>JAXDDX010000001.1:11827500-11987500 GCA_034670405.1 Hoplostethus atlanticus
GGAGGTCAGGAGGAACAGAGGAGCAAGAGAAAGGCAGGGTAAGTACCTGGCAAGTGTGAAAAGGTCACTGAGGGGAGTTGTCCTTCATCAGTCACGGTTAACCTCATCCCTGCTTGGCCATAAACCGTTTGGCATGTTGTTCCGCGCATGCCGTTTTCATAACGTGATATATTTTCATTTTCAGTGGGATTTCCAGTGTGTTTTAAATTATCTTCAGACACGTTGGAAGTCTATGGCAATACTCAATCAGCACAACAGACCTCAATAATGAAAAGCATGCTGAGCAATGGTCTGAAATATTAAAGGTAGAAACATAAATGAAGCAATGTAAAAACAGGAAAATTTTGGCTTTTAAAATGATCAAAGAAGTTAAATATTTATAGATTTCACAACTTAAAATGAGATTTTATTTGCCCATTTTTCCCTTTAGAGGAAACAAATCCCACCCATGATAAATACATTAACCGTCTGTTTATTTCGTAATAGGGAACAATATATTTACACATCAAAGTACCACAATATGCCAACAATCCCTGGATGAATGGATCCTGTTTTTCACTAGCAGTGGAGAGCAGCAGCAGATGCAGGAGATCCTCCCACCACATAACAATAACCCCTGGTTAATGCCATCCATCCATCTGCATTTGTCCAATACAGTAAAGAATCCCTGCAGGAAAACAGACTGGCATTCTTCCACTGCTTATTGTGATGGAACTATCACATGAATGGATCAATAGGGGGACAATCCAACCTAATTCTCTGATCCCAAACCAAAAGGGTGGCAGGGACCGGACTTTGATTGATCAAGGAACAAATGGTCCAATGGTGGCTGGCCAGACTAGCATCTCAATGGCTGACTCAGTTGGTGTCTGTGGCCCATCGCTTCATCCCAGTCAAAGCCTGACGGAGTGGCGGTAGCAGTGGTGGTTCTCGTAATGACCGGGGGGGGGGGGGTTTGTACAGGCTACTGCTGCTGTAGGTCTTTGGGGCTGTCTCTGAGGTGAGTGAATGTAGACCCCCCAGTAGAGGTGAAAGCATATCACACATTCCTGCCCCTGCAACGAGATTACTTATCACTCCGGTGACACCGGATTCCTCTCGGTCAAACACACACACACATGAATGCACACACACACACACACACAGATACATCAGCACCTGTAGGAGCCCATGTCTCTAACTGAAGAGACCTACTGCTTGCATTTGCCTTCCATACAGTCGACCAAAGAGATGCAAGCTCTCTCAAGACCCAGCACAGGGCGATGCACCATTTCAACATTCAGTGTAATGAAGCAGTTTGAGTCCTAGCAATATGTCATGCCATTGTAGCAGAGTGATCTACAGTCTGTGAGCTGGGACCGGTTGCAGCAAGAGGGAACTATATGCTTCTGGGCTATTCAGAGCCGTCAAATTCTCTCTTCACTCAATGCCTCCACAAGTTTTATGAGCTAGCCAGGCTGAAGGGCAGAGAAAGTTGAGACACACTAACAGCTCTAAAGAATCATATCAGATGTCTCTGTGGTATGTTGCAGCGGTGGAAAGGTAGCAGCTGAAATTAATATTGTTTGGATACACAGTTTCAGTGATCTGCTAATTGTAATCAATCTTGGACGAAGGGGTCAGTGGGTACGTGGCCTGGAGGCTGAACTGTTCGGTTCTGAATGGGCCAGTGAGTGGAAAAGGCCAGAGGTTGATGTACTCTCTGCCTCTCTGCTGCCCAGTGGAGCCCAAGCCTGGACATTGCCCAGAGGAGAGGAAAGGTGGGGGCGGGGGTTTCATCCTTTATGGCCCATAAAGACCCGGGAGTGGAGACACTCGTGTGCAGTAAAAAGCGCTTGACACCTGCTGGATTGTTGACTTAAAATCTCTATCACCAATATCTAATCGCTCACCTTCTCCCCCTGATAAATGGGCTCATGTCGGAATTTTTCCCCTCCAACTAAAAGCCACAGACATGCTAAACACAGGTGTGTGTGTGTGCATGTGTGTGTGTGTGTGTGTGTGTGTGTGTGTGTGTGTGTGCGTGCGTGTGTGTGCTGTGTGTGTGTGTGTGTGTGTGTGTGTGTGTGTGACAGATAGAGAGAATAAGTGAGTGAGCCTGTGCATTTATTCACTTATGTGCCTGCATGACATGGTTAATGCTTAAGCAGTTGTGTGTGTGTGTGTGTGTGTGTGTGTGTGTGTGTGTGTGTGTGTGTGTGTGTGTGTGTGTGTGTGTGTCAGTGGATCCTCTATACCTGAGCAGGCCTTGTACCAAGGCTAGGGAATAAAGAGGAAAGAGAGACTGTCTGTTATCTGTTAGCTGTGATTAATACTGAACGCAGCAGACCTGCTGACACATGCCATAAAAGATGTGCTCAACACCCACATACTGTTTACACTTATTGTTATAGGAGGATAATTGAAATGATTCAATATTGTGAGTCTTTCTTTCTTGCTTTCTTTCATCCTTTTCTTTCATCCCATTTTTCTTTCTTTCTAATTCTCCCAGGAATGTCTATGACATTTTCCTCAATGCCTGTTTAAAAAAAAAAAAGAGTGATGTTCAATGCTCAAAGCAGCCTAATGGTTTCTTTAGATCAATGATAGGTCTTTTGGTGCTGTGTGTGATGTGAGATACTGAGACCTGAAACACTTCAAAGTGTTAGGATTACACTCTTTGCTTCTTTTAATCCTGGGAGTCAAATGACAAGAACCGCCTGTCTGGGCCAAAAACTGTTACCGCCGGCAACAAAAACACAAGAGGGTAGAAAGCCAACCCCTCTCTACCTGAGTCCAAATATTGACTCTCTGAGCTCTGTCGCTGCACCCTGTTATTCACAGGGGAACAGGACGGTTTAAGATAAAAGCACTTCAGGGAAACCAGGATAGGCTCTGACAATACAGAAGCACAAACCGAAAACTGTTGAATTTTACAGTTAAAACAGAATCGCGTTTTTCTCTCTCTCATGAATACTTTGTGCCTTGAGCTCAGTGCATAGACGTATTGATTATTACGAACAGACATCACCCAGAACCCCTTCATACAGGTGCACCTCCATGTGCAGGTACAGACATTAAAGAGGTCAGGTCTGAGGAGCGACAGTAATTGTGATGCTTTTTGTCAGGAGGGCTGACTAGGTACCACAGGAGCGTAGCACCAAGGACTCCACAAATAACCTGAAGGTCTAGCATCTGTGTGTGTGTGTGTGTGTAGGTGTGTGTGTGTGTGTGTGTGTGTGTGTGTGTGTGTGTGTGTGTGTGTGTGTGTGTGTGTGTGTGTTTCTCTGTGTACTGTCACTAGAACTAAAAGTCTCGCCACGCCCAGAGGCGCATGTTATAAGGGTGCGAACACAATGTGAACAGACTCACACACGCACGCACACACACGCACGCTGCACACACATGCATGCAAACACACAAACGGACTCGCAAACACAATGACCTGAGCTGTCTCCAAAGGTAAACCGCAATGTCCTCGTCTGGGACGGCACACGACTCTTCCCCTTGCCTCTCGCCTGTAGACGCTGACGGTCAACATCATCCCTCTCAATCATTTGTTTTATTACAAGCCTAAAATAAATCACTCTCGCTTTTACTAGTCCAGCACAAATTACAGCTTTACAACGTTTGGATGAAATCCCATTTTCATTGTTAGGCAGCTTTATAGCATTCTGTAATTGAGGCAATGCAGCTCAATTACTCTTCTTACCCATGTGTGACCCAGCGCTTTGTTGACTGTACAGAGTGTATTGGCTTGGTTATCAGTGTGTCATGCAATAGATGGGGAACTGGGAGGGAAAGTGGGCCCACCTACATAGTAGGCGGGTGCACACACACACACACACACACACACACACACACACACGCACACACACACACCTCCAAATGATGAGCAGATAGGAGCTGTCATTGAACAATAGGAGCAGGCCCGGGGCCCAGCCGGCGCTGCTGTGCCGCAGGGATACACAGCAAGGGACACAGATACATACTGATAGCGGATGTCCTGATAAAAAGAGAGAGAGAAAGAGAGCAGGACAGAGGGGGAGAGGTGGAAGACCTCCTACTAACAAGGCCACCACAGGACAAGCCACAACTTACAAATGTGTCTGACCCCGAGTCAGCTCCCGCATCTGTGTTTGTGCATACAAGAGGAGGGCGGGGGGGGGGTAACGTATTAAGAATGTCAGTGATAACGGCAAACTGGTACTCTCCAGTCTGTCGAGGTGTGGGACATCATGTGGTTGGAGTCATTTTGAACAGAGGCAGTAAAATAGTGGGCACGCAAAAATGCCCCGTACCCTGGCATCGGTGGATAAGGTTGAAATGGGATTACACCGGGACCTTTCTTCATCTTAGTCCTCCACCCCTTCTTTTCTTTTGAGTCCTGGACCCAGCCCTTCTCTCAGGTCTCTAAAGCCATGTTGATGAGCCTGACTGGCCCAGCCTCTCAGGGCCAGTAATAATCTCTCTTTAGGAGGCTGAGGGGGTGAAGTGAGCCATAAGAACCCTCTCTGTCAGCTTTAACCGGCCAGCAGAAAGAAAAAGTCATAATTATAGTGCTCTCTCTGACTCTGGATTTAAATAAAGCTTCCTGGCTGGGGCCCTATAGACACACACACACACACACACACACACACACACACACTCTCTCACTCTCTCTCTCTCTCTCATACACACACACACACACACACACACACTTCAATAAAGAGGCACTAATCAATCAGGGGTTCCCCTGCCACGGCTTCATTGGAGTCCCTGTCTGAAAGGGGGACTGACAGCTCTCAACCTCCCAGCATTGTCAGAGGAGACTGATTAGGTTTCTGACTGGCTACCTCAGCCACCAGCTAGAAAAGCGCAGAGGTTAAAGGGTCTCCATTTGAAATCGACAAGCACTGAAAAGTTCTGGACACCTGCTTTTTAAAGCGATGCTTGTCTCTCCGGTTCTATCCTCCTTTTTTGTTATTGGCAATTTGAGGGCAGCAGAGGGGAGAGGGAGAGAGTTGTTTGAGGGAGTGGAAGGGGGTGAGTGAGGCGTATATGTGTGTGTCCGTGTGTTTGTGTGTGTCTGAGTGTGTGTGTGGCTGAAGTTTTGAAGGGGGAGCTTGGCTGTGGGCCCAAGGCTGGAACAAAGAGGGGACACTCTTTACATGCATAGCCAGACAGAGTAAACTGGCCAGCAGCGTTGCCAGTAAATACAGGCACAAAAACAGAGTTAGAAAGAACGGAAAGAAGGAAAAACAGGGAATATCAGGCTAGCCCGACCATCAGCTTGCTCCACCTCTCAAACTTTTCATCCCCGTGTTTAGTTGATATGAGAAATGTATTGGGTGGCGTGCTTGTAAGGCGTTAAATAGCACAAGCTGCTAAGATTTTATTGTGTTTGCATTCAATATGGGGCTGTGTGGCCGTGGGTAAACGGAAGCTATCCCTTCGCAAACACCCGCAGGGTGAACAAATACAGGCAATTAGTGCAGCGCAGCAACAGAGAGACAGGTGGGCCGAGAGGAGAGGAGAGGAGAGAGGAGGAGAGGAGAGGAGAGGAGAGGAGAGGAGAGGAGAGGAGAGGAGAGGAGAGGAGAGGAGAGGAGAGGAGAGAGAGGAGAGAGAGGAGAGAGGAGAGGAGAGGAGAGAGGAGAGGAGAGGAGACCATTGGTTTTCGAGTCATAATACCAGTTCAATAAATCACAATACTATTATTATATGTGCACAACTCCAGTTTAAAAGTGTATTTACTGTAAGCAACTGCAATAGAGGAGATGCAGCAGCCGCCATGTATTTATTAAGTACCACGTGTAAGTATTTCCTCTAGGATCATCTGATCTCTGTCTGTTGTGTGTCTGTTGTTGTCTGCCTGTCTTTCTCTAACAGGTTCAACATAGCAGCACTTGGATATAACCGTCACCTATCACAAAACAACTGTATCTCTAACCTCTGAATGGCGCAGCAGCAAACGCCTCAGTCCCATGACACTTCAGATGAATGATTTCTAAAGGCCAGCTTTTTTTTTTTTTACATGGCTGTTATTTCTGAGAAAGAGGTGCGGTGGATTCCCTTTCTTTTATTCTCTCTTTTTTCACTGAAATCAGCTTAAAGCTCTGCAACGATTTTTCCCTTAAAAAGGAGAGCCACTCCATCAATGAGGAACAATAGTATATTCTGACAAAAAGTCTGAGGGCGTTACGCCACCCTGCCATCACCGGTTTCCCCTCCATACAGACTCCACCGGTGACTGGTAAATGCCACTTTCAATCTTTCTCTTTTCTCTCCCTCTTCTTTCCTTTTCACTCTCCCTATTCCTTGTCCTCAATGGGTGTGTTAAGTATTGTGCGCTCCGATGGGGGCGGTGAGTCAGTCAGCATCATTAAAAGCAGGCCAAGCCTTTGGCCAGATCAAAATAATTAACTGGAGAGGTCACAAGCTAATGAAATGAAATGGGGGGCTGAAAGGAGCCCTTAAATGGCGCTCACTAATCCTCCCTTTACCTTGTTTTAGGGAGGGGGCAGGACTATATAGACCAGGGCATCGCCGCTGATAATAGGTTGTGGGGTGCAGGGGGACCTGGGACTCTATGGATTTGTGTGTGCATGTGTGTGTGTGTGTGAGAGAGTGAGAGAGAGAGAGAGAGAGAGAGAGAGAGAGAGAGGTTGTGGGGGATAATATGGTTAATATGGATAATGTACTAGGCATTGCCACAGAAGTAATCAAACCTAACTATGGTTTCACCACATTGACCACCTCTCCTTGATATCTTCCTCATCCTACTCCGGCGTGTTCTTTCATGTTTCCCCATTCAGTTTCCTCGCACATAAAAAACTTTCATGACCAGAGGCAAATGTACACGGATCCTTTGATAACATAAAATAAAGCAGTTCTATTGTGCCGTACAGAGATCTTCACCGCACCTATAAAAGAAAATAACCCGAATAAAAGATAATTCCAACTGTCCTAATGTCTGTCCGAACATAACAATAGAAGAATGAAGCATCTGATCTAAAGCGGAGGGCGATGCGTGTCAGAGACTGATGAAGCTATGGTGTGTCACTGTGAACAGGTTCTCCAGGGGCAAGCTGCAACCTGCTGAGGACACTGGGACAGGAGAGAGAGAGAGCAGTGTGTGTGTGTGTGTGTGTGTGTGTGTGTGTGTGTGTGTGTGTGTGTGTGTAGGGACAGAAATTGTGGGGGTAGAAAAGGTGTTTTCCAGGGCTGTAAGAGGTGGAGGCATGTGAGCTGCAGATAGTCATGACATTTGCACACAAGCATACAGCTTTGTGCAGACATTGACACAACCACACACACACACACACACACACACACACACACACACGTTTTAGGTCAGACTAGGGATGTAAAGTTGCTGCCAAGATGAAGAAATATGACACGCTCTCCATGACACGCTCTGTCAGTGAGTATTGCACAGCATGAGGGTTCATTCAAACAAATAGTAAATATTATGAAGAGGTACTGCAGAGTTATTTCTCTTTTGGACCGAGCGAACATGATTTCTTTATAGTCAAGGAAGCTAATTTAATCATCAATATCAATATCAGTATCTTCAGTATGATATGCATGATCGATAACATTAGAGAAATATACATCCTTACGTCTGCGCTTGCATCCAGCACCATCTCTCATCCTGACCCTGATTTCAATACATCCTGATACCATAGAGTATCCTCCTTCTTCTCTCCTCCCAGTCCCACCATTATACCCATCTCTAGTCCTCATCTTCCCTACCACCCCCAATCCCAGATCGATCTAGTCACAAAGCCTATATCTAACATATAGAAGCCTCCACAGTCCCAGTAGCAGCTCCAGCCTATCGTCCCATCCATCAATCCCTCCTCTTCGCCCGAGCCCAAGCGTTAGCCCCAGCTCTCCTCTTCCTTCCCAAACCACAGCATCAGCCCACACAAGCCAAAAAAAACACATCTCCCTCTCCAGCCCCATACAAGCCATCCACTCCAGGCTGCAGCCTCTCTGAGCCATCATTACAGTCATTAGGCAAGAATAAGCTCTGTATCACAGGAGTCCACCAGCATCCAGTTTAACCCAGCACAATTAGCACATCCGTTGGAGGAGAATTACCCTGTAAAATGAGAATGCTCCGGACAAAAGAGGCAGGAGAGTTGGGATTGGAAAAAAAAAGGGTAAGTGTGAGGGAAAGGGGGAGAGCGGAGGAGAGGAGAAGTAAGGGAGGACAAGGAGAGATTAAAATTGTTTGAATTGAGTCCACGCTCGCCCCATTCATTTGGTATTCTGCTCAAATCAGGGCTTTTGTTCAGCCCGGCGCAAAGTAGTGTCAATCATCTCGACCCGGTTTTGTAGAATGGGGAAATTTATTATGAATTTGCTCCTGCAAATAATGAGGACTACCCCCTGCCTGCTCTGCCTTCCCCTCCTCCCTTTACCCAACCACCTCCCCTCGCTCCCCCTTTCCCCCCCACCCCCGTATCAATGCTGCAGAATAGGCAATAGAGAGTGAAGTTAGCAATCTCAGGGCCACTCGCACTCTGGACCCACATCAAAGTGACAGAGACGTCCAATCAGATTTGTCTTACAGGCATTACATGATGAATATGGTGCAGCCGCAGCACAAAAGCGCCTTTGTGTCTCCTCCGAGCAGAGACTATTCACAGCCCGCCACAGCCAGCCAGAGTGGAAGTAAATGGCCAAAAGGGCCCAGACCAAAAAAAAGCACCCAAACTTGTGCAGCACAATGGCCCATGCAAATGACTGCCCCCACCACCTCCAGCCCAGCACACATCCCCACCTCTTCCATCCCTCCACCCTTCAGCCCAGTGCTTGGTTCCTCCTCTGCTGGGTCGTCTGAAGTTTAGGGCCTATTCACACACATACTGAAGTGTCAGTTAAAAGTGCTGAGCTGCATGCATTCAAACTCTTTTTTTTCCCTTCCTCCTTATTCGAAAAGAGAAAGATTCCTTTTTTTAGAAAGACAGAAGAAAAACATGAGTCGAATGACTGACTTTTTTGTCAGGGAGTAAGGGCGACTTGGCGACTGTGAGCAGTGGACGGCTATTTAAGACTTTTGCTGTGGGGAAAGAGGATTTCCAGCACGCTGGAGTGGCCTCATGACATTTGCTTGCATGAAGTAGAAAAGATAAAATGAAATCTGATGGGCTCCATTTGGCACAGAGAAAGCCATTGTATGTGCTTTGTTTAACAGATCCAGGTATCCGTTCCTTCAATGTGTGATGAACAATACAGCTCAGTGCTTTGAGTAAGTGGGCCACTGAATCTGACCGTAGAACTGCGCTAGCAGATGCAGGTGTAGAGACCCAAAGGCCTGGAAATATGTAATGCAATGGATACCCATCTTAAAAACTCCCTCTCCAGGAATCAAAAGAGCTTAAGAATGAAGTCTGAATTACAGGTCAAGAAACAGAAGTATGCACGATGCTCATATTAGGCCACCCCTAAAGCAAATTAATTACAACATTTTCAATTGTTCAAATGAATGAGAACAATTTAAAATGACTGGTGACTGCCAATGCACATGCCAGGTATTTGCATCTGCATTGTGATTTGATAAAAACATGGTATTTGGTATATGTAGCAGTACACCTGCCACCCTGGGCCTCAACCGATCAATAGCAAAGGGAACATCAGAGCTGCCTCTGGACCGAATGTAAGGTTTATCGTCTGTGTTCACTGACCTTCACAACAGACACATTATTAGGCACTTACTCTCTCTGGGCTTTCTGTCTGGAGGTGGACATCTAGGAAGTGTGTGTGTGTGTGTGTGTGTGTGTGTGTGTATGCGTGCGTGTGTAAATTAGTCTACTCCACATCAGTTCAACATTTGTTTTCCTTGTATGTTAAATATAAACGTGTCCGTGCCTCTGCTTAAACATTAACACCTCTGTAAGCATTGGCCAAGGTTATGCACCGTCTCTTCGTTTATCTACATCACTGCCCTTCCTACATATCCTCTCTTTGTTGTTATCACTATCCATCTGCCCTGCATGTGATGCTATGCTCTGTATCTATCATTTCTGCATCTTTAGAACTGTATTTCTTATCTAATCTCAGAGGAATTGTATGTTGTTTCTTATATTTCTGTCAAATAAAAGTGTTTTAAAATCATTTCAGATTTCAATCATTTCTCAACGGGGATTTAATGGAAAATACTTTTTTATTATTTCTCATATTCTTGCTGCTTTCATTGTTTGTTGAGTCATAGAATTAATGTAACTATTGTTTAGGCCTAAGTGCATTGTGGTGGAAATTTCAAAGGTGGCTAGTTTTTAGATGTCATTGCACTTTCACCAAGTTATAGAGAGACAGATTTGTGGTTCAATTAAGTCGGAGCAAATAAAATCTTGGGATTTTGAAGTTCTTGTTGTCATCATGGAAGCGAATTCCAGAAAGAATATCAGCCATATACAAACATAGACAGCTCAGTTTGTTGTCTGAGGGAACGCGTGCCAAGACAAAGTCCGTTTTTCAAATTTTACAAGCCCAGTGGCTGACTTATTACTCTGGGTCTTACCTGCGGTGCCTAATCCACCTGTTGCTCATAGATGCAGTTCTGGGCTGTGATTGGGTGAAAGGCTCACTGATATCCGACTGAGCCCCGGACTCACATCTTCCAGATACTGAGACTGACATAGATGGACAATGATTTCAATAATTGCATCTCCTCCTTCCTGAGCCATGTTCACTTTTCATCAAATATGAATCTCTATCTCTACAACTTTCCATTACACTGCCAGATAAAGCAGAACTGTGAACAAAATATGATGAAATGAATGAGGGTGAGACAGTCGCAGATTGAATGTGGCTGGTAAGGAAGAGTGATGTTATCTAAAGGTTAACGAGAAAAATAATGAGGAAGCCAATGCTGTTAGACTGGCTATGTTGTCTCCTTCCAAAATTATTCATGTTGTGAGACAAAAACACGGATAAACGTTATTGCCTGCGGGATCAAAACATGGATATAGGACAACAAGACTGTTGGACTAGTTCAACAATATACCTTTCCAGGGCACTCCGTACGGCAATCCGTATAAATGACGCTTATCTCCTATTCATGCAAAATGGCCAGGTCTTAAAATTACGCGGAGCGCACTGATGTCTACATTCAGGGCAACAGATTAACCCCCACTGGTGTCCCCGGCGTCATTATCTTGGCCAGTTTAGTCCTATATTGTGTTCTTAGTACGTGCGCAGCCGGGATTTCCAAGGTTTACGCATGAAAATGCTCATGGATGAATGGGTTGCCTGTGATTGATTAGTCAGCATTTGGTTGCACCAAAATGAACATCGCCCTTATGCATTGTGTAAGTGAAAATTACCCACCACCAAAATGACATGAATAAATCTATTTTCTCCCTCCCCATGTCTTAATGGCCCAGGAGAAAATTGCATATCCATCTTAGGAGGACAAGAGACAAGCGCTTATTTTCACTTGTGCCCTGGCCTCTGTCTGACACTGAAGGACATTAGAAATAGCATTTCACGCAGTATAATAATGGGCCAGCGGGGTATTTCTCGCCAACATTGGTTCGTCTTTTTGAGTCCGTTGACGTAGGAGGTTACATAAAGCAAAGAGTAATTAATGTCATTTATCACTTGTTTGAGTTTGTCCCTGTCCCTTTACCGACAGGGCTCATAGACGCGAGCCGTTAACCAATGGGAGCGCCGGAGCCTTTGTCACCGAGTACAGGCACGTGGCTTACACCTGCAAGCTGCAACGCGCGCGTGTGTGCGTGCGCACGGGCCCCTACACACAGGCGTATGTGTGTGTGTGTGTGTGTGTGTGTGTGTGTGTGTGTGTGTGTGTGTGTGTGTGTGTGTGTGCATGCGTGCATGCGTGCGTGTGCCACACTTTCAGGTAGAGAAAATAACGACTCCCATGTAGTATTTTTCTGCCCGTTACTTTTTGCAAAGCTTTCAACTGTCCAGAAGTGAAGTGACGCCCTACATCATTTGGTTTGATCTAACCTACACAATCACTCACATCTCCACAATCTCACTATATCCTTTTTGGTTCGTTTACTTGTAATGTAATGCAATCCACATACAGGGACTATTTCCCCCTCCCACAGAGAGCACCAAGTGAAATTAAACTCGTTACTTCTCTTTCTGCCTCGCTGAATTTGGCATCAATGTTTATTTACAATAGAAGATCTTCTATAATACGCATAATGAGGCGCAAAGGCGCGCACAATAGTGTGCACAATGGGGTGTTGTGCTCCCCATTTTGCAGGAGATGGGCTTTTTGATTGGGCTGTGTGCGACCTGAAAAACACAGTTGGGGATACAAGTAGTCTACAACCCCAGGTTTTATTTAGATTGATCTCAATCGGGCAATAAGAATTTTGACCCGGTGCATTGTCTTGCTGACTTTCCCCAGGCCGTATTTCAAAGTGACTATACCCTTTGAGAGGACTGAATTGCACCCCCACCCCCTCACCCCTCCACTCCAGGCCCTCTGGGCTATTGGGTAGAGAGAGAGCATGCAAAAGAAACAATGCAATGCATGAAACGTAATATTAATCTCCCCGTCCTGAATGCAGACAAAGCCCTGTAGAAGGTGCACGTCTATAATGGTATTGAGTGTTCACCCAGCTGCGCAATTTTCCCCCGTGTGCCCAACCAAGTCGGGAAAAGGTCATACCGGGGCTTTGAATAGAAGAAGAGAAGCTCCCTAGTTTGTTCAATTACCCCCCTCCCCACAACACACGCACAAACACACACACCAAACACATACACATCTGAGAATGTATGCAATGTCACCTAAAGAAATGGATAAAGAACCAACACAAAACAAAAGCACGTAATATAAATAGATTCATCTTTATTATAAAACTTGTTTTACACAAAATATATCTGTTAAAATCGAATATTTACATTTTAGGCTACGGGAAATGGAGAACAAGTGCATACATTGATAAAGGTCTCCTTACCACCTATAATAAAAAAAAACTTCAATCTGTCACAGGTAGTAGTAGCCTTGATATTGCTGTCCAGTCATGCCAACTCACTGCCTCTGGCTGGCTCTCTATCACTGTCAGGAAAGTGGCAGTGACTGTTGTTCGAGAACATTTGTTTTTTTGTGTAACTCAATGTACAAAAATATGTCTTCATATTAAACAATGCATTGTATAGTACAATTTCATTATCAAAGGAAAAAATGTACATCACTAAAGTTCAAATTAGTTGACGCATCATCTTTGCTGTGTCTTCCTATAGAGGTGGCAGCTGAGGAAGGCAGTCCTGCTCTGATACAACAGTCTTCAGACAGGTCCTCTTGAGAGCCTGCTGTATCAGATATTAATTGCACTTATTCAAACGCAAGATCAATAATTCTTTACTTCCACGCGTCAACTTGACAGTGTGTCCAACTCCTTCCTCCTAGTAGGGACTTTAGGGCAACTGTTCATGCTCTATGCAACAAGAGTCTCTCTCTCTCTCTCTCTCTCTCTCTCTCTCTCTCTCTCTCTCTCTCTCACTATTGCTTTACTCCTGCAAAAACAGCCCAGATAAGGGAGGGAGGCAACAGATCACTTCCAAGTACAGAGAGCGCACACGGATGCCTTGCTTTACTGCAAGACTGATCGGATGCCTTTATCAAATGTCAGTCTTTGTCAGCATTTCTGATGGAAGTCAGTCGCTTTTACGCACAGATGCTGTAGTGTCGTATTGATGTTGTCAGTCTCAGTACCTGTCGAACCAGGTTGTAAAGTCCAAAAGCTCCTGTTCCTCGGAGCTCAAGGGCTCGTAGCCGCCCTCATCCGATGAGTAGGTGGAGTGGGGCGACTCTGGGTCTGCAGAGTAGCTGTTGGAGAGGGTCGGGGACGGCAACCCGCACTGGAAAGCAGCCGAGACAGCATCGTGTTCGTCCAGAAGTTGCTGTAAGGCCCTGATGTACTCTACCGCTGACCTTAGAGTCTCCACTTTGCTCATCTTCTTGTTGGCGGCGCCGTTGGGTACGTGCTGACGCAGCGTCTGGAAACCCATGTTGACCTGTTTTACCCGGTTCCTCTCTCTTTCATTCCGCCGGGCCACGGCCACGGGCTGCTGCTGAGGAATGGAGTAGCCGAGGCCGTTGAAGCTCAGGCGCCGCTTGCAGCGCAGGAGCTCCGGTGAGCTGGAGCGCTGTCTCTTCAGCACCCGGGTCTTGCTTTGGTAGCCGGCAGCGTTGGTGTTCTGGTGCACTGCGGGGATTGCGCAGTCCTGGGCCGGGGCGTGCAGAGTGATGGTGGCGCGTCTCTCGGTAAGTCCAAAGGGGCATGCATTCTGTGTGGTGGTGATGGTTGCAGTTTCCATCTCGCCGATGCTGAGACAAGGCTACTGAAGTGGTAGATGCAGGGGGCGAGTGCAGCCTCAAACGCGCAGAGGAGGAGAGGAAGAAGGACGGAAAGGGTTGGCAGTGCACAGCTCTCGTGTCTTTCGCGTGGGGACCGTGTGGCTAACTGGAGTCCAAGTCTCTCTTGACTGCGCCTGCTTACTCCACGAGCCGATCTGACCCAAACTTTGGCAGCACTCCTCTTTTTCAACACGCGCCCCTACACACACCCCACCCACCCCTTTTGGAGACGCACGCTTCGCCGCGAGGCCCCGCCCCCGCTGTGTGATTCTTCTGCTTGCCGACTCCCCCGGGCCAGGCGCGTGGCTCCGGGAGCTCAATAAACAATCCCGAGCTTTCACTGCGCCGAGAGCACGCGCTGGGCTCATTTACATTCCAATGTCTCTAACTTGAAGGCCCATTGGTCGATTCAAACGGCCTGCAACCGAGCGAAAAGAAAGAAAAAAGACAGATAAAGAAGAAAAAATAGAAGAGAGAATGAAAAAGTGAATGGTTTGGTTCTTTGAAATGCCTTTTGAATTTGACAATGTACCCCTGGCAAGTCTTCAAATTATCAGTCTCCCCCCTCCTCCATCCTTCTCCTCTAGCTCTTTACGATCTCAAATACCAAGGACGCTCTCTCATGTATCCAGGCTACAGCTTTAGAGAGGAAAATAAATGGCAAGCATGTCTCCGTGCAGAATAATTGGCAATTATAAAATTCGCATAGAGACACAATTAATTTAAAGGTAAACATAATGTTTATGACATGTGGGAGACCCGAAAGAACAAATCACAGCCGTGCGTAATGAGCCTTCAAATGATCGCGCTGTAGGTGCAGTTTGTCGGCACTTGCGTCTTACTTCAGCCAGGATAACGGGCTATACATAGAAACCCTAACCCTGACCACATCCCGTGTTATTCAAGCACTAGACATGGAGATACTTCCATCCAAATCCCCTCCATAGTGATACATTTTTCACGCAGATCTTACAACCATATTACTCCTTTATATGCCTTGAATGCCCACATTAATTCAATGTACGGAACACGGTTACACATATGCCGAACTGTTCGTTTCAGCACCACATTTGGCTGGACAGTTGAACTCAACAGTAGTCTCGGTCATCTGTACTAACTTGCCTTTTCGCCGGCTAAAATCGCACCCATTTTTTTTCTTGACTTGTACTTTCAAAAGAGCTTAGAAGTTCTTGATGTCCGTGAAGAAGTCCGGTTGCCAGTAAACTCTGACAATGAGATGCCGCTCTGCATGGAAGCTTAAAGGTTTTCGCCGCCCGAAGAAAAATGGGCTACTTGCGGCCTCTGGCGGTGGAAATTAGTAGCGACTTGCAAGGGGATTCCCTGGTAACTAATGGTCAAACTCCGAGGTGTGATTATTCCAAAGTGTGACCAGTACATACTTTACTTAATCGAGTTATATGACAGGCATTTTTGGTGAAAACGTCAATCTCATAGAGCATGAACATCGTCATTCCCTTAAATAAAGACCCTCATCCTTTCTTGATTTCATATTGTATTCTATTGTCTGCTGTAGCCTAACAATGTGCCAGGACTTCACAATAACCTGAAGGTCTAGCACACATCTGTGTGTGTGTGTGTGTGTGTGTGTGTGTGTGTGTGAGACAATGCTGCAGGGTGATCCTTACTGTATGAAACATTTTATTACAATATTAAAGAGAATAAAGTTCTCATAGGATGAACCTTGAATAGGACATGGATATTGACTGTACAGTAATATAGTATTCTGCTGGCATGGGTGCTCTGACAGGCTTTTCTGAATGGTGCTTGTTGTGACATGAACCAGTTTCCACCAGCTCAAGTGTTTTCAGTTTTTCCCTTTTCCTCCTGCTTGAACTTCCCCTGTCAGCAGCAGAGGGCGCTTAGTGAAAACAGATGAACAAACTCTCTGTTATAAACCACTTAGGTTGTCATGTTCAAGTGAGCATTTGTGGGAACCTGCAGTATGTAGAATGATGTATAACATTTTATTTTGATTCCTGACATAGGATAACATTGGGAATTATGGCAGTCACACCAGAACATGCTTAACAATGCCTCGGTTTAAAAAATCATCATAAAATCCCTCCTCTCTCACCCGATCTTTACTGACTCTCAAATAAAGGCAAAATGCCAAATTGCCAGTTGCAATTGAAGAGTGGGTGGAACTTGCAGGAAGCAGGTGCAGGAAGCTTATTAATGGTTACAAGAAATGGTTGGAAGCGTCATCATTGGCAAAGGTTGTCCAACTAAGAGTGCTGTCATGGAAATTTGTCAAAGAAGTCAATTGCCACTGAAAATAGTTTTAACAGAGTGAATCATGTTGCATCAGGGAGAGAAATCAGCACACAGCTCCAACAGCATTCAAGCATTTCTCTAAAAGTGAGCAGGATCTTTATACCTACAAGTTACACAAGCCCCTTTACCTCCGGTCTTAATAACAAGGTCACTAGAATAGATAAAACAGTATAGGGAGACAAATCACTTGGAGACACTCGGCTTGCAAGGCTTTATGTCATCCTCTAGTTAACATGAAGCACCAGTATCCTTGGACCAAGCATAAGTTCATTTAGGAGCTTTACATGAATCAAATACAGCATGTCATATATGTACTGCAACTACTACTACTGTTAATACATATGTGTACTACTCAAGTCATAGAGTATATTAAAGTGGTTTCCACAGTGCCAATAATGTCATGGCCATTTAATCTGTTTCTTCTCTGAAAAACCTCAATTTAAACAAATATTTGTGTATCATATGATGGTGGAACTCAAATAAAAATGTTATGATGCTCAAATGTTTCAATTTCCAATTATTTCACAGGATATTATAAATGATCTACCTAAAATATAAGGGCATATAACCTTGGTCAGAACTGTATTCATTTATAGATGTAATTTGATTCCATTAAGTTTTTGTGTGTCACATCCTGAACACAAGATCAATCAATCAATCTAAGATAAACAACACTGCTTTATTGTCCGAGTGAGGTTAGGGTTATATTAAGTGAAGAAACTGGGCTGAACTGGTATGCAACGTCTCCATTCCCACAACACCCACTTGTTCACTCATACACACACACACACACACACATAGACATACACAAGCACACACACAGGTAACAACAACACGGACGTTGCAACATTACAAGTGGAGGCCTGCCAAGGTTCCATTCACAGGTGAAGGTGTGCCGTTGATACTGAAACTACAGTATCACAACACCCAGTCTCACCTAGCCACAGATTATTGAAACTGTGTGTGTGTGTTTGTGTGTGTGGGGGGCGGGGGCGGGGGTAAGGGAGGGACTGAGCCTCACAATATTATCTTGAATTCCCCATCAAAAAACCCCTTTTAAAACATGAACCTTTTCTGATCTCTGATGGCTCACAGCACAGTCTTAAATAAACTGCTAGGCAAACATTTTCTCCCCAAAGGCTCAAAGTCATTCGGAAGTGTCAGCTCTGACAAAGTGGGAGCGCCACTCTCCTAATGTCCAAACCACCTTGCTAGTCTTCATGAGGGTATACGGACAAAGTAATGGCACCAGTGATATCGCCTTTGCCCTGTTAATAGCTGTGTGAAATAGGATGTGAAACCTCCCCCTGTGTTGTTTAAATGACCGAGCTGCATCCTTCCCCAGCGATAGTGATGATAGCCCTGTGGTGTTCCACCGCGGCCATGTATGAAGGCAGAGCAGCGCTTCCAATGAACAGGAAGGGGGAAGTGCTCCATTAGAGAGTATCGCTTCTCTATTCCTGAGACTGACACGGTGGCCTCTAGGTGTATGAGGGTGTTTTTATTAAGCAGTGGAAATCTAATGTATGAGCGTGCGAGGCCTTGGTTACTATTGCTCACACAGTCTGCGGGCAGGATGGAGGTACAAACCAGAGAGAAGTGGGCAAAGTGAAAGACTGCGTGCTGACGCAATAGGTGTTACCTGACGTCGTGCGCGGTGACTTGTGGGTAGAAGGTTAGACAAGACCCTAAAACGAGGAGGAGAAAATGTATATTGTATAGTTATGCTTTCCTGCTCACTGAAGTTATGAAATTCTGATGGTGGAAAGAGGAAGTATGAATGTGGACCAAGCTGAGTGGTGGTATGTAGTATGTATGCATCTCTAACCCCGACGAGGGCATCCCCACTGCCACTCACACCCGCTGCCAGGTTATAAATAGTCTAATAGTCTCGCACAAGCACATGACATGACTGTACACCTGCAGGATTCATGTTCTGAAACTCCCACATAAAATTATTGAAAAAACACATACTTATTAGGAATTATGGTCTGAATTCATAGGAACTATTTTAGTGAGCGTCACCTCTCAACCAAAAGTACACCAGGTCAGAGCAGGTGGAGCTTCTTCTATTCAGCTAAATGTCTAGTCCTGTTAAGCTTCAGGCCCTGAGTCTAGAATAAATCGGTGTATTTCTGAATTAAAATGTAGCGGCACGTTGTAATGTAGCCTAAGCTGACTGCACTGCCTGTAACTGTCTTTTATTTTGAAATTTGAAAGATAGACAGTCCGCAACCTGGGTGTTATTTTGGATTCCACTCTGTCATTTGAGGCACACATCAAATGTGTCACCAAATCTGCCTTCTACCACCTCAAGAACATCACCAGACTCCGGCCTTTACTCGCCGACTCAGTGGCAGAGACCCTCATTCACGCCTTCATCGCCTCCCGTCTGGACTATTGCAATGGAGTCTTATCCGGGGTCCCTAGCAAATCCCTGGATAGGCTCCAGTACGTTCAGAACTCTGCTGCCAGGGTTCTCGCCCGCACCAAAGCCTGGCAGTACATCACCCCCACCCTCATCCACCTCCACTGGCTCCCAGTCAAGTACCGCATGTCTTCCTACCTTTTAGACTAGTTGTTATTTTTCTCACCTTATCTAGTATATCTATATCTTCTCTTTTCCATTGTTAAGTGCCTTTGGTACCATGAAAGGTGCTCTTAAATGAAAGTTATTATTATTATTATTATTATTATTATTATTATTATTATTATACAAAACAATCCAACTTCCCACCTTGTATTAATGCATCTACAGTTGCATGCCAGTCATACACTGACGATTACCTTTCTGTCACTCTGCCACAAGCTAAATATAGTAAGTAGGAAGATGTTGTGCAGCATTACAACATAAGTCGATGTCAGTGTCAAATACTAACCAAGCAACATTCACAAGGCCCATATTCGTTTGTTTCACGCTCATGACAACATATTGCTTTTTTCACGTGGAGACCCACCAGATTAAGGCCTGTGACCCATTATGGGTCCCAACACGAAGCCAAACACGAGGGTTTGACTATATTCACTTTATGATGACGTATTCATAATCCCCCTTATGAAACAGAACTATCGTAATCCTATAATACATTAGAGGGATATGACACAAATATCACTACAAGCCTATATCTCCTCTAGAAATATTATAGTAATACCACAGGGAATACGAAATACTGTAAAATATGATGGTCACTATACATGAGTACCACAGAGTACAAGTCTCTTGTACGGACTTTTTGTTAGGAAAGAGAACACAAAACACAGAAATGGATGATGTGCTAACTGGTTTTAAGAGTGACTTAGTGCAGAAATGTAGCCCTCAGGCTTCATGGGCGAAACGTTTTGATGAATTAATTCACTTTAAGTCTCATATCACTTGCAGATGACGTGGTGATGCAAGAATAGACATGCGTTAGTCCTACCCGATAACATTCACCCTGTTTAACTGCGCCATAACTTTCAGTTTCACATGGCATTATTATGAAAGAAATTCCAACTTTCCAATGGAAGAAGCAACCCGAAGCTGCATCCGCTCGGTGGTGTGTTCGATTTATCAAACGGAAGGAGTTTGATCGTCCGTTTGTTGCTCCGAGTGTGCGTAAAACGTCTCGCTGGTCCATGAATCCAACTCACCCGCCCGTGCCATGGGAAATACCACGACTAGAGTACTGCCCTCCTACTTTCTAAAAGGGGTAAGGCACCGCACATGACGTCACTTATTGCTATTATATAGCCCGAGCGGAGGCGCGTGAAGAGAACAGTAGAAGCCCTCTTCAATACCACCAGTCTGCAGAAAAGATGCAAAGGTAGGGAAATGAAATGCACCTTCATGATCATAACCATCTCTTTCTCTCTCCCTCCATCTTGTGGATTATAAGAAACTGTTGTCTTCGTTTCTTTCTTGTGTGTCAACGGGTTACATGTGTTGCAAACTTGTGTGTCCCGGGACTGATAAGTGATAAGTGGGGGGTACTGGTTGGAGAAGAGGAGGAGAGAGTCGGACTGTATTTAAAGTTAATTGTACCTGTGAGGGCTGCCGGCATTGTAAATATTGTCTTTGTTGCTTGTATGTATGTGGTGTGTGTGTGTGCGCGCGCGCGTGCGTGCGTGCGTGTTTGGGATTGTTGGTGGGGCGCTTTTAAGGTGCTTTCATTTCCTCTGTTGTCAGACGAAAGTCAGCTAAATGAACATGTTTCTGTGTCTTGTCCTCTCAGCCCCCCCAAGCCACAGTTTGCCAGCTGGCTCATAGAGCAAGTGGGGACGGGCCAGTACACCGGCCTGTGCTATGTGGACCAAAACAGGTTCAGAGTCCCCTGGAAGCACAACTCCAGAAAGGACTGCAATGATGAGGACAGTAAAATATTCAGGGTGGGTCAGTTGTCTTTATTGAATGTGCACCACGAGCTTGTTTTATTAGTGTTAATGGTTTTATTGGCCTTTATCTAACAGAACAGTATCAATGCTGTAATAAATGTATTTATTTATTATAGGCATTATACAATATGCCAATACTTGGAGTCCCTATCAGAATATTATAGTGATACCATAGGAGAATAATAAATACCATTACGTATTGATCAGGAAGTCCTCATAGGAATATTGATCTGATAGGAATGATTTTTCATGGGGGGTTGCTTCATTCTACTACTGTCAGAAGGCTGATATATGGCAGGTGCCAGAGATGAGTACTGTAGTACTGTTTTGTCATTTACTAGGCAAGGCTGATACTATTACCAGTACTATTACCGCATTTAAATTTTCCTTTATACGGTTCACAGGCATGGGCCGTGGCGAGTGGTAAAATCAACGAATTCCCCAATGACAAAGCCAAGTGGAAAACCAACTTCCGCTGTGCGCTGAACAACCTCACCAAGCGCTTCAGGATGGTCAAGGATAATTCCAAGAACTCTGAAGACCCTCATAAAATCTACGAGATCATCAACACTGAATGTAAGATGATGCTCACTTGTGAGTTGCTGTCATTTATAATGGATGCCTGCCTTGGAAACCACTGAGCCATTTTGCATTGATTAGACTAAATGATTGTAAACATCCAGGCTAAAATCAGGCTACATAGTGAGTGATAGTAAAAGTGAACGTTTAGTAGACGTCTAGGAAAAAATGTAAACATTATCTTGTAGATCTGAACTTCTCTGGTGCATATTTTTTTATATTTACAGTTGTTTATACATTGTTTAAATATGTACTAATGTATTTACTGCTCGGTATAAAATGAGACTTTACATTTCCAAAAAGATCCTGGGCAATATGAGAGCTAAAGCATAGATGCAACACTGAAAAGACGTCTACACAGCAAATTCTGGCCTTTGGAATAAACTCTCTGAGTTCAAATCAACTCTATTTGAGTGTATATAAGAGACCATCGATACACTCTAAGGCAGAGTTAAAGTAACTCTTTTCTGGGAGTTGATTGTTTAACCCTTTTCAGGAGTTAAAACTGAACTCTTGTGGGAGTTAAAACACTAATCCCATGTAGAGTAAAATACAACTCACCTTGAGTTAATTTTAACGTGAACTCTTTCATAGTGTTAACAGTCAACACTTAAATGTATGTTTCATTTAACACTTATGGAGTTCATATTTCAAAACTAAAAGGCTTTAGGTGAAAATAACTACAAAAACACCATTTTGATTACTACAAATGTCTTTTATTTAACAAATCCATACAGTGAGTTCAAAACTTCATGGATACTTAGGCTACTTGTATAATAAGTTACATTTTAAATACACTTACACAACAGTGTAAACATGTTACAGCAATTCACATTTAAAACAAACTGCTATATGGGCAGCCAAACAGTTGGGAAATTGTGTGGTCAAATGGAAGTGACAAATAAAATTTAAAAAAATTAAAACAAAGATGTGGCGGACTGGCGGGGGTCCATCACCATCTTGCTGCAGGACAGTAACATCTGAGGATCACAAATAACAACATCAGGATACAGGGCACATACAATAAAACCAACCACCACAAAACTACCATATGCTGGGGTGCCCAGGGCCAACAAATGGTACACTTTCATTCCAACTTTTCACCTCACCCGGTGATTTCACTGGCAAGTTCCTCTTAACTTCTGGAAGGAGTGCTCATCAGTGAAATCACCTGATGGTCTTTAGGTAGAATGAAAGCCTGCAGACCTTGCAGACCTCAACAGTCCGATATTCTATTTTGCCTACATTATCCAGCTCGACTGTTAGCTTGTTAGCTAGGCTAGGTTTAGCAACTGAGGCGACCGTGTCTCGCATTTACTTGAAAAATAGTCTCTCCAACACTGGAGACAGAGTCGCATTGCTGGCAAGGCTGTTATCTTAACCAAACTAGTAGGAAAATTAACGAGGCGTTACCTTGTCGATATCCGTTCAATGCAAATCCCGTTTCGCGTCCGTCCGGTACCGTCCTAGCCGTACAGAGTCTACCGTTTAATGGAAAGGAAACAACGCATGTTCAGTAAACATGTTGATAGAACTAGAAACACTGTAAACTAAAGTTAACTAACTTACAATACACCCAAAAACAGAACTAACGTTAATTTCATCCACGAAATCATGGAGAAAAATGTGCGAAGCCATCGAGTTAACGTTATATTCAACAAGTATGGAGCAAGCATTCACTTAAGCAGTTAGCTAGCAAGTTCGTCCAATCAAAAATATACAAATATATTACACAGAAAATCCCTAACAGCGTGACATATAGTTTGAGAAGTAAAATGCCATTTTGACCTGCCTCACGACGAAGTCCAAGTCAAGACTGCTGGGCGCGACAAAAACATCTGAATGGGCACCAGGGGTAGTGTTGATTCAGGCTCCTCAACACCCCGTGAAAGAACAGCAAAATATTACACCGCCAAAGAGTATCCCTGAACACAAACTGAGTCTAAATGAGAAAATAAACTCCAAAAATCTAACCCTTTAACACTTTTTTGTCTAACTCCAGATTATTCGACTCCAGAAATGTGCTGTGTAGTGCTCAGGGGGGAAGCAACATGGAATCATGTTGATAGCTGAGAATGTGAGTTGACGTGGTTGTATTTCCTTCATCTGTAGATAACTATGAAAGTCAGCACACAGAAGACTCCACTGATGATTTTGACATGCCTCCAGATATCCGCAGTTCTCCCATAGAATACTTCCCCTCAGGCAGTGAGGTACAGTATAAAGAGCACCATCACCACAGAGTCTCTATTTTCTCTTCCTCATCTGAAAGGCTTAAATTGTTTGGCTTTTTTCTCCAAACAGCAAAATCTGCTTGACCACATGATGACCTTGGATCTCAGAAATGCAGGTAGAGTGTCTTACCCAGAAGGCCATATTGAATAACCATCCTGTCTTTCAACTTTGGTGGTATTTTTTGTGGTTATAATGAAAGGCTAAATCTACATTATCTTCAATTGTCGTTGACAGAAGAGTCGCAGCAGTGGGCAGAGAACTATACCCAGCACAACCCAGCGGTGGCTGGTAGCTACCCTGTTATCCTGCCTTCAAACGTGGAGCCACCACCAGTCTCACATAACCACACACCACTAGTACCAGAACAGCCGCCTTACTACGAGGGTAGGTTCAGCCATTTGATCGAATCAAACTTTGTTGGAATGAAATGCAGTAGTAGATACACACCCTGAATCTTATGGAGAAGGGATTTCCTATCGTATAGTCTTTATGGATTGTGAAAGTGGCATACAATTTAGTCTCTGCTTAAAAGGGTAACATACAGTATACATTCAGCTAAGGGTTTTTTGTGTAAAGTCTAACAACTTTCTCATACAGTTAACATGCTAGGAAACTATTATTACGTTATAAATAATGTTTTCTTCTCCTAAGTTAACATTCCTGAATCATTCCCACTCCTGTGTCAATTAAGTGCTGAGGGACCTGGCAACCCAAAGTATAACCAAATACAACAATTGGCGTCTAGTGATCCATTACATGTTATTTCTCCACAGCAAGTTCACCTCTCCACATAACCATCTATGACCTGGAGATCTCCATCCACTACAGGAAAAGAGAAATGCTGAAGACCCAGTTGTCCAGTCCCCGTTTCCAGCTCCACTATCAGCACGAGGCCCCAGAGCTCAATGCCCATCATCTCTGCTTCCCCACTACTGACGGCCTGCTGGACCGCAAACAGGTACAACGTGACACTGCTGGCTGCTAATTGTGTATGGTCCCTCAAGAAAGATTCACCCTAAAACACTGAAAAGACGCTATTAGTGATGTACTTTGCATTCCTGGGGCATTTTGTTGCTTGGTGTATTTTTCTTATTCCTGTGGATTCCTGGTCAAACATAGACAGTGAGACATGTTGAGATATTTCCAGCGCAGCTACAAAGGAGTTTGATAGCAGAATGTTTTGTCAACAATCTAAAACAGCAATGGTAAACATCAGGTTTTGGTGTCAGAGCTTCTTTCTAGACTCAGCATTTTACAACAACATTCAACAATCATAAAGGGAGAAATCCATTGTAGAAGAGGAAGAGACACCAATTTCTCCACCGACAGTATCCCCAATAGACCACAATGCGATGCAGCCATAAGACATGTTGCATTTAGAGTAAGGGAGGGTTGGGGGGTTCCCAATTTTTTTCGACTTGAAAACCTTTCACTCTCTTGCTCTTACTATGTGTCACTATTGCTCAAGTTCACACCTATCCTCTGTGGGATGTTGAAAGAAGAAACATTTCATCACAAAACAACTCCTGGAATGCATTGATCTGATAGTTTAAAACAGTGTAATGGATTTTTCCTTTTAAGTCAATATGTATTGCTGCGCTAACCAGTGTACCTTCAGTGTATGACGCTGACGTTTTAACACAAAAGGGCAGTTTTTCTCATCACAACCTCCTCTCCACCAGATTGAGTACACCAACCGAATCCTGAATAGCATCCAGAGAGGTCTACTCCTGGAGGTACGGGACACTGGCATCTATGCCTGCAGGCAGGACAGGTGCCATGTGTTTGCCAGTACTAGCGACCCCAGTGTGGCTGACCCAGATCCAAGGAAGCTGCCCCAAAATGCCATGGTGGAACTGCTTAGCTTTGAGAAGTATGTGAATGGTAGGTATGGATCTTTTGCCCATTCATGTGCAGAAAACTCCAAATTTAGGAAGGGTCATTGCTGTTATTAATGTTAGGATGTCAGATGATGGAGCACAAAAAAATGAGTCTCATCCACATACCTTGTTAGTCATTGTCTGAAGCCAGTAGGCCTACAAAGTTTACAGTACAAAGTTAATGGTTTGGCCTGTGTGTGTGTGTTTCAGAACTTAAGGAGTTTCGAGAGAGCAAGGGTGGCTCTCCTGACTACACCATCAACATGTGCTTCGGAGAGAAGTTTCCTGATGGAAAATCCCTGGAGAAGAAGCTCATCGTAGTCAAGGTAAGAGCGGCACCATGATGATCTCCCATGAGCTTCACCTTGCAGACGTATACAGGTTCAGCTTCATTCAAATAGACAGTTTAATTGGTGTAAAATCTAGAAACTCAATGCAGTTTTTTTTCATCATTACCTCTCTTGCTTTCTCTCCTGCCCCAGGTGGTTCCTCTGATCTGTCGACACTTTCATGAGATAGCCCAGTTGGAAGGGGCGTCGTCTCTCCACAGCGCTAACGTCAGCCTGCAGATCTCGCACGACAGCCTCTACGATTTTATTAACTCTATCTTTAGTCTGCCAACAGCAGAAGACACAGCGCTGGCTGCTGGACCAGATCCCGTATACTCATCTCTCATTTACCCCACCCCGGGCCTTTAAAGCTTTAAAGTCTAGCTAAAGAAGTAGCTAATTCTGTGACATTTTGACTGCGGCAGCCGATGCAGGAATGAACAGAATTACTGGTTACCACACTTGGCAGTGTGCCTTGCTTGATATAGCCTGTTTACTTGATGAATTCCCCTCTAACAGCAGTCTAAAAGTTTAGCCAGCTGTTGACATTTTTTTTATGTTTGCACCATGAATAGGTAAATATGGACTTGCTCTCTGTTGGACTGGTATGTTACTCGACTGAGGTTGCCGGTCTTGCATCAGATTAGACTTTTATACTTTTTTTTATACTTATGATTGCATTGTAAATGTAAAATTATCTCATAATATATGATTCCGTTAACCTTATATTGAGCAACCAGACTAACAAGCTATAAATCTATTCTCTCACAAGCAATCTTCTTTTTCTGAGCTTTCATTTATTTCGAGAGCTCAGATGGCTGAAGTAGTTTGTGATTTTTATTTATGTGTCATACCACGTGTCTGTGGTTATTTTGCACAAAGTCCTACTGTTAACCATTACTGTAGTCTGTTGATGGTCTTACCACTTTAATACTGACTATTCTGCACTCAAATAAACTGGTATCCACCTGAATCTCTCCTGAACTGTTTTTAATCGTATACCTTGAGCTGCTATGTATGGTTCATACATGCTGTAAAGTAATATCCATTATTACTTTACAGTTAAGATTTACTCTTTGGGATAAACACGAGCCACTATACTGTATATCACCATTACTATGATTACCTTTGTTAGCTCTGCCATTATCAGTCCACAGATAGTAACTAATGGTTGTTGTCAATATACATACGTCCACTTGTAAATATACAGCGCAGGTGTTTTTAACAGCTTTACATCTTTGCAAGCATACACACGTACAAAACAGTTTCATGACCGCTGCAGTACTTGAATGGATTTGCACTGACCTTTACTTGTCCAATAGGGTATCGCAGGTACCTTTAGTCCATAGCACTCTTACTATAGGTGGAAACTGGCCTGTCAGACGATCACTGAGATAGAGGAGTGAGTCACTGAGCAAATCATTGGCAAGTCTTTCATATCCAGACAGGAGAATGTGGATAAGATACTGTGAAATGGTGTGTGAAACTCCTTGGAGGATCTCTCCTATTGGGCCCTTACACTGTAGCTTCATGTTCATTCATGAAAGTATATAAAGATAATCCAGAAAAAAAAGGAAGACAAAGATCTTTATTTTTATTAAAACATTGTCCCAGAAAAAACAAAATATTTACACATGACCAAACAGAGCCTCTGTTCAATCTGCCGTGGCTCAGTTTGAAACGGTAACACCAGAGACATCACGTGGTCACAGGCAGAGAAACTCCAGCAGCTACAGGCATTACTGTGACTTCCATAGTTTATCACCTGCATGGAGCATCTTCACAGAAATGTCAATTTAAATGTTCAGCCCCTTCATCCTTAAACAGCAACCAGTTAACAGGACAGAACATGAGCAAATTAGAGCTGAATTCAATCGGAACAAATCATATTCATCATCTATAATTTATCATTTTGTGCTCCCTCTTTGAAACACCTGGCCTATTTGATCGGGAAAATGAAGAAAAACACAAACAATTAAATACATTCAGATATACATGAGCACCTGTTTTCAAATTCTTACACTCCTAGACGTCCATTTCACAAAGCCCAAAACATTTTAAGGATGAAAAGCAAGGCAAGTCCAACCAGCCCCGACTCGGTCTCTACTGCAGGCACACTGTCTATGGACACACAGAAACGGCGGACAGGAAGAACAAGTTTCTCGCCTTTCTTCCAGAAGCTGGCCAGTGGGGATTAGCGAAAGGTATACCACAGAATGAGGTTTGAGGTTTGGCTTAAAGATGCAATGACAAAACGTTCACATTCAAGTCACAATATTGCAGAAAGAGAAGCATTTTTAAAAGGCATGTACTTGTTCCTATCTTATATTTTCTCTCTATAAAATGGACACTGCTGTGGCTTCCTGGATGTGTCTATGAACTTGAAGATAATGTGACATGCACCCCGGTAACTTCAATATATGGATTATAAACCTAATATAGGCATGTAGCTATGAGATCGACAAGGGTAAGACTGCCAAATAGTGTTGAGTTACATCAGTTAGTCAAGTTATTGCACATTTAATTCAACAGTACATAGGTTTTGTAATCATACAAAGTCTTTCTGTGAGCATGAGGGCACCAAGTTGGACAGCAACAAATCCTAGACTTGAAACGTAATTTTTGCATCAAAGTCGGGGTTGTAACTCAGCAGGGAAGCAAGAAAGAAATTCTATGTCCTACATATACTACATACTAGAATTATATTGGCTTGATAAAGTATCTGCTGTTTGAAAATGCCCCATTAAATTTCACCTGTTCAGGGAGACAGTGTGTTAGTTTTTATTTTTCCCTGCTTGGCACAAGAACAACATAATCTAGCCATCTAGTTCTCTACATTTCAATCATAAGGTCAGGGGTGTCCAATCATGTGCCATGGAGGGCCGAGTGTATGCAGGTTTTCATTCCAACCGAACAATAGACCAGGTGATTCGACCGGTTATCACACCCTCAACCAGAGAGGAGGGACTAGTCAGAGAAATCACCTGGTGTAGTCTTTGGTTGGAGTGAAAAACAGAGAGGAGGGACTATTCAGAGAAATCACCTGGTGTAGTCTTTGGTTGGAGTGAAAACCTGCATACACTCGGCCCTGCATGTCACATGATGCATAAGGTGATAAAAAGAGAATGGTGAAATGTTTTAAGAAAACAAGCAGGTCTAAAGCGAGGAGGCCAATTTGAGAAGAGTGGGGCTGTTATTTATTTCACACTTCTGAGCTAAAGTCAGCTGTACTGTGTTGGACCCCAAAACATTTATGCTATGAGCCAACAATGTTTCATTCAGCACAGATGCTTCATTATCAAGCCATCACAATTCAGCTCAGTAGTCCAACAACGGTAAGTCACTTCATGATATGCCAAAGTGTAGCACATTAGAAACATATCAGACGTGGAAGACAGATAGCAGAGGCATTTCATAAAACCCTGTAAACTTTAGAAACCAGGACCAGTCACTTAAATAACTTGCAATAGGCAATCAAGCTGAAGGGAACATACAAGTGGATATATCAAATCTATATTATTTACAACCAAATCTAAAATTGTTTCATTACAGTTTTTTTGTTTTCTTTTTTTTTTTTTTACAAAAATTGCATAACAGTGTCTTTCCTCAACGTGACAAACTTCTTAAATATGCACATCTCCGTTTTTTAACCAACAAAATAAGGTTTGCCACTGATAAATACCCCTTCCCTCCCAGAAAAACAAAAAAGGCCATAGAAAACTAAAAGCCCACACTGCATCCTCCCAGACATTATGCCTGGAGGGATGGTTACCTGATTTATCACTCAATGAGTGGGTCTTTGAGATCTGCCTCTTTAAGACACAACCTCTGGATCTCTCATTGAGTATCTGAGCTGTACTACACAAAGTGTGTGGCAGTGACAGTCCAAGAGCAAGACACCACTAGGTGTTCAAGTGATCAACAAAAAGGTTTTTTCCTCAAACTTTCATGAAAGTAGAAAACTAGACATAATAGAAAATGCCCCAACTCCACCTCAAAGCAGTGAACAAAAACTAACATAACGCTACAGATTGGGTATTCAGAGCATCTGAGTCCACACTCCACAGTATCAAGTGAAATTAAAACAGATTAGTATGGTATGAGTGTTTGGGATGGGTGTGGCTGTCCTTGCCCACGTTTCATTCCTCCTCACGGGCTCTTTGAGTTTTCCATGACCTCAGTCTGTACCTCCTGTGCCTTCCCTGAATCGTCTCCTTTCTGGTGTTTCCTGCCGTGTTTGTATTTGTCCACGTACGCCTTGACCAGATTGGCCACCTTCACTGGGTTGATCTCCCCACTCTTGCTGTGGTACACCTAAAGAGCAGCAACACAAAGGGGAAATCCAATGCACATTACTCAAGGAAAACACACATTCAGAAAACTACCTGAAACACACAGAAATGGCCCAGGGTATTTGTCAAAATGCCACTGCGCTCAAACTTGTTGGATTTGAGTTAACATTTCAGTATCTTGGCAAAACATAAAGCCCACCTTCTGGACAGCCTTGCGTAGAATCTCTTTGTATTCATCCTTGTTGATATCTCTCTTCTGGTAGAAGGGCTTGATGGCTAGCTTCACCTCCTCTATAGCTCTCTCTTGCATGTGCAGCTTCTTCAAATACTGCAGACAGGAATAAACTTATGTTATGAACAATTAATCTTAAACAAGAGAGGCACCAATTACAACAGTCATACATTTTTGCTTTATTTGGCTTTTTGTCATGTTGTTATGTCAATTTGTAACTCTGTATATTCTACTCAACTCTTCATTTGAGAGCATAGATGGAATGACAATAATCCAGATATCCAGGTCAGAACTGAAATATTTGAAAGCAACCACGTCTGTCCTAGACCTACCTCATCAGTCTCTCCCTGCCCAGTGGTGGATGATCCTTCAGAAGATACGCCATCGGAGCTACAGGAGGTACTAAGGAGACCAGCACTGCCCCTCTTGGAGGGGTCACTAACAGAGACAGCTCCCGGGATATCCTGTTTGTGACGGTTTGCATGGATAAGAAAATTAAGACCAAAGGGGCAAATTACAAAGAGTTTTTAAATATTGTGTTTCAGAGTATGATATGAAAATCACAGTTAATAATTGAAAGCGAAACATGCATCTATCCATTACATCAAATGGATATTGAGAAGTCATTTTGGGATTAGGGATCTCATCATCAGCAACCCAGACAAAAGTTTCCACAACAATGTTTCACTTTCATTTTCTCTGAAAATGCTCAGGAATCAGTTTTAGTTTCTGTCACGTGACTTGACTCAGACAATACAAGGCTCTCTGTGGATAAAGACTGCCTCCCTCTGGTTACTTAACCACAAGAAAATCACAGAGGGCTTCTAAAAGTATTTGATTCAGGAAATACCAATGTGGCTCTGCAGAGACAACTGTGTCCTACCTGACTGGGTGTCTGGGATGAGGAAGAGGGTCTGCGAGCTCCTTCCTGCTTCAGCTTCAGCTTATACAGAGCCAGCTCTGAGTGGAAAAAAAGGATAAAAACATATTAAAAAGCTGAGCGCCAGATGAAATAAAAAGGAAATTACTTTTTTGATCACTGGTATCCTGTTTGGTAGAATATCAAGTATTCCAATTCTTTAGTCTTGAACTGTGTGTGTGTCATTCAAAAACAAAATACAAGCAAAAAGTCCATTGTGTGTTTATTGGTGTGATGTTTAAGTGGTGTGGAGCCATCTACTGGTAATACTCACTACTTGCAGATTTCTCCGGTTGGGGCCCCTCAGGCTCCTGGATGTTCCAGGTAACCCTTTTCACTGCCGTCTTGGATTTGGCTCCCACTGACACTTGCTCGCCCTCATTCTTCACCTCCACTTCTTCTTTCTCCTGTTTGACAGTTGCACCACTTCCCTCTGCCTTCTCAGACTTCACAAAGTCCAGGTTGTCCAGCATCACATCAACATTGAAGTCATCGTCAGAGTCTGAGGGTTGCTCAAATTCCTGCTTTACAGGGGCTGTCAACACAAGAGTGGCTGGAGGTTCTGTGGGAGCCGTTGATACTGGCGGAGACTGAGCGATTTCCCCCTGGAGACTGTCTGCTGCAGCAGGTGTGGATGTGGAAGGAGAGGTCTGAGTGGTCGCTTTAGAAAATGAAGGGACAATGGGGGGTGAGTAATGGCACAACTCTGGGGAAGCGGGCTCAGATTTAATCGTCAAACTTTCACAAGTCTCAATTTTGATGGGGGCTAGTTGCTCTTTTTTGATCTCCTTCTCCTCATCTAGGCCTTTGACGACCAAGGGTGTTTCAATTTCTTCTTTCTTGATTGGTTTGGTACTTGGAAAGTCTTCAAACATATCAAGACATGGTGGTTTCTCTTTCTTAATTTCTTTGACAACCTCTCGCTCTTTATCCACTTTTGCTGTGGAGGCCAGGCTTTCTGCCTTGAGTTCTTTGCTTTCCATTTTAACTTCAGAGACAGAGGTACAGGAGGGTATCTCTTGTTTTTTCTCTCTAGCATCTTTATCCTCTTTGAGGGAGCTTTGAGAGAGACCCTTGTCTTTCTTCTTGTCTTTTAATTCCTTTGTCTCTTTAGAGGATGAAAAGGAGGAGCGTGATGCTTTCTGTGAACTCTTAGATGACGTCTCTTCTTTCCTCCTCTCTCTTGAGCTGGATCTGGACCTGGGTCTCTTTTTGTCTTTTGATCGTGACTCAACCTTGTCTCTGGAGTAGGAAGATGATGGCTGCAATCGTTTGTGATCTTTCCTCCTCTCCCTGGATCTAGATCTGGACCGCGATTTTGAGTGAGACCGACCACGCGTCTTGTTCTTTGACACCCGACCTCTATCGCGGTCACTCCCTCTGCCGTCATTCCTCTCCCTGCTCGCCCGCTTAGGCTTCTTCCTCCGTGAACACTCTCTGCTGCTAGAACTGGATCCAGACCTAAAATCAGTAATAATACATAAAGCCCTTAACTGAAAGAAACCATTAGCTCCACAATACAGATCTAAAAGTCCGATACACAAACAACATGGTTGGCACCTGGGATAATCGGCAATTGATAATGAAGAGCAAATAACATGCTTACCTAGATCGTCTCCTGTCTTTCGATCGTGACCGTGACTGCCTCCTCTTGCTGCGTGACCTATCAGAAGAATCAGACTGGGAGCTGTCGGAGGGGGAGCGCGTTCTCCTCCTCTCTCGGGACCTTGACCGCCTTGAACTCCTCTCTCTGTCCTTGTCCCCTCCTCTCCTCCTGCCTCCCTGGCCTGAGCCATGTTGATCTCCTGTCCTGCCTCTGCCTGTCCCTGAACTGCTAGAGCTAGAGCGACGCTCCTTAGATGACCCTCCTCTTCTGGAGGTTTTCTTGCCATGGCTTAAGTCCCTTGCTGGGGACTGTGACTGGGACCTGTCCGGACTGTCCTTAGGCTCAGATTTGATCTCAGTCTTTTTCTTCTTCTTGCTGGGTGATGAGTTGGATGTTGATAAATCTGTCTTATGGATGGAGGGGATACTGTTAGGAGTTTGGACATTCTGCCCACTCTCCTCTCTTGGACTGTCTCTCTCAGTTTTTACTGGAAGCAGGATGAGAGGAAAAGATGGTGTGGAGTCTGTTGTCTCTGATTTCAAAGGTTTTTTTACAGCGTGATCACACCTTTCAACTTCCTTAGCATCAGCTAACCCTGGTTCTTTTTTAACTTTAACTTTAGTGTCAGCTAATGCTGTTTGTTTCTCAGCCTTAGCATCAGCTAACCCCGGTTCTTTTTTAACTTTAACTTTAGTGTCAGCTAATGCTGTTTGTTTCTCAGCCTTAGCATCAGCTAACCCTGGTTCTTTTTTAACTTTAACTTTAATGTCAGCTAATGCGGTTTGTTTCTCAGCCTTAGCATCAGCTAACCCCGGTTCTTTTTTAACTTTAACTTTGGTGTGAGCTAACACTGTTTGTTTCCCAGTCTTAGTGTCTGCTAATCGTGGTTCTTTGTCAACCTTGACATATTCCCCTGAGGCTTGGTCCTCCTGTGACACAGTCTCCTGAGTGTCGGCACTCCTTGCTTCCTCCTGTGAGATCTTAATCTCCTGTGTCTCAGATTTCACAAGGACTAAGCGATGCTTGCTTTTCCCTAAACCTTCCTTACTTCGTAGACTAGGAGTCTTCCCCTCAGCTGTTGCATGTTGGGAGTTGCTGTCCAGACTCTCACTCTCAGCTTCACTGTCTGAGCTGTTGGACTCTGATAGAGTGGGATGAAAGGGATCATAGATATCACTGTCCTGCTCTTTTTTGACCTGCGTATGTGAGGCTAGCAGCTTCTGTTTATCCCTGTGTTTCCGTCTCTTTCTTGCCTCCTCTTCCATTGTGCTCCAAGGTTCCTGTGTGCTGCCTCCAGTAACTGTGGATGACGCATTGCTCAGCCGCCGTGCATGCCATGAGTTCCCACTGGAGTTAATGCGGAAGCTCACTGATGACGATGTCGATGAGGAAAAACTTGGATGGTTGGCTGGAGAGCCAGTGGAGGAGGACGAAGAGGAGAATGAGTTGGAGAAGGTTGATGAAGAGCCTGCCCTGTCAGGTCTGTGCCTCTGAGCCTGACCTTCAGCCCCGCCTTGTTGCTGGTCCACGCTTTGCTCCCTACCCTTGTTCCCAGCCAGGCTGTTCATGCCCATTTCAGGTATGCTGTTACTACTCGTACCAGCACTGGCAGTAGCACTACTGCTACTTCCCCTACCATTACTACTGCCATCTTGACTGGTGCCATCTTTTGTAGGACCACTGCTCTCCCGTTTTATTTTTGGTATCCTCGGTAGCACTGACACATCTACCCAAACAGGCTTTGCAGGAGCCTTTTTATGTTGGGACTGTGAAGGAGCCGTCTCCTTGCTCTTGGAGCGAGAGTCTGGTTTGGGGTGGATGGAAGAGGAGGTGGTCCCTCTGTGGGATCCATAGGGGGCACCAACTCCATTGGTCCCCTGGTGTCCAGGAGAGGGCCCGGATCTGTGGGGGCGGGGGGGCTGCAAGCGAGGATGACCTAGGGGTGGTAGGTGAGAATGGGAAGCTGGGTGGGTGTGGCTAGCCTGGGAGGTGGGAAATGGGGGCAGGCAAGGAGAACTCTGGGAGGAGGGCCTGTTCACGGGGCTACAGGAGGATCCTGGTGGGTTTCCATTAGGCTGGAGAGACTGAGAACCACTTCCTGGGCTGAGGGACATCCCTGGGTTGACCTGAGTGTTGGTTTCTCTAGAGCTGCTGCTACCTGGCGTTAGCGCAGGTGACAAACTCACTGGAACACAGGAGATTTACAAACAATAAATATGTATGTATATGTATATATATAAAAGAGTAAGGTAATAAAATGTTGTGTGTTGATGTTTAACAACATATGAAGTGAAAAATGCCTTCTGAGTTGTTAAATATTAAAGGTTTGCCAAGATGATGATACAGGCAATATAATTCAGAGACTATTGCATTCAAATTACATTCAAAACTGCCCAAAATATTTTTTCTTCCTTCTTTCTGTAAATTCCTAGTGAAGTGCAGCTTATTTACCCTGCACTTGGGAATGCAACTGACATCTGTTAGAAAGCTTGAGGTGCACTGAAAGATTTCAATGATAATGTGTATAGTTCAGCTTTACTACATATTAGCATGGTAGCAAATTAAGAAAGGCAAATATGGTCCCAGCTGTGTTTCCTCAACATTCTTTTAGTTGTGATGGCCCCCCACATCTGGAGAATGTGTTAATATTGTGTAATCAGTTGCTGCTGAATTTGGCTAGCATTCTCTGATGCAATTCCACTGTTCAACTCCCATATGGCCATATTTATTTTTGTCAGAGGAACTCATGAGCTGCAGATATAAAAGCCTTTTCAGAACGGACATTTATTTGCTTAAGGATATAGTAAATAACATAAGACCTTCGTTCTCAAAAAAAACAACTGTGAGAACATAGTTCTGCAAGTCCCAAGGTAGATGTAGGAAAGCGCAGATCACATTTTGTGGGACCCAATTACATTTAACGATTTTGTGAGTGTGATCAGCCATTCACCAATCCATTGGTATTAGAAATCTTTAAGAGAATTGTTAAGACTAACTATCTTGTAAGATTTATTTATTAGCTATGAGTGGAAACAACTTAAACACAGTGTCAGTTTTGCAGGAAATTAGAATAATATTGAAATCACATTAATGTGATAGAATGTGCTGCGCAAACACTTACTTTGCTTTGTAGCCTTGAGGGACCCATCTCTGTTGATGACCACATCAGAGCTGTCCATCAACAGCATGCTCTGTCCCGATAGGATGCTCCCAAGCAGGTCAGGCACAGGGGTCGCCTCCACAACACCCTCTGACTGGGGGACACCCATACCTCTCCTGGAAACCCACGGCAAAACAAAACTTATAAATAGGCTAGCCATCATTCTCAAACATTCACCATGTTGATCATAACAGAGCTCGAACATTGTGCATTGTCAGAACGTTCTGACAATGCACATCAGGGTAATGGGAGGCGTGATAAAAGGAGGAAGTTACCTGGAGACGCCGGCAGTGATTGGTCGAGCTACAGGCTGATGGGAGCGAAGGGCAGAGTGAGAGATGCCTCGTCTTTTGGCCTCGAGCAGAGACGTCACCCGGGTCTGTTGCTCATCCTCCTCACTGGTCAAGTCGATACCAAAAACATTCCTTAGTGTATTCATACATAGTGCTTTTCCACAAACACGGTTCCCATGCCAGTGCCGGAGTCCGGCCAGTGCTGAGCACTGGAACCAGCTAACCTTCTTAAGAGCCAGCCAGCGTTTCCACCAATCTGGAGCCGAACCATTACGTAACCATGGGCGTCACTCGATGCACCGCTTCTGGTGAGTGACATCACTCCTGACATCACGGTTCCTTGGTTCCTGACCAATAGCTTTTTGGTGCCGAAATGGAACCAACTCTGTGGCCCGAGAACCATTTTTTTTTAGGTGGGAATACGTGGAATGGTTAGAGATGAGGCTCCGGCACAGGAACCGTATTGGTGGAAAAGCACTAGAGTTTGATTGGTAGCAGATACATGCTCAACTACTTTAAAAAAAAAAAAACTAACATTACATTACATTACATTACAGTCATTTAGCAGACGCTTTTATCCAAAGCGACTTACAATAAGTGCATTCAACAATTATACACATTTAATGTGAGGCTTAAATGCATACCCTCCAGACAGGTATTACATAATTAACTAGTTGATGATGATGGACAGTTGATGTGAAATGTCTTCATACCCATCAACAAATGGATCCAGGTCGAATGGATCTCCATAGACAGAGAAGGAGGCAGCACCTATGTCAACCCGCATGCTGCCCAAGGTGTGCTCTGAGGGCCGGTACACTGTGGGGAGAGACGAACCCTTCTTGGGCTTTGCAATCCCAAGGCTACGAGCAATACGGTCACGGGGTGTTGCCTGCTTTTTCACTACCTAGTGGGAACACCAAAACAGAGACATAGCATATAAACAATTTATGTAAAAAGAAAAAGCCTCATGGTTCAGATTCAGTGCCAAATATATCTAGCAAAACAATCAAAACTGTATAAATCTCAGATTGAATTTAAATAGACTCACCAGCCTTTTTCTGGATTTTGTTCTTCTCACTTTCCGTTTCCGTTTCCGCCTCTTGACTCCTCTACTGGCTACTTTACCATTTTCACCTTTAGCCGAGGATGTCTTCCTGCTTTTGCCTTTTCTGCGCTTTACTGTAGACACAATTGCAAATCCATCACTGTTCAGGCCTCATAGCTCTATGTTTATGACAGTGTTTATCCCTCCACTGTTCTATTATGTGTGTGCTTGTGTCTAAACCAATTGTGGATTTTGTACTGTGTGTGCGCCTTACCTGTCCTGCGCCGCCGGCTAGAAGTGGCACGCGGTGTAAGGTTCCGTATGTACACAGCTGTGTTGAGCCCAGCCACCACAGAGTTAATAGTCTCATCCAGCCAAGTGGACTGCATCAGATATCTGGGAGCAAACTGGTAACAGAAAGTTTGCATCACTCTATAGATCCGAGTCTCACACACCAATCTGCCGGAACATAACGGCCACACATGCACTGCTCATCTAATGCAACCATCATGATTACCAATCAAGGCAAACAAATGTCAAAAGTATACATGCCATTATTTCTGCTCTCAGCAACATCAAACAATGCTACCCAAAAACAATCGGCCAATTTACTGAGTCACACGTGTCATCTGGATAATTCGTGTCCACAACAATAAATGTAGTGAAACTTTAAGACATTCATCTGCAGGGTCCAAGGAAAATACGGTGTGATAGTGAGTTGTTAAAGAAGCCAAGACAGTAATATCACGCATCATGCCAAACCTGTGCCGTCCGTGCCTGTGTGATGCGATGGCGGTTGACATTAGCGCGAACCCTCTCGCTCTGCTGGGTTCGGGCGATGGCTCGAGTAGGACCCGCCGCCGAGGACCGGGAGTGACTGGTGGTAGGACGGGCACTAGAAGACAGGCTCTCTGCCTCACTCAGTTCCTCTGCTGAACCCCCTGAGTCAGGAAGATTGAATCAACTGACTTGTAAAAATATGTGATTGTGATTGAAGATTTTGGACTGGTCGTTTTGTAGTTTGTGAAAAAAAGGTGTGATCTTTAAGAGAATGATAATTAACCCATTTGGCATATTTAGCTTTTTTCTTTGTCAAAAGACTCCTGGCTGCCTGGTTCCAAACAATTATAAATTGGACTAAGTAATAATACACAGGAGTTAAATGCTCACTTGAATGACGGTTGTTGGCTTCGCACTCCGGGCAGAACCATTCCTCAACAGGAACAGCATCCAGAGGTGGTGTTAGACACTCCATATGGTACCTACCATGAAACAAAAAGGCAGAACATTTCTCCACAAGGATGTCAAATGCACTGAGAAAGACACACTTGAATAAAACAGGCAAAAACTGATTAACTCAGACAAAGCAAGAGGTTACAAACTTTCAGAACACAAGGAAAAAAGGTAATTGAGGGCATAATATCTATCTCACCCAGCATCACATCCGTCACAGAGAAGGAGGCGGTCCTCGCGGTCACTGCCCCCACACACCTCACAGCTGGTCTGCTCCAGGTCCAGATCTACCACATCCTCCTGACCTTCCTTCACAGGCTTCTGCACTGTGATCTGAAAAAAGGCGCCACCACAGATATTGTACACAAGCAGTTACTCAAGAGGATATATAAAGTGTAAAAACCCTACTGAAAAGAAGATAAATGAAAGATAAAAACACACACAAATCCCGGGGTTTACGCAGGTTATTGAAACATAGGTCATTCACGCGTTGGAGCCATTCAGCCCACACTACTGTACCGGGTTTATCCCAGGTCGTCGACCATTCAGACCAGACCGCACAAGACCCATGTCACCATATTTACATCTGTATACGTCACTGCCACACAGGGCCGAACAAGTAATATCGATAGTTATATCGCTGCAGATAATTTAATTTTTACTGTCCCAGTAATTTATTGCTTTATTTCTTCTTCCCCACAAATGGACAGAAGCTTTCTGATTTAAGAATCATTCCAATTCTCTGATGTTATTAGTTATTATTATTATTATTAGTTATGAAACGGTCCTTGTTGTGAACTGGCTTGCAGGCGTTTGTATTAAGTGCCGATTACATAGTAATGCGCGGCATGCGCCTCTGATCTTAACCAATGAGGATCCCGTCCATTGTGTAACCACGTCGCATTCAAACCCATTTTAGATGAGAAAGAGAAACCAATTTCTCCACTGACAATAGGCCCAATAGTCCATAATGCAATGCAGTCACAAGACAAATTCTATTTTGAGTAAGGGAAGTTTCTCAACTGGAAAGTGAATGAAGAAGAGTGAATGCATAAAAACATATCATACTCACCATCTTCTGCACTTTGCCTCCATAACATTTCCTTAGGTATATGTTACTGAAGACGATGCGATCAACAGGACAGGAGTTTGCATTCTAAATAGTGGGGAAGAAACATAGACTGGATTTGAGGCATTCTGCTTCCTCTTCCACTGATGAGTTTTAAATATTGTACATATGAATCAAAGGATATTACTAAGCTCTTTAACAGTGTGTTTGCTCCTTTGCCTCCTATGACCTGAAGTCAGACCCACCTTGGACCACTCAAGGATGCAGTCCAGACAGAAGTAGTGCTCACAGCTCTCTGGTGTGGCCACAGGCTGGCTGCTGAATGAGTTAAGGCAGATGGGACACTTCTCTGTGTCGTCATCTGAGCTCAGCCCTGCAAGGTCAGCAGAGGTTCCCCCCACTGCTCCCTCCACAGGAATACCATCTTCCTCATCTTCATCTGAGAAAAGCAGGTGGGAAGATATTTTGTGTTTGTTTACATTTAAATAAACGCACATTAAAGAAACCCCACTATTTAACAGCTCAGATGCAGCTTGAAATAGCGAAATAGAGAGAGGGGGTACATTTGTAATGAGCTGTAACTTTTTGGTATTGTCATATATCATCCTTTTTGTATAGAAGTTACGCAAATGGTGGACAACAACAAAAAAACACATATAGGCACTCACCCCTCACAACAAAATAAATGTGCAATTGCATGTTTACAAATTCTCACCATCACTCTCATCGTCCTCATCCCCTTCTTCTTCCCCCTCATCATCTTCCTCTGCATCGAGGTGATCCTCCTCTTCTTCGGCCCCACTGTCTGAATTTCCCTCCTCAGAGACCTCATCATCTGAATCATCTAGGAGGAAAAAGGTTTGATAGACAGACAGATAATGGGTGGTGTCTTGAGCTCCTGGAGTGTTTGATGCTATACTTGTACAAAAATGTGCTTGATCTTTTCCTGATTCATTCCTAAATTTCCTTTCTATGTGGTGGAGGAAACCATGCTAAACAGGCTACCTGAAATGGCCCACACTGCAGCCCTCTTTCCTTTGGATGTATTCTGGTTGATCAGCTCATCCTGGCTGTCCTCGTCATCCATGGCTGACCATCAGAAGATCAGCAGAACAATTTCTCTAAACACAGTTCTATCTTTAGAGAATAGCATAGAACATTTGGTCAGCACCATGGACAAAGCAAGTTTGTTTGTTTGTGCACCCATTTCAGGGAGATCAATGTCACAAATGATATAGCTAAGTCTAATTCTGGCTTATGTGAAATGTATAGGTTACATGTACACCAAAGCTACTCACCGTTCAGAAGACAGCTGAGGGGGGAATGGTTTTCCAACCAACTTTATGACACTACAAGATGAAGTTTTGCCTCATTCCTTAAGGACAGAAAAAGCAAAGCAAAGTAATCCATAATTAGCTAAGATAGTAGAAGTGGCTATTGAATTATGCATGTGGAGGGTGGACAGAACAAGTCTATCAAAGTCTCCTTGCCCTAATCACAGTAGACAAAAGAGAGACTGGCTGAACCTGAACTGAATGCGTGGTTTAACCTCTGCGGTGTAATGTAAAGCTGACAGTTTAATTCTAGACTATAAGTCTGTTTACATTTCTACAACTAACTTGTCTAAGATCCCTGGAAATTTCTCGTCTACTTTGATCGTTTTTGCACTTCTGTCAACCTCATTCCTTATTCATACATGTACCTTACTTAAAGATATTATCGGGTGTGTTAAGCCAGTAATATTGGGCTTCCCAGGTAGCCAGGGGACAATAAAGCAGATGTTTCACCGGATAGGGGAGATTGCACTTTCACTAACTGTAGGGAAACGTGCTTCCTAGCTAGCTAGCCAGCCAGCCAGCCAGTAGCTGGCTGCAGGCTCTGCTAAGTTTGAGGCTACGTTTGTAAACAAAGAAGAAACCCCGACACCAAACACACTGTTTACACTTCACACAGCCTCACATAAAACGTGCAAGCAGCGTATCTAGATATAGCTAGGCTTTTACTATCATATCCGAACCAGTAACACCGTTGTTTTGTAGAAAACGCTAGCAAGCGACGTTAGCTAGCGTTAGCTTAGCGTCAGCATTAGCCCTGAGCACTGCTAAATTTAGCTAACGTCAACTGCAGGCTTGTTCGGCACCTGTCCTAATGACATCCATAAACTGGGGCGGTTCCACCAATTTTCCATTTGGTGCACATAACGTCGAGGTCCTATTCAAACTTACAATGTGCATTTCACACCTACCCTATTCAAATGTGTGAGGCATGTTTTGATTGATTTGAAGTCTCCACGATTGAGTGACACCACCGGCTGGATATGGACGGAAATGGCCGAGCGCACTCAGATCACTGTGACACTCTTAAAGAGACGGTATCGATTTATCTGGAGTCATAATAATTATATCAGTACAAACCAATCACACAAAACCCAACGTGTTTGTCCACATGCTGGACACTACGCGCCCTTTAACTTCAATCACGTTTTGTGTTTATATGGGTGGGTGTTTGCCTCACAAGGATCACCGCCAGGAGGTCATAGTTTACCCATCTTGTTTATTTACCAATACATCAAAATCAATATAAATCGAGTTTCTCGTTTTAAATTAAAATTTCAAGGCCTAAATCTTAAAAAGGCATAGTTGATCAATTGGTATACACTTGTTATACACTTAATCCACTTCTGTTTTAGGAAGTTTGATGGGTTTGAATGACATATATAAATGGCTAATTTTAGAGATGTGGTGAATGCAACATTTTACACATTTACATTTACACACAGTATTTGTGAAGCAGGTCTATCATAAATCAGAACCAGCCATCAAGTCTCTGTCGCCCCCCACTGGTGACTGTAAATAGATGAAAACAGCTGTTACATAACACATGATAATCCTGATTTGCTGCTTTCTATCGTGGGGTAATGCGTGTCCTGTCTGTAGACTTCCCTAGAATTTACAGTACAGAGCTTTAAATAGTCAAACATAGCTCAGAGGAAAAGCTGGAACATGCCCGAGTAAATAAATTGTGTCGTATATGCTATGTGGAGACTAATCAAACAATTGAGAACATCATGTCCCCGTATTGACCCGAATAAACCGAGGTCTAAATAGCCAATTTATTTCATTGGTTTGTGTGTCTAACATCCTAAATTAACGTGGGATTGCGTTTCTTCATAGTCAGCACTAATGAAATAACTATAACATTCCTATACGGACTCCTATGGTATCACCACAATAATCTTATAGTTTACTATTATACAATTATAGTTTTGCTGTGATAATTGTAAAATATCCCTCTAAGATATATTATAACATTATTATTGTTCTTTTTCGTAAGAGAGTAGACATTATAGATAATGTTATGCGGTTGTTTAAAGTGATAACTAATGTAAGCGACCATTCCTGTCAGAGTGACAGATAAATAATTGAGTTTGTTCCTTGTACGGGTTTACAGTAGCACTGCCCCCATCATCATCATCATCATCAGATCACACTGTCATGCTGCATCCTTGGTACGTGCACAGCCACACTCTCCTCATGGCAACACTGTACACAAGCAAGTCGAGTTCAACCACTTTCAACTGTAGGGGTAGGGGCGTCTTTCTCACAACCGGCTAAAAATACACGTCGCCCGCCGCCAACGGCGACCACCCATCGCATTTCGTTTATTTAATTGAAAATACATCTTTGTCGCTTTCGCATTTGCAAAATAATGGTCCAGTACAGGAAACGGTCGACGTGAAAATGGTTTATTCCTAATGTACGACGTGCAAAACTGAACGCGCCGCACCCCAACTATAACTCTAAAAATCTACTAACATGCTCGCTGTGTAGAGCCCGCCTCCGGGATGTTTCTATTCGTCATTTGTCATTGATGCACGAGTAATGTAGCTCCAACTGGGCAATCCACTGGTTCTACAAGACGCCAGTTTCTTTTTATTTCCATAACCAGGTCAGGTTGCAGATGCAGGGGAGTGGGCAGGGTTGGGGTAGTGCAAGTGAACTCAACTTCTGCGTCGGTGTACACTGTATTCCTAAAATACGCCTAACTTTACGCGCCTGCTATGATTTATATTTGAGGAAAAAACATTTTCAGGGGTTGGATGCATGGGAGACGGGCTCCTATCCGAGTTATTAATATATCTATTTTTAAAATTTAAAAAATCTTCTAAAAGAAAACTTGAAACTGGTAAGTGTCTCCCTTTATCTGCCATCATTTTCTATTCCGTCCATAATGTAATGATGAATAGATCCAAAATATACATGATGTTTATTGGAGGCATTATGTATTATATACAATTTGCTTTGCGATTCTTTACATTAAATTATTGACCATTTTGGAACTTGTTTATGGCAGGTGAGATTGAAAGCATGCCAAATAATTTGGCAGCAAAATGTATCTAGAATTATATTATTATGGGCTAGATAAACAAGCCAGCTGAGATTTCAAACGCTGTGGTTCAGTTTATCAAAGCTTGGATTCACTGGGGATGTAGGGTATTTGGCAACTTAATAAAATGTATCTTTAAGCTTATTTAATTCAGTGTTAAGTATATTTTTTAATCTATCCAAAAGATTCTAGTTATACTATGCCATTAATTTGAGATACTACTAATTTGATTTATTACTGTTTTGTTACAAAGCCTTTATATGTATTACTCCACAGATGGTGTTTGGTTGGGTTGACAATATAATGTTTTGAGATCTAAAAGCAGGTAAGCCACTGACTAACGCACATTGTGCCAGTTCCCAGTTCCACTGTGCGTGTGACAGCGGCTAACCTGGTTTTGGGAATGCCTCTCTCACACTTGGCCCATACAAGACCAGCTCCCAGTCAAGACCAGCCACAGTCAGACAAGCCAGTTCATCGTGTGCTATGCACATTGTTGGAATATGTCTGGCCCTCATGACTGCCCTCCCAGTGGTTTCCTTGTGTACTGTATGTACTTCCTCCCATGTACAGCTACTCTACTTAGGGCCAGTAGCATATGCATTGGCCTCTTATGGAGTTGGCCTCTCTAATGCCACCTACTGTCAAGACTGCTGGTGAGTGTTTTTTCAATTTGTGTTTCATTTGTTCAGCAAAGAAATCATCATCGTCATCATCATCATCATCATCATCATCATCCTATAAATCATTGGTTCCCAAAGTCCTAAGGGGGGATAGGACGGAGAGAGCTTTCACTGTTATCTCTCCAACTACAGTGTAAACCGTTGTCCAGTTCTGTAATAAACCATAACGTCATTGTCAAGTGAAAACCTTGTATCGCCAAAATGGAGAACTTTTCAGGAACTTAAGAAAAACCGCCTTGTTGTCAGTTTCACCACAATGCATTTTTGGGTTCATCCAGTGGGTTTTGAAAAGGGTTTCATACGACCAAGGGCGGTAGAATTTATTTTCTCAACAAAATAAAATAATAATAAACAAATACAATTTTCTGGCATGGAATCCTTCAATTGAAGTTAAAATGTGAAAATCACAGAGATTACAAATGGGGCTCTGTGGCGTAATGTGCGCCTATTTGAAAGACTTTGGCATGGACATGTTTGAGAACCCCTGCTATAACATGTATCTCCTTACTAATATGTACTCATGCATTTATGTGTAAAAGTATCCCTAGAGTGACAAGTAAACTTTCTGCTCAAATCAGTTGTGGCATCAGATATCTTATTTTCTGTTTCACCAAAAGCCTTTGCGCGGTTTCAGTAAGGTATGTTTATTGCCTCTGGTACATTATGACTCAATGTGACACAGAGGAATAGATAAGTGCTGTCTGTTGGACCCATTAACTTGTGGCCCATTCATCATCATAATGTGGACGTGCAGATGCTCACTCTTCTCCATATCAACAGAGCTCCATCTCATACGACTTGCTCCAACATGGTGTCAGACTCGGACTTCATACCAATTAGTGATCTACATAACAAAAATGGTATATTTTATAATCCAAAAGTAGTCAAAATGTTCAGCTGTGGGACCCTTTTCCTCACACATCTGGTTCATGTGGAGTGCTGGTGTACTAAGCAAAAATAATTCCCTGTGTGGTGTCCTAAAACATCACCATAATCTGTTAATGTTCTCCTGTTTATGAGATTGCTATCCTCAGGAGTTAGAATATAAGTGGGCGAGGTAGAGCATACTGTATGATAACTGAAAAATATAGTGCATGTGCAACAGGAAATACGTCTAAAAATGGCCTATGGTCATCCAGAGATTGGAGACAGGGCGTTCCCTTGCCTTCTGCCCAGTGCATGCTGGGATTGGCTCCAGCCCCCCCATGACCCTGGATAGGATTAAGCGGGTATGGAAAATGATTGAAAATTTCCAGGAATATATCTCAGCCAAATGCATCTAGAATGTTGGTGTTATGGTTAAGTGTGTAAGTGTGTGTGCTAGTTGGTGAAGGAATCAAAGAGAAAGACACTGTGGTTTGGCTTTATGTGTGTGTGTGTGCGTGCACTAGCCTTCAGGTTCAGAGGAAGGCGTCAGTAGAGTGGCACCAGCCGCGGGTTTGTCCAGACAGTGGGAACTTGCAAGGATTTGGAGCTTATCTAAGCCCTGCCAAGCCAGACAGCTCCAAATGGTAACTCCATAATCCAATTTCACATAATTAATCTTACTATCAAAACCCCCCTCGTGTATATACTTCTCCTTAATTCTAGATTAGCATGAAGTGAAAAAGATGACGTTGGCAAAAAAAAAAAAAAAAAAGTTATTGCAGGGTGGGAAAAGTGTCTGATATACATGTATAGATAGAAATGGAAAAACACATGTGCTTGACCTGACAAGTGTGAGCAGGAGAAAGCATTTCTAGAAGTCCACAGGGGTTTCCGTCCCGGGTTAGCCAGAGCACTAGGGAAGTTCACGTCAGTAAGACGGCCAGCATACTTACTCTCCAGGGTAAACAAACAGGCAGGGGGTGGAGGACGAAAGTCTAATGTGGAGGGAGCCTAGAGTTGCGCAATTGTGTGTGTTTATCCTGTCGTGCCGTTTTGGGGAGCAGCAAATAATATATCAGTTGTGCTATTTTTTCCCCACATTCATTTAAAGAGAGAGAGGAAACAGGTTCTGCTTCTGGGATCAGATATTTTACGGTGGCAAGAATGAAGACTCCTTCCTGATGATAGCACAGACACGTATGAGGAGCATCAAACCAACCCGAGCATGAACATTTAGAGCTCTATCGGTTGCGGGTTAGCCATCTCAGATGTTCACAGGTCGGCAGTGCAGTCCTGTGTCTTTATGGCGGCGGGTTTTAGGTCACAGGCTTTATAGATACTTAGTTACATCATCCATAACAGCAGCAGCTGGTGATGCCAGGATGTTTGCCCCATTTCCTTCTGCAACCAACGATGCACTTTGCGAACACTTTCTATCAGCCACCTGTGAATACTTGAAATGATCGTGCTGCAGTATAGGACTCACTGTACCGTGAGCGATGAGGAGCGCATCCATTTTTCAGTACGTATAATATATTCATATTTCACATAGTTTTTTACTGATGCTGAAGTCCTGATGCGCTGCAGCTCCATTAAAAACAACAATAAAAAAAACAACAATGACACCACAACAGGTTATCTAAAACACAATGCACATTGTTTATTATCTTTAAATACACAGTCATAGTAATAATTGCTCTAAGTAAAAGTTTCCTAAATTATTTTACATTTCATACATTGCAGTGTTTACAGTAGCAAAATGCTGTAAATATATTTGTCTTACGTTTATACAGTATATATATATCTATATATATATATAGATATATATATATAATGGTAGATTGGATAATGACAATAGTTACAGAGAAAGGGGTTAAATATGAGGTGACGGTGACACGACAGTGGACAAGTTTCCCATGGCCCTGGGGTCCATGTTTTATCTCCATGACGACTCTCGGGATTTCAGGACTGCAAGACACACAAAAATAAGTGGGGGTGATGATCCCTTTGTTTGGTTTGGTTTGGAAAACACTTTTTCGGCTAAGATACAACAAGAGGGAGTCGGGTCAGTAAAGATTCACACGAGAACAGATGTTGTCCCAGATCACTAACACAAGACCAGATATTGTGTTCATTCCTTTACCCGCTGGTGAGGTTGTGGACTGTGACTGAATTAAGGTGACGCAGATCAGTGTTTTGGGACAATATCTGTTTCAAGCATGCCTCCAGGGATCGAGAGGTCTGGAGAGTCCAGAGGAAGGAATAATCCCACAAAGAAACACCACACGGCAAATAGGAAGGAGAGAGCACACTCACACACACACACCACTTCGACCTGTCAGCATAATAGAGATATAACAGAGACATATGATGAAGTGCTAAGTGCTATACTAAATATTACCTTGGGGCTGTTTAGATTGCCAATTGGGGATAATAGGAACAAAGAACAAAGAACCCCAAAGCACGGATGACGACAGCTTTGCTTGTTCACTTAATGTTTATTATCAGGCCTTAGGTAAGTAAACTGACCCTAAATCTACAGTATGCTGAGGCAAGTCATGACAGGTCGAAAGTTAGATGTGTTGAGAACAAAGAACCATGGGCATCCATCCCAATTGAAGAAAAAATAAAGACAAAATCTTATAAACCATGGCCCTGTTATACTACTTTCGAAATGTATTCCTCCTATCAATATGGAGTTTGACTAAAACAGACTGGCAAAGGCTATAAGGTTGTATCACCTTCAATTAGGACAGAGAGGGAACAGGAAGCTACATTTCTCTGTATTGAAACAAGGGCCAGGGTTTCACACAGGAAGAGAGTGGGACAGTGCAATACATTTTGCAGAGCCCTCTGTGAAAGGCTCTTGCTCTTTGGAAGTCAAGCGTCACCAAAGTACAAGGCATTGTGTAGAGATACCCCCCCCCCCCCTTACATATAAATAACCTACATACATGAAAGGCAAACTTAAATGACATTGGTCTCGTGTCTTTCGATGTCACAGTATAAAAACACCACTACAATCAGAATGTCTGTTACAGCAGTGCTACGTGGTACATGGTAAAAGAGCTTATTTATAGTGGTAAGCAGCTGTTGATAGACGAATGTTGACTTGAGGATAGGGAGGTCACTCTGTGTCACAGAGGGGAAGTAGGAAGGAGCTCCCAGCTGAATGAAAGTAAAACCACAGCAGCTACTGTTAGTCCAGAAGTACAGTGAGGAGGGGGAGGGGGGGTTGTTAAATGAAAGGGTGCGTAGACATAGAGAATTAAAGATAAGGTAGCAGAAGGGCTGTGGATCTACAGCAGATGAAATCAATTGTAAAAGGAAGTTAGGGACAGGAGTCAGCAGCGGACTGAGAGTTAGGCGCAAGAGACAGTCTGTCAGCGAAGGGTTGACCTTTAAAGGTAGAAGCACAGGGAAACTGTAGAGAAGTAGCAGGGCCCTCCACCATGCAGATGTCTCCACTACCTGACATCTGAAATGGCAGCTGCAGCCATGACGTATATTACCCATCAAAGCTGGGGTGGAAAGTGGGAGGAGGCAAGGGGCTCTGGGGCCAGGGCAGGGCAGGGGAGGGGAGGAGAGGAGCAGGGCGGGCTTGGGGAGCAGCAGGGTCTCACACATACACACCCTCAGGGTTGAGACTGGACACCAGAGGGTTCTGCAGGTTGCGTGGATGTCCCAGGAACTGTTTGGCAGTGGGGCGAGGCGGTGACTCCGATGGCACCGCACTGAGGTCTGGAGGAGAGGAAAAAAAAAAAAAAAAAGGCACCAATCATCAGTCTAGTACAGCCCAGTACACAATGCATATCTGTGCTTCTATGTCTGCATTTGTTTGTCTCTGTTTGTGTCCATACTTCCGTTCCTGTATCCCTCCTGCAGTAGATGTGCTAGTTCTAGCTGCTCCAGTTGCTCGTGAAGCTCTGTGCGTGAGTGGGTGTGTGTCGGCAGGACACCTGTCTGTTGGATAAACTGCTGCAGGTTGCACTGCCTCAGCTCCTTATTCAAGTCCTCCAGCTCCTCCTGCTTGTCCTGGGAAGGAGAGAGCAGGGAGCAGGAAGTAAGTCAGTCTGTGGGCTAACATGCCTGTTAATTGACAGCAGATATAATGCTGAATGCTTTTTTTTGACAATACTAATAACAGGACAGACACCTACAGCAGTATTTTATTAAGCCATTATCATTGCACAACTCTGCTCTCGTTTGCCTTTAGCCCATATTTACTGTGTAAATTCAGTCTGTTTCGGCCAGGAGAGGGCAGCAGAGTCTACAACACTGTTCTCAGAGGGCTGGTGGACATCGCCACCTATCATCATGAGACCATCCAGCAGCACTGAATGAGCTGAGTTTCACAACTACCGTCTGTAGCTTTCTGACTCCATCAGATTCCAAAACATAGCAGTGGGGGGATTTATACCAATGCACATTTGTCTGCTGTATTTCAAACTTGTCTTGTTAACCAGACGCCAGCGCGAAAGATATCCATCGTCTGATTAGTGATAAGATAGAGTGCTGAGAGAGCCTCCATCGGGACACTGGCGTCACCCTCACACCCATAGATTAAACTTTGATGCACACAAACAAGCCGGTCAATCAGCCCTAATCGACTATCCATTTCCACTCAATCAATATGTCTGCACGGTACAGAAAGCAGCAGCAGTCCGCTGTAGACCCCATCCCAACTGGCCAGGGCCTGTGTGTGTGTGTAACTGATGTTGGAGAGGCAGCCTGCTGAGGCAGTTCACACCTGCAGGCCAGCCTCCATTAGCCTAATGACAGGAACGCTGTGCTCATCACCACCAACACTTGAACACTCAGCTGGCAGGCGTGCCTCAACTCATCTGATCAGCCAACTGAGCGTCAGACAGACACATCGGCGCCATGAAGGAACAATGAATTGCGCTTTATTACACTATATTCTATTACCATGTCATTTAAAAAACATCTTGGCATACTATTTCTTCCAGGCGCCAACTGCCTAGGGTGGTGAAATCTAGATGCCTGTTTGCGTTATGTCTGATCGTTTAATGTTGCCGCGTTACACAATGCTACATACTACAGGCTCCTTTCTACATCATTAGCAGATTCTAGTGATTGCCTACTTGAAATGCAACTTGACCACAACATCCATTTCCACAGACAAGGCACTAAATCTGTCTTGAGTTCACTCCCAGAGGCAGACACTCTCCAGTTAAGATGACTGACTGAAACCCAAAGAGCTTTTCATTGTGTTTTAATCAGTTTTGTAGCCAATGGCACACAGCCATTACTTGGACCCCCGTGAGACGAGGATGAGATAGAGATGCAACGGGCTTATAGTCCTGATGGTCTTTTCTAATGAAGACCGTGACAAATGGGTTTAGCCCATACAAAAACATTAAAAACTTTCAGGAACATTGACTACAAACATTTTCATTGTGCCGTCTATTTCCTCGCGACAAAACATTCTAAACAACACCATCTATCACGCCACAATAAAAGGAGGATATAAATTTCGTCACTCCCCTGGGTGGAACTAGTCTCTGCCCCGGCTACATAAAGTGGATGAACTCAAGTCTCAGGTTTCATGTGGATTATGAGGAAGCTTGGGTTTCACTTCAAACTGGGTTAGGCTTTTATTTGAAGGATATAGCATACAACATTCATATCCAAGACAACAACCACGAAAGTAAACAGACAATGACACCACAAACCTCAACAAGCTGAGGCCCGGTTGATCCAATAAAAAGGGCCATTGTATTACGAAACAATCCTCTTTATTCTTTTTATTCTCTTTTTTTCCATACAGGGTACAAGGACATGTAGATACTGTCAATGTAATATAAACACCATTAGTAACCACGTGTTCTGAACTCACAGAATAGGTCATACCTGCCAAACCAGTTCAGGTAGACTTCAAATAGTGCTTCCAATAATAAAACACATTCAAACAAGGTAGGATCTGAGTATAAAGCATTCATATCTTCATGTTTTTCTGAATAAATATTCTTTTTTTCCTCAAATCATCACAGTATTTTTTGAGTGTCTTTGCACTGGTGTGTGTCTGCTGCAGTATGCAGGTAGGAGAGGGATACTGAGGATAGGATAGGTAGAAGAGGGTCTGTACTACATCCCTCTAGTGACAACACAAGGGCTGATGTGGACTTAGAGCCCTTTCTCCAGAACCCTGACCTCTCTCCTTACCTGCAGCAGGGACTCAGCCTTGCCCAGAGCCATGTCCGTCTCAGATAGCTGTTCCTCCAGCTCTGCCCCATGCTTCTCCTGGCTGTGGAGCTCTGCCTTCACAGCATCTAGGGACTCCTCGGGCCCCGCCCCGTTGGCTCTCCCATCTGCTTGGCTCTCCCGTTGGAGCTCTTGCTCCAGCTGAGCAGAGCGAAGCGAGAAGTCATGGAGCCGCCGGCCACAGTCGTCCATCTTGACATGGAGCTCGCCCAGCCTCCTCCTCATCCCTCGCTCCCTCTCCACCTCTGCTCGCATCTCCTCCTCCCAGAACTGGTCGTGGGCCAGCTCGGCCTGGTTCCTCCGCACTGCTACCTCCAGAGTATCCATCTCTTCCTGGAAGCGAGCATCAGAGACGGGTGAGGGACAGGGGGATGGGGAGGGTCGCGCCCAAGGATGCGACTCCCTCTCGAGGGCTTCTAGCTGGGTCTCAATGGCCCTCAGTCTCTCCTGTTGTTGAAGAACCTGTCGGAAGACCTCCTCTTTGGCCGGGCCTGCAGGTGGTGAGGGGGAGGGAGATGGCACATGAGGGGATACAGGACTGGGAGAAGGGGAGGGGGAGGCTCTTTGCTCCGGGGAGTCCCGAGGAGACCTCCTCAACTGCTTGGCTTTGGTTTTTGGAGAGGTGGAGGGACCCAGATTGAAGGTGAGGGACTTTTTGGGCTGGCTGCGTTTGGAAGGCTCTGGCTCTGGATGCTTGGGCAGGGGGAGAGGGGTTGTTCTGTCTTGTTTAGGTCCATCGCTGCTGCTTGGCCCGGTGCGGCGCAGGAAGAACTGAACCTCGCTGCCATGTTGGCCTAGCTTAGCCAGAGACTCCAGAGGTCTCTCTGTGGCCAGGAGCTGCCTCTCTGTGTCCCTAAGACGCTGGATCAGAACATACCGGCCCGTCTGACCTGGGGACAGAGAGACAGAGAAAGTAAGAGCAAAGAAATACAACAGAACCAATGCACAGAAACAATACAACACAAAGTACCTTCATATTATCTTGAAGACAGAGCTGCATGACACCACTGATCTTTCCCTAAAAAATATATTGCAGAAATCAGCCCAATCTCTGAATTTCCTTGTGAGAGAGCAGTGGGTTTGACTCCCAATGGTTCTATGAAACCGAGTGAGGAGATGCTACATTATGTTGACTTCAATATCTCTCACTTCCTACCACTGAGAATAGGAATAAGAGGCTGCTGTACAAGACTCACAGAACATATAAAACTGTTCAAATAAACTCAAGTTTCCACAAGGACCCTGAAATTAGGACAAAACCTCCCTAATGACTTGGCAGGCAGCTCGCTCATGGAAGGAGGAGAGCGCTAAATCTGGAGTTGAGTTGTTCAACGCTCTGGCAGCGTATGGCTTGAGTACAGCCTGAGGATACAGGGATGGGGCGCCGACTCTGACCCCCAGATGATCCAGTGCAGCACTTCATTTAGGTCAGCGGAGAATCAAAAGGTGAACTCAGGATTACTCCAATTCTGATTGGTGGAGGTAATGGGGCCGTGCCTGCATCAACGTCTCACTGCATCGCTCAGCTATCTACTAATTGTAGGCCTTGAGATGAACTGTGCATCAAGGAGAAACAAACATGGTGGACACTAATGATTTCAGAGCGGGAAGTGAGCTTGAGGTACTCACCAATGGCCTGGGCCAGAGCGATGACCACATCCTGGCAGGAAGTCTCCTCTGATAGGCCACACACCACCCGCACCACTCCATCCACCCACACTTTCAGCTCCATCTGGGACCAGGGAGGGCACGGTGAGGGGTAAGGTGGGCTTCACTTCAGATCAGATCAGCTCAGCTCTGCTTGGCCTAACTCAACACTGCATTGCACTGACTCCTAAGAGAAGGACAGAAGGGGGAGACTGATAAGAGACGTGGTGACGTAATCCATGATGAGTTCCCAGTTCACAGTTGTCAGAATGGACTTGTCTGGATTAAGAAACAAAAGGTAGGCTCTTGGGGGTAAACAGTTTTGTAAACAATGCATCACGGTGCAAAAACAAGTCACAACACCAGTTTTCTAAAACGTACACAGTGTTGTAAATCAGAATCCCCCCCCCCCCCAACGTATGACACAACTCGTTGCCAACGTAAACACAACCCACCGGCAGCTGTCACATATACAGCTTCCCTTCTCATCAGCCATCTTCTGTTGAATATCTATGGTATTAGTTTCTATACCAAACAGTACTGAAATCAGTTGTGCTGTGTGAGAGCGTCTGTCAGTCGTGACTGAGTTGTAGATTTCCAGCCCAGCGGCCCAGGGGTAGAGCAGTGTAGCATTTTGTTAAGTTCCCAGTGGTTAGTTTAGAGCCCCAGTGGTATCTTGTGGACCTGGGAGCATAAACGCCAATCTGTAACCCAATTAAACGCTCTGCTGCCCTCCTTCAAAGCCGTTATGATAGCTTACTGCCGAGGGGAACGGACAGGGAAACTGGAGCGAGTCATGTGTGTATGTCTCTGTTTGGGAGAGGATGTTTGTGTGTGTGGAGCCAGAGAGAGAGAGAGAGAGAACACGTGTGTGTGTGTGTGTGTGTGTGTGTGTGTGTGTGTGTGTGCGTGTGTGTGCATGCATGTGTTTGTTATCCACTTTGATCCATTTCAGTAGGACCAGAACTGGGTCTCATCAGAGTTCAGCGAGCGGAGCAGCAGGTAGCCTAGCACAGGTCTGGGCAGCAAGTTTAAGCTGGTTTCACCTAAATAAAGGTCATTATGTTCAGTGCTCCCTCTGCCTGTACTTTCACAACTATGCTTCAAAAACAAGGTAATAATATACCGCGGCGCTCATGAAAAGCAAATTGCCATGGGCAGTAATAGGACTATCTATAGAACTTGGCAGCGTAAATGAAACTTTTTAGCCTAGGCGGGTAAAAGACAACTCCTCACACACAAGTCGGACAGATGGCGTCCTCTCTGCCCTGTCTCCCTGGTTCTCAGTGGGAGGTGTTTAGTACTGAGCCCCTCCATTATCTTGCCCCTCATTCAGAGCCTGGCTGTGCTCCACTGGCTGCCTATAGGGGAGCTGCCTTGGAGGAATGCACTGACTTCATCTGCCAGCCGGAAGATTTTCTTTTTTGCTTTTCTTAACAAAGCCCTAACCCTGCCCTGCTCTCCCCTCCCCTGCCGCTGACCTGGCTGCCCCCTACCACCATTACTCATCAGCTATTTAGACGCCAAACACAAACTCCGCTGGGTAGCAACAGCCAATCTGATGTGGCAACAACATGACAAGACACCGCATACAGAAGGAATGACAGCACAGGACAGAGGCTGAACTTGTAGAACGAGATCCTAGGAAATGAGCGGGTGAAGGCACGGATGATCACATATGGTAGACATTCCTTTGTCAGTCAGATTTGATCTGGAGAGAATGTTGATATGGGCAGAGTGTGCTTATCAAACTCAAAGACACCAGAAATGTCAACACTATGGAGTTATTCAATGGAGTTAGTCAATAGTTTTCTTTGAGAAGGCACAGACTGTGCTGTGTTGCAATACATAATTGGCCCTAACAAGGCGTGCGCACACACGCACACGCACACGCACACGCACACGCACACCTTAACCATAAGGCTTATCTCTTTTCTTTACAGCTGACTAGGAGAAAAAAACTTTCAAATAAAAGCAGCCCTTCTACACTTTTCCCTCCCCTCAGTATCGGTCAGGCCTTGTGTTGTGGAATGCTACCTTACGGGCCTGAAGCAAACTCTCCTTTCTATGCTGGAGTACTAGTGCCTTGACACACACACTCACACTCACACTCACACTCACACGCACACACACACACACACACACACACACACCAAATCAAACCAATACATTTCCTTCAACTTCATTCACCTGTGAGAAAACCTTGAACAGAGGTTGAGCTTCAGACTTCTCTGTCTCTTTCCCTGAACATGCATTAGGTTCTACCCACTCCTACAGATATCTAACCTAAAGGTTTTTAATTCTGTCCAACAACTCCACATGTCAACAGTCAAAATTTAAAAAGTCAATTCTGCCACATCTTCATTACATCTTGACAGGTGTAGATGAACTACTGTAGTTCTTCTCCTAATGGGCTAAATGAGCGCAGTGACTTACGCACACGTGATTGAAAGATTGTCACTCTCCCATGATGCTTGGTTCCTGTACATCCTGGCCAGTGAAATGTGATCAGCTGCACTAACAGGAAACAAACAGGCCTGTGAGACTCAGGTTGCTGTGTATTCTCACTGTCACAGGCACAACAACACTGAGAACCAGACATCCGCCTGACCCGGCTCTCAGCACAGCCCCGGAGTCCTATGTCAATTCCCACAGTAATATAGAAGATGGAGAGTTGGGCGGGGCGATATTGTCACAATAACAATAAATAAAACGATAAATAATAATTTTAAAAAAAATTACATAATGTTACTTTCTATAAACGTGCATCTATACATACACACACAGACACACAGACAACTGAAATGGCATCCTTCTTTGCCACCAAAACATCTTAATTTCCACTGGCACTTGGATTTCTTCAGCCATTGCTCATTTTCGGTCAAATCACTCGAATGTAAGGGCCCAGGAAGCTCTACACATAGGGTTGCCAGTAAGCCTCCCGTGTTGCCAGAAATTCACCTCGATCATTCTACATTTTTGAACCTAAAAGGGAGGACTTATTATTTAATTTGATTCAAGGATTTAATTATCACATTTTCAATTTTACTGTGTTGACTGATAATGCGCACCAGAACTTCCGCTTCCCTCCTCTTGTCTCAACTGTGTGAGTCGCCTCGTCTGTCTTTTTCAATAAAAAAAAAAAAGAAAGTGACACACATAGCGTGCTTGGCTGCAACCTGTGGCTTATTAACCAAAAGCAGAATTAGGTATATGTCATGTTAGGAAAACAAAAAGGTAGCAGTTGGGGAACTGGCAACCCTATCGCGATACGAGCTCGTAGTGTGTGTGCATAAATGTTGTGTAGGCTATTTATCGAAATGAGCATGTCCAAGAAGAAGATAGTTACAGAAATTACCAATGTTCGAAATATTGCAGAATTAACCTCCAGCCCAAACTGCCTGTCAATCAACTGTTTACAAAGAATAGGGTACATCTAAACAAACCGCCGAGTGTATGATAAAAGAGCAAACATGGGCTGGGCTGTGATAACTTAGTATAGACACAGGCTGCAGGCTGCATGCAACCCCACTGCACACACACCCATTCTAATCCAAGCAACCAAAAGGCATCCAAAAGGCATAATTTTATCCACATGACAACGCTCCACACCTCCGAACCCCACCCATTAACCTCAGGGCATAAAAAAAAACCCACAAAACTTCACACTCCAACCCCAACGCCCACTTAAATCCTGACCCCACCCACCCCAACAACACAGGACTCATCAGAATCACCTCACAGCTTCGGCCTTTCCCAGGTCAGAAAGAGAAATCCAGACGGCTCGGACAAAAACATGTCCACAAAAAAAAGCCACTTGAGGGGCTTGTCTGGTGAACTGGTGAAGAGAGGAAAGCGAATGAGAATATTACAAGAGGCAGCGAGGGAGCGAAAAAGAGTGGGAGACAGACAGACAGACAGTGAGGGAATGATAAAGGGGGAGGAAGAAAGAGAGAAAATGTCAACAGACAGATAAAGGAGGAGGAAGACGGGTAGAGAAGAGAGCAGTGATTAGAGCCATGTGCCCTTCCTTCTCTTCCCTCTCATCATCACTCTCCCATCCAGCGAGCCCGCTCCCTGTCTTTCATCACCCTGTCCCTGCCCCTGTCTGTCTCTCTTCAGTAACAGCCTCCCAACTCCCCGGGGACTTCAACTGCAGGCAGAAGTGGTTCGCATCACGGCCCCGCAGACGCACGGGGCATGATTTGGCTCGTCTGTGTGAGCAGCCGTGTCAGACTGTGAATCGATGGGCCTTTTGGACAAGCCGAGCATGAGGAGGCTTCCACGTGCCACACTACAGCTGTTCACATCAGGCCTAGACTCACGTTTGGATAGGGCAATTTTCCAACATTAATTAGATTCTGAGATGGGTTTTTTTCCCTGACTCACAGAATCCCACTGGATTTTGTACACACACGCAGATGGTCGGACACACCCTTAAAACTTCAATTTCCTTTGCAAAGGGTTGAAGGGCTGATTTGTGTTAGTCATCTGCAGTATTGGGAACATACCAAATAGAACAAAGGTCTTCAGTTTGGTTATCAAAGTAGCTTCTCAGCACCTGACCCCTTAGGCTACGTGGAGAATAAGCTCACTGTGTGTATGTATTGTGTGTGTGTGTAAATTACAGAAAATTGTGACATACTTGTGCAATGGTCAGGGGTTGGTTATGCACGCACGTATGAACATGTAAGTGTAAGTGTGTGTGTGTGGGAAGACATGTCATTGTCAGGCTTATCTTTATGAGAGCCTGCTCAGAGCTATTGCTGTTATCTCTGTACTCACAGAAGCCTAAGGAACAATGAGGGGAATAAAGGAGCGAAATGCAGCTTCAGATCTGAACCACAGACAAATGGATAACACACACACACACACACACACACACACACACACACACACACACACATTGTCCTTGACACATAAACTCTGAGCACACCTATCAGTATTAATACAGAGAAAGAGACCCTGGCCCAGGCTGGTTCAAGTCCAGTCCACGGAGATAATGGACAGCGCCCCGGTGCCAGGACAAGCTGTGCCCTCTGTGCCACTCTGCCCCAGGTTGGCAGAGACAGACACAAAGACTAAAAGAGGCAGTAACACGCTGGCACCAAGCTGCCTGGTCCCATCTGTACCACAGAGACGCTATTGTTGTTACAGTTCCACCCTCCAACGCAGTGTCGTCGCTTTTGTGGCCTCTGGCATGGCTGGGCTGTCTGCCACGCCATGCCAGCAGCTTTTACTGCCTTTCTACTCCGTCCACGTGTTATGACTGATTAAACTCATAAAAATGAAGATACTTTTTGTCCTCCCTCACCTCCTATTTTACATCGCTTGTCCCTCCTCCATCATCACCCAATGTTTCAGTCTACCCAGTGAGTTTGTGTGCAGAAAGACCGATGGGACTTAAACTCCCCAGAAAAAGCCCATAACATTCCCATAGTTAGGAACAGTGCACTAATTATTTATAATGGTATGAAATTATCCTTTTTCTACAGCAATTACAACTGGTTCTCTGTGGAAACCTTGTGATGAATAGCATGGCTATTTCGCTTCTTCATGCACACACAGATTTTAAGGCCTCACACACCAAGGAAATGTTTTTGTATAGTGGAAAACCTCAACAGCAATACCATTTAAAGTACCTGATTTCCAGTGCCTGCTTGTAAACTGGCTACAAAAGTGTTGTGACACACACACACACACCCAAACCTGGAGACTTCTCTATTGTGCATAACACACTGGTGTGAAATGGCCTTGAGCGCGACATGAAAAACCACAGCTTCACTCTGGTTTAGGGCTCTAGCCTAACCTACTTGACAGGTTCAAATTGGACAGGTCAGGTGGTGCTGGAATCAACCAATTGGGTCACATTATAATGATCATCATATAAACAACTTCCAGAAGAAATCTGTGCTCTAAGGATTGCACTGTACTGTCTGCGCTAATCGGCTCGAACGTACAGATATTTGGGAAGACGCTCTGGATAATTGCGCCAACAAGCCTAGCCTAGCCTTATGTTGTTATTGGCCCAGTATTGTACTCTCTGACTGAAAGATCCTCCTTTCAGATCTAGTATGAAAAGACAAAAATGGCCACTAAATGAGCCTCGAGCCACCAGCAGCTCCATGAACACCACACCTCCCATGCATAAGTCATTATCAGCAGGGCCCGAGTGGCTGCGGTCAGAGAGCAGGGAGTGGTCCAGTGGGCACGTGAAGAAACAAGATCTCACATCTTGTTTCAGCTTCTAAAAAGGGGCTGCATAAAGCACCTTGATTCCTAGATACGTTTCCAACGCAGACACACCTCAGGCTCTCAGACTGGACCTAATTGGCCTTTATGGTACGTGACAAGGCAGTAAAAAGTTGGAAAAACACAGCTGGACGATTTGGTTATGGTCTTAACAAAACATCAAGCAGCTGTCTGTTCACTTTGCGATACGTGCACGGATAGCTCTCCTGTTGAAAAGCCAATTAAGCTCTTTGTGAGTTTGTGTGGAAAAATACAGTTTCATTTTTTTTTCAGGGGTAAGTGTATGTGTGTGTGTGTGTGTGTGTGTGTGTGTGTGTGTGTGTGTGTGTGTAAAAATGTGTGTTCTTGTGTGCCACAGAGGAGGGCCGGGCTGCTGCAGGCTCTCTAGACACACTATTTGGTAATTAGACTGAACGGTTGCCTGGTTTCCAGCGAAACGAAGCTTCACTAAAGCTTTTACACACCTGATGAATTATGCATTTTATCACACCACACACCACAACACATGTGACCAACCCTACTCTATGAAAATATCCACCTGTCTCTCGTCTATTGAGAGGCTAATGACTTAGCACAGAGGAATCAAAAACAGCACTAATAAGCTGTAGTTGATGTTCTTCATAGGAGGGATCCTTCAGTGTACGCTCCATTATAATGATTGGCTTGTTCAAGTGTGAAATCTCTATGAGAGTGCATCAAGGGTTCATTAATACAGGGGACACCGGAGGCTCCAAATCAAGGGCAAACATGTGCGACGGTAACCTAGAGGCAAGAAAAGTGGGCTTGTCACTCGAAGGTCGCAGGTTCAAATCCCAGACCAGCTGGACAAATGTGGCTGGGGAAAGTAAATGAGCAAATTGCTCCAGTGGAGCTGCTCAGACACCACCAGTAGAAGACTGTGCTTGTACTGGGAAGCTCCCAGGTGTGAGTGTAAAGCACACAAACAGCCGAAAAAGTATATGTGCTCTGTCACTCGATGGATAAATAAAGGCTAAAGAAATATGACTAGACAGCCCTGTAGCTTCATATGTAAATGCCCTTAGCGTTTGCCTAATATTTACAAAAAGCTGCATAAATGGTAGACAGCTTGTACAGCTAAACGTACCAAGTGAAGACTAAAGGGTAACTGTTAACACATAAATCTGATGATTGACCAGGGTTAAACTGTTACTCCAATTGACCAAACATCTAAAGTAGGAGACAAAGAGTCTGCTTAACACCTGTGGCTATCACTACTGTATAGAAGAGCATTTATTGTGAAATCCCAGTCGCCATGAATCACCAGCAGCACTCACTCAGAGTAACTTGCCAAGTGCAAAAGGGAAAGAGTTGGAGGACGGGGTGGTGTGAGGGCCAAAAATACTTTTTGTTGAATTTCAATTTCTGAAAAATGTATTTGAAAATGTAGGTTGTGTTGGTTTTTCATTGTTCTATCTAGTTCGGCAATACATGGCAAGTCTTGTGTACTTTTGAATTTCATTGAGAGAGCCAAAGAGCGTCTGACCACGATAGTTTACACAACCCTGACCACTTAACACAACTACATCATACAGCTAGCATAATGAAAGGCTTACTCACACCTGGATTGCTGCAACTCACTCACTTGTTCGCTTCCACCCCGGAAATTGAGCGGAGGCGAGTATATTAGGGGACAAGAATTTGTGCTGACTCATGAATCCTCCCACACAGCCGGCAGCTAATGGTGAGAATGATAATGCAGGATTGCTCATAGCCCCTGGAAGCCCAGGCAGAGCTGGCCTCTGTGTCCACAGAGAGCTCGGCTCCAGATGAGTGGTTTGGCTGCCTGGTAGCTGAGCCCAGGCGAGGACAGGAGTTTGTATTGTTGGTGGAGCCAGCGAAGAAGGCTCCCAGACTGCTGATGGGCACCCATGTGTAATTATATACTCTCCACCTGACTCAGCAATGCCCGCTAGGCAAAGGAGGATATCACTCTGTTCCCAGCCCAACTCACACACATACAAGGAACCACACACACACACACACACGCTGGGCATGTGCACACATAGACACACTACATGGCCACACTTGCATGCACGCATGCGCACGCACACACAGAAATCACATAGTCAAAATTAAAATGTGTTAGGTGGCTGAAGGAAAGACGGCAGACAGACTGACTTGAACCAAATGATGATGCTACGTTTGAGGCTAAAGCAACGCACCGTAAAACTGAACCCTCTTATTTCAAGGATGCAATTCACATAAAACGTGACTGGAAATTGGTAGCCTTAAATTTAACGAGAGACAGGCTATTCATAGTGTGTGTGTGTGTGTGTGTGTGTCAGTGAGGAGTCAGGAATGCCATGGCCCCCCAGTGCCACAGGTTTGAAGCTAAGCTCATTTGTAATTTAAAGCTCTTTTCCATGTCTGCTCATATCAATTATTCACTCCTGTTTTTTGTTTTCCTTTTTTTGCAGTCCAGGTTCTTGAAGCATGGTTGAAAAAAAAAAAAAAAAATACTTCACATTGTACCCAACAGCACCCTAATTAGGTCCAAAACCATGCAAAACCATTGCATATAAGCCTAAAACTGTTATCAAAGTCAATGGTTAGCATTGTTTTTTCCATTATGGCCCATGAAATCCCTGATGTGAAAACGGCACACAAGAGGGCTCAAACCCTACTCCTACATCATCTACCTCAGTTTGTCACACCATGAAGAGTGAGGGGCAGCGATGCAGTCTTAGGCAGTTATCAATCCAGGATAGAGCAGGTGCACATACTTGAGCAGGGCTGGACGGGCTAGCTAACAGTACAAATATATGACTCCCATAGAAAAACATGGACCCGTCTGCAGAGTAAATGTTTTCACAGATGAGAGTGAAGCATTCCACCCAGTTCCCACCCAAGCCATCAATCTCAGGTCATGAACGCTACGTGGATAGTTCACAAGTACTACAGGCAACGTGGTGCATTTACCGCTGGTTTCACAATTAGAGCCAACTTTACCGAACGTCCCGGCTCCTGACAGTGACATTCTTGGAACAGTTGCCAGGGAGTTTGAGTAAAAGCCACAGGCTATACAGATTCACATGTTGCTCCATCAAGGTCAGTCTGCTCTGCAAAAGTTCTCATCGCACAGCCTGCTAATATTTACCTAGGGAGTGAAGGGCTGTTCCAACATGCCTGGCCCTTGGAGAGAGGGGTACGGGCAAACACAGTGTGTGTGTGTGTGTGTGTGTGTGTGTGTGTGTGTGTGTGTGTGTGTGTGTGTGTGTGTGTGTAGATGTTCAGGTGACTTATTGCAGGACCATGTAAAATCCTGGTACAAACAGAGAGGGGGGGATCTCTTTTTGTTGCGATTCATTCAACAGAAATGCTGTGTTAAGGTGAGGTCTGTACTTGACTGTGTGTGTGTGTGTGTGTGTGTGTGTGTGTGTGTGTGTGTGTGTGTGTGTGTGTGTGTGTGTGTGTGTGTAGGGGGATTCAAACAGTACAAGCACTCTGAAATGGACGCTGTGAAATGATGTGCTGAGTTTAGCTAATAATAAAGCCTTGGTATTGTGAACACATACTCATCCGGCAATTTTAATTGACTACTCACCTGCAAGTGAGGCCTTGTTGACACTGTCCACACACACACACACACACACACACACACACACACACACACACACAAAGGGTAACATTTTAACCTACTTGCATTAAAGTAATAGTGTAGGTTAGGTGTGTGTGTGTATCTGTTTGTGTCATCTGTGGATCTCATAAAACATGTTAAAAAACACAACTCATTACGCTGAGGAAGAGTAACGATCACGGCTATCGAAGCAGAGTCGGTGGATGAGTGGTAAGGAAAAGCTGGGAGGGGTGGGGTGGGGTGGGGGGGGCGGGGCAGATTTATGGTGTTATTCCCTGGATCCTAGAAGCACCTTTCAGAACGGGGTAGTATAACTGTCCGAGGTGGCCCCTCATCACAAGGACCCTGCCTTTCACCCCTCTAACTCATCATCACCAGGGCACTAGCATCATGGAGATACACACACACACACACACACACACACACACACAACACAAGCACACACATGCATAGTTTAACACTGACGAGGCTGCTGTTGTTGCGTTCACATAAGAGAGATAAGGCGGCTACCCCCTGGGAACGACAAAGGGGGAGGAGGGGAACGGTGCGATGAAGGAGATGCTGAATAGGACGGCACAAAGACGAGACGTTTCTGAAAGAGGCAGAAGGGTGGGGAGTTTCCAACAGCAGGCAGACAGACACCGAGTCTGAGACGTACAAGTCAAAATGAAACTGTTTCAAACTATTTCTATGGGTAGCGGCAGTGTGACTAGACTGGCAGAGGCACTAGCAGTCTATACATCAGGGTTGTTGATGTTAGTGTGAACAGGCTTGAATGAAACACCCTGAAGCACACAGAAGACAGTAACACGGAGATCACGGTTTATCAATGCCCGCTTTGATCTCTTTGTCATCGGGCTGTGTGAGGCATGCTGGTCTATTCAATACACTCATGTACCAAGGCGCTGCACACACACACACACATACATTAAAGTGACAGGGACTTCACCCATGAAAGATTATGTTTCTCAATGTTTCCTTTGTTCAAGTGTGCTCACTGAGCAACCGATAGAATGACCTGTTTAGGTGTGTGTGTGTGTGTGTGTGTGTATGTGTATGTGTGTGTGTGTGTGTGTGTGTGTGTGTGTGTGTGTGTGTGTGTGTGTGTGTAGGGGGATTCAAACAGTACAAGCACTCTGGAATGGACGCTGTGAAATGATGTGCTGAGTTTAGCTAATAATAAAGCCTTGGTATTTTTGCATGCATATGTTCTGCATATGTGTGCTTGGGCTTACGCATGTGTATTTGTGTAGCGGTAGCTGCCGGCTATGAGCAGCATTTGGTTGTTTTGCTCCTACTGTGCTTGATCACATGGATCTATATTCAATGACAGGTCTGACTCCAAGCCTCGCAGCATGAGGGAAGAGTCTGTCAAAACCACCTGGCTCTCTTCTCAAATCAACAGACAGGAGGTCTGTTGATTTAGTACTTTCAACCCCCGAGGCAGACATCTTCTCCCCCTTGCTGGCATCTCGATCCCCCTCCCAGCCCCGTCCCGGGCCCTTGGCTGAGGCACCATGTTATTTACTGCCCAGAGAGCTCTGTGTGCAGGGAGTCAACACAGCATGGCTGGTTGAACACAGGAGCTACCCGTTGCTCAGTCACACACACACACACACACACACACACACACACACACACACACGGTCGCGCACAAACACACATCACACATCACATGACCCTCCCAGAGGATTGGCAGAGATGTTTACGTTGCTACAATCACTATACCTGGTTGAATTGAGAAACACACACACACACACACACACACACACACACACACAGCCACAGCCACACACAGCCACACACAGCCACACCTATGACCATAGCAACTATGGCCAAAACAATGTTGGTGGTGCAGCTATGGGTTTGATGACATGGCAGACATTACATAAGATGACACGCTCAGGTAAGCTTTACTGTCAACTGGATTCGATTGGGAACATAGCCTGAGGTGGACTAAGCTGTATAAAGCCATCGTGGCGGTAGGGGGTTTAATCTAGCCTCTGATCTGGAAGTGCTGCAGGAGTGAAAAGGGATTTAGGCCAAGAAACTGTATGCTGCCCAATGACCTGAACCAGACCTCTTCTAAACTTCAACATAACATCTCCTGAACAAGTCAACTGAAGGAAAAACAAGTACGATGCCTCGCAGTTGGCAACAAACCTTTCCCTTAGGGTTTCTTGAACTAGGTCTGTTTCTGGCGGGCCCCAGAAGTTTTAATGAACATGGATGGCCCAGGGCAAGACAAAACGTACACTATTTGCTTCCCTTGCACAAAGAGACGCACAAAGAGAAAACACAAGGGCGAAGTGTGGTGGTGGGGTGACGGACGGACTGACAGACTGACAGACAGAGCTCATAATAACTGTGAAGGTGCTCTTCTTCAGATCCAAAAGCTGAACCGCAGTGAAATTCCTTCTCCAAATCCACCCTTCCTCTCAGTAATTATAACCTCCCAGCTGACAAACTAGCGTTCTGTTCTGTTTGTCTTTACCTCCCCTGACACAACAGGTGAAGTGAGGCCTGGGCTGCGTGCCAGTGAGTGTCCAAAAGACAGAAGGTATTGGAAAAAGCTTTGAATGCAATACAAGACGAGCTCAACGCTCCCTTATCCTGCGGGAAAAATAAAGTTTGCCATAGTGAAGTCAGTGAGGAGGATTTATTTAGAGGAGTGCAGATGAGTTGATGAATTGACAACTGACTTTGGATTGGAAACAGAGGTGTGAGGGAGGATGAGAGAGCTGGGTGTGAAAGATGTGCATGTGCGGCGAGGAGGACTGGATCAATCTTTTATCACTGCAGTGTGCTTTCATGCCTAATGGATCCGACATGAGCACAGCACAGCACTACCTTCCGTCACATTGCACAAGCAGGGAAGGATGCACAGAGAGAAGAAGAGAGAGCGAGGCAGTGACAGCTTGAGAGAGAGAGAGAGCGAGAGCGAGAGAGAGCGAAATTGGTTCAAACCACCTTCCCAAAAATAATCGCAATCCAAAACATGCAAACATGTTTCTTCACACAGACATGCTGTCATAGCCTTTCCAATTACCTCTGGCCCTGAGTGCATCTGGAGGAGGTGGGCAAAACTCCTGACGCGGAAGACAGGAAATAAAGCCACTTCACAGCATGAGGATGGATGACTTCAGAAATTCACATCTTGAATCCCAAGAGATATCCGGTTGTGCATGTATGGACTAGCCTTCACGGATATCCAAAGAAACACAGACAGACAGACTATGGCGTTCTAGAAGAAGAGGAGAGTCCATCTGTGTATTCGAGCAGTGAAAGAGCAGTAAAAATAACATTGCAGAGAAGAAGAAACGCCGACTCTCGTGGGACACTCCACTCTCCCCATGCTAAACAGCCCCATTCATGTGATAGAAAATGAGAAACATCTTGGCAGTGAGCGAGAGAGAAAGCGGGATGCTAACTTAACAACACGGCTATGAAGTAGACAGTAAAGTTTCACTATGCCTTCAGACTGCTAGCAACCACACCACGGTCACTGATGGTCAATGCAAGCAGGTTGACTGCTGGGCATAGCATCCATAGTGTCACAGTAGTAGAGAGACACTTTATGTCAACACTTCCCTGCACTAATCGCCTGCGGCAACACGCCGACTGTGGTCAACTTCCGATAACATTTCTGTGGCTGTAAAGAATGAATGGATCTCAGGCGACTGGTTTCTCCAGTTACTGGCAGTAGTAAGCTGGTCTCTGTCATCACCTGATGCAGTTGTGTGTTAAGAGTGAAACTGGGACAAAAACTAACTAAACTAACACATTTAAAAACGGTACACAGAGCATGCAGACGCAGCTAAAAAGGAGTAAGTAAGAGTTAAACAGGATGAATAATAAAACAAATAAGGAACTAAATAAACAGGAGCCTAGTAAAAGGACACCAAATTGTCCATGCTACTCTGTATTCCTTCTTCCACAGCCGTCTACTATGCTGCCATTATCTCTATAAAACCAAGTTCACTGTGTGAAACCCACAAACACAGATAACACATGAGGTATGGTTGTTTACTCCCACGGTCAACCAGGAAATACAAATCACCTCTCGGAAAGAGGGGTGGTTGAATCGATGACTGATTGGCTCACAAATACATCCCGCCCCCCCCCGCCTATCTGTCAGACACCATGCTGGGAACTGCTAACTGGGATGCTGCTCGTGTATAATTATGAGTCATTGTTTAAATAGGCTTCACGTGGTTTGTTGGCATTTGATATGCGTAGCACGCTAACAGTAAACTGAACTGAACTCTGCCCTCCATAAATTAATCTTTAATCCTACAATGGTAAAAAGAGGTGTGTGTGTGTGTGGGGGGGTGTGTGTGTGTGGGTGTGTGTTACTATTCTAACACAGTAAATGTTCATGCACAAAAACAGTGTGCGATTTTTCCAGACAAAAAAAGTAAAACACATGAAGAAGTAAAAACACACATAGGTACGAGTGAACTTTCACCCAAACAGGTTTCAGCCCCGGTATGTCATACAGGAATATTGGGAGGCGGGTCTAGAGTCAACAGGTACATTTAAAGACACAGCAGCACAGCTGTCCAAAGACACAAAACACACACACACACTGTCAGTCTCTCTTTCTCATGTAGACACACTGACTCACGTATTACCACTCCTGGGTACACAAATACTCAGTTCAGAGTCTGACATAAGTGCTATCAAAACATGCATGCTGGGAGCATACAGCAAAGCCAAAACTGTAGAGCAACTTCCCAACAGTGACATTCAAACAAGCAAGGACACACACACACACACACACATTATCAGAGAGAAACCCTGTCACTCACCAGGTGAGGAGGTGTTTTCCTTCTCTTTAGCACCTTTTCTCCCTCTACCGCTTTGTGTTTTTGCAATCTGTCCCGTCTTTCTGCCTCGCTGTGGGAAATCCTTCTCTTTGGACAGAGCGGCAGAGCAGGTTGTGCGACCGGTGTGTGAGGAAAACGAGTGAGTCTGTGAGGAGTGCGAGTCCAGCGGGTCAGAGTCAGTGAGACGTAGTCGCAGGAGATTAAAGGGCTGCCACTCCTCGGCGCTCTCTCTCTCTCTCTTTCTGTCTGTCTTTCTCCCTTTTGCTCCCTCGCTCGCTGGCTGCCTCAGGAATGCAGCTCTCCTGGGTGTCCTCACCACAGCCAAGATCTGAGAGACTGCATGAGTTTTCTCTCTCTCCCTCTCTCTCTCTCTCTCTCTCTCTCTCTGTGCCCCTGCTCTCTCACCCGCCCAGAAACAGAAACACACCCTGCCAGTCACTCCCCATCTCTCGCTCTCTTACTCTCCTTCTCCCTCTCTTTAGCCCCGCCCTGACACACCTCCCCCTTTTTCAGGTAGTTGGGAGTGAAAGAGCGTTTTTTGTTGCTTTGTGTCATTTCCCCTAGTTATTATGTCTCTTTCTCTCTATACCGTCCAATGACACAAACTCAAAGAGACAAGAGCAGAATAAAATGGAGTAGACTGTGGAATAATTATAAACTGAGTAAATGCACAGTGTGTGTGTGTGTGTGTGTGTGTGTGTGTGTGTGTGTGTGTGTGTGTGTGTGTGTGTGTGTGTGTGACCTGTAACCTGAGATCGTAGACTTCTGCCCTCTGGCCTCCAGTCACATGAACAGCTGATTATACAAATCAAGTCTCTCAGGTGATGTTCTCTTCCTTTTCCTGGAATGAGGTCATAGTCCAGCAGCCCAGGTGCGATGGTAGTGTGCGTGAGTGTATGTGTGTGTTTGACTAGGACAACACCCCGTGGGAAAATGAGAGAACAGAGCAACCTAAATCTGACCAATCTGATCCACGGGGGAACAAACTTACAAACACTATCACACCAAAAGCCGTATCCATTATAGAAATACGGGCACGTTGTAAAAGCGACTCGACATTCATACATTAAACAACGCTGCAGTCCTAACACCCCCCCGCCCCAACACACAAACACAGATACACACAAACACACACACACACACACACACACACAGGTGAGATGTGCATGACCAATGGGACAGGTAGTGTGTGGGAGCATCACAGCATGAGCCAAGGCCTGTTATCTATTAACACCTCTCCCTCTCCATCTCAAATTCAACCCATTTTTTTGCCACCTCTCTCCCTTGCCATCCCTCCCCCTCCCCCCTGAAACCGAAGGCTGGCCACTGACCCTCCTGATACCAAGCCTGATACCAAGTAGAACCTGTTGAGCCCAGATAAAAGCGGATTGTTTTGTCCCTCACAGCCATCCATCCAACGCCATCCAACACATGCCTATATGAATAGGCACACAGTAAAAGCTCTGTCTGCTGTTGTCAGCTCATGGCAGTATGAATAAAAAAAGCTTTTAGTAGGAATGATCAATCAATCGAAACACACGTTAGGTTTGAGCTGTGATCACACTGATAGGCTTGTTTTTGCTAAATTATTGTAGAATAATGTAATGGATTGTTTATCTTTTCTATCAATTTTCCTATAAGATTTTCACAGATTTTAACCTCAACCTTTCTGCAGTTATGAAAAAAAAATGCTCGTCAGAAAAATTTTTAGGTAGGACACAACAACAAAGTGTCGAGAGAATAATTTATTTTCTACTAGATAAAACCATTTGATAGCAACGGGCCAGTGATTAGTCCTTCTTTGGCCTTGTGTTCACTTTGAATTCATGTCACTTCATGTTCCTCTTTGGCCGCGGGCTAACGAGGACATGCTGTTACAGTGCCTAAAAACCTGTGTGTGCATTATATAAAACAGATGCTCCAAAAATAGATGTCTTGGATTATATGCAGTAATTTGATGAATTAAATCACGGAAACAAAGGAGCACTTGCGCCCGCCCCCCCTCGCTTTTAGCCAGGCTGAGTCAGAGAGCCCTTGGAGAATCAGTGCACATCTAGGCCTGCCTCGTTCATCCGTCTACAAAGTAAAGCTTTTGGCACATCTAAGAGCTGTGTTGTCTGACAAATCACTTAAACCACAAGCTAAAATAAAGGAGAAGTAAAGTGTGGGGGGGGGGGGGAAGCCCCTGAGGTATAGCTTAGGTACCAAGGACCACAGTGAGAAAAGCCAAAGGTGCCAAAGAGAAGTGACGTTTTAAAAGCAACAGCACCAGAGAGAAGTAATTACACTTCATGGATCCTGACAGGCCATTGTCCGTCAGTGGATCACTGGGGCCAATCATGTGTGTCAATCATCAGACCCGTACCAAGTTTATTTAAGGGCTGTTTTTTTTTGCTTTCTCTAAGTGAGAAAGCAAAAGCTTAAAAGGAGCTGAGTCCTCTTTATTAGTTTGAGGCTCTGAAGACAGAAAGTCAGCAGGGCTGAAATCAGATAGGTGGGTGGTAGTATTGTGAAGTGGAGGATTATCAGTCCAAAGACTCCGAGACTTCACTGACACCTTCCAGGCATTCCTCAGGGCGCCTCCCACTGTTGTGCCTCCCTCATCCCTCCCTCCCCTGCCAAATCCCACATATCATCCCTCTTTTTCTGAGTGACTCAAACATTCTTGCCCTTTCCTCCTCCTCCCACCCCTCTCTGCATTCAGCAAAGAAGCAAAAAGAAAACACAGATGAGGTCTAAATACCTTGATAATCTACGCATTCAGCAGAAATCCTGTCTCATTTCCTCCTGCTTTACTCTCTATTCCTAGCACACAAAAGGAAGAAAGCAGTCTCAAATCCAGAGTCCAGATAGCCCTTTGACTGCCTTCAATCATAGCCTAATAATAAGTTAATACTTCGACAAGGGAGAGGTATAAATCTGCCCAAAGAGTGGTAAGTCGGCCGTAACTCAGCTCAGAGGAGACAGGAAGATGGCTCTCAGACTGAGAAATAGACTAGTCGGGTCTGGCAGCAGCTCAATGGGTTCGGTGGAGGGTAGGAGAGAGGGGGATACATGCCGATAGTCTCTTTGTTGGCCATTATGCACCAGGCCTGAATAGCATTAAAGTTGGTTCACCCCTCCCCCTCTCCAAAGTTGAGACCACCCCCCCCTCTCTTTTCTTCAGCCTCTCCCTGAAAACAGCCTCCAACAGGTGGAGCGAGGACAGCCAAAACTACGGGTTAGAGAGTGAACAGACTGAGGACGGACTACGACAGCTCTATTCTCGGAAGCCCAAACAACCTAGTTCTGAACTTTTGTTGACATGGGTTTCCACAGTCATGGCCAGTAAGGCAAGGTAGTAATGTTCTGTTTGTGCCAAACAGACCTAAGTATAGCATTGCTGTCTCATTATGGTCAGGGTAATGCCATTGCTCCAGTAGTGGAGCTATGCCTTGTGTATCATTATGACAGGCTAGATGGCTTTCGCTAGCGAAGGTAATTGCACTGTTTAGACTTAAATATAGCACATCCCACACCACGGACAGACAAAGACCTTTGTTTTCTTCCCTGAAACCTGGCTCAGGAGATGACTCGTGTTTTGGAAGCAGATGGATGTCACCATATCATCTCTTCACAAACAACAGCCGTTGTACTGAATGTACATTATTTTATACCAAGGTGAACTTGAGCACAAAGGGATGAAAGAGGGAAGTGAAGAGAGGGTCGATCTGAGCAACACATACAGTGCTGGTAAACATACGTGGTATTGCTCCAAAAACAAACAAGCATAAGAGGACACACACACACACACACACACACACACACACACACACACACACACACACACACACACACACACACACACACACACACACACACACACACACACACACACACACACACACACACACACACACACACACACACACACACACACACACACACACACACACACACACACACACACACACACACACACACACACACACACACACACACACACACACACACACCTCTTTTTCAGGCTGTACTAACACATGAAAGAGTCTTGTTTGGCTTTTAGAAGCTTCCAAGTTGTCAGGATTACGGCCAGAATCTCCCTCTTTGTTCAGAACCAGTCCAGACTGGCTCAGGACCATTATCACCAGTCCAAAAGTCTGTCCATAAAGAGGGAAGGGTCCTATCATCATAAGTGATGGGGCTGTCCTTCATTACTTTCAAGCTATCCTGAGATGAAGCTAACTAAACTTATTTCATCCAGTCTAGACCAGTTTGTTTTCATCCAACCGTTAGGCCTGTAGTCTCTCTCTGTCTCTCTCTCTCTCTCCCTCTCTCTCCTCAGTGGGCCGGGGAACAAAAGCCAGTCAGAGTAAAGTCAACAAGACGTTCCCATTCAAACAGTGACCTCCCCTGTACAAGCCTCCGGCCCAGGCTATGCCAGGAACCTCTGGGGACAGAGGGGAGACCTAACCCATGGGGTACAACACTGGTCAATGCACACCATGCAGAGAGAGAGAGAGAGAGAGAGAGAGAGAGAGACAGAGACAGAGACAGAGACAGAGACAGAGAGAGAGAGAGAGAGAGAGAGAGAGAGAGAGAGAGAGAGAGAGAGAGAGAGAGAGACAGAAGAGGGGAAAGTTGAGCTAGGAATAGAATTACTCATAAAAAACACAATAAAAATGATAGTCTGACACTGCCGAGACAAAGTATTGGCCTACATGGGGGGTTGAAGTGTTGGATTGATGATGATCTCAGTAACAACAAAAGCCATTAGAGGGGGCATTGGATGGACAGGAAGTACGGGTTAGGGCGAGGGGAGCTGTCAGGTGGTTGGGGGTCAGGGGGCAGGTGTGAACAAAGGCTGTGTAAGCCCCACGCAGACCAAGGGAGAGGGCCCCTGGGTGCACTCACCGACACCCTGTCTGCCTACACCTCTCTCCCCACCCCGGGCTTGAATTTGTTTGTCAAATCGAAAAACGCTTTTCTATTTGTCCTCCACATAGACTGAGCTGCCGTTCTCTTTCTTCGGTCTGATTAGAGAGCTGTTATAGGGGTCTCTTCCTTTCACTGGCTGAGGGAAAGGGATATCCAAACACCTGCAGGAACAACAGTATTTAAAGGCTTTCAGCGCAGCAGGCTTGTCATCTCTCCCCTTCTGCAGCTTTACCGGATCAAAGGGCAGCTCTAGCCGTGCTACAGGGAGGAAGTCGGCGTTGTAGATAAAATCATCTCCCTGTTAAGTGTGCGTACACGCAAACACGCATGCACAACAAAACACAATGATACTGACGGACAATGGAGTTGGATCCCTCTAATCGTATCACCCGCACAACGACTTTGCAGTTTCGGGAATGAAGAAGAGGATATGCAAAAAAAAAAAAAAAAGGATTCACCAGAACGTGAAGTGCAGACACTAAAAGACCTGTTGAATTTCAACAAGGCTGGTGTGACTGCCATCACCATCCTTATCGGGTTGGAGTGTGTGCTGGAGTGGGTACGTGCATGAGACTGAATTAATGACGTATTTGTGTGTATGTGTGTGTGTGTGTGTGTGTGTGTGTGTGTGTGTGTGTGTGTGTGTGTGTGTGTGTGTCTCGGTGGATATGCCGGATTACTAATTAGTGCTTAGACAGAGGCCATATGTGTGGAAGTCTGTGCATCTCTCCCACACATCCTCCCACATATCCCCATCCATTTCTCCATAATACCATCAGCAGGAATGCGAGGATTGTCGGGTCAGCAGTGGTGACATCATGGCAGCCCATCAGAAGCAACAGCTAGGCCTCAGTGCCAGTTTCCTCTTGATTGCATCAGCCATGCAATAACAGGCTGTGGATCGATGACGCCCAGCGCAGCCCTGCTCCCTGCACACTTTGAGTTTTCAGACTGGCAAAAAAATGAATATACCTCAAAACATCATATTTGCAACTCTAGTCCTTCTTTCTTAGGTAAACAATATTTGACACTATTGAGTAACAGGATTTTCCCTACAACCGTGCAGCCTTTAAGTCTAATCTGCTTGCCAGCAGGTAACAAAAGACATGAAATGCATCCACGGTGGCCTACTTTGTGGCCCTTTAACAGCAACAGGGTCTATCTTTTTAACAAGACCTGCTGTTGACAGATGACCTTACACCACACATAGGCTTCACCGAGACTAAAAGGCCCCCTCACCTGCTTTAAGTGGTGTAAGGTCAACGGCCTTACATAAATGGCATGATTGTTTACAAAGACACAATAGTATTGCCTTAGGGGATGCAAAGCCTGCTGTAGCAAAGTGGACACATGTGTAGGGCCTATGCTGCTCTTCTCATTATTTCCTATCTGCGGTCACATCAGCAACTAAGGTCAGTGAACCTGGCGAGCCCAAAATATTGAACTACATCATTCTCATTAGTTTCTGTCATTTCTGCCAGCAGCAAGTCTTCTTTTATGTGTTCCTTTCCTGCATGAGGGTCAAGTGTCAGAGAACAGATACTATTGTGTGTGTGTGTGTGTGTGTGTGTGTGTGTGTGTGTGTGTGTGTGTGTGTGTGTGTGTGTGTGTGTGCAGCACAGAGGATCCTCCAGGTCATCAGATAAAGTGCACCTGAGGGAGTGGCCCAGGAGCCTGCTTTCAGCGTTGCCATGGAAACCAAAGCACAGAGACGACCACCTGCTTGGTGGAGCCCAGAGAGGGCACCACTTCAGGACAGCTGCCTTGCCCCAAAACAAAAAAAATCACACAAAGTGGCCCGATTCCCAAACACGGCCCATATCATGTTTGTGCCATGATGAGGCAAGCGGAGTAGAGAGCGCACAGCTGTTGAATCTTTCATGAAACACAGAAAAGAGCGAAGCCTTGTTTACTAGTCTCATTATAGCACTGGCAAACTTTGCCCCATCTAGACGTTGTAGGTTGTGTGCCCACGCTTTTAGCCATTATGGCCTGTCCTGTTAAGACAGTTGTACAAGACAATCCAACCAAGCTGAAAGAGTTCAGTGCCACACGGTAACAAATGCATCAGATCCATATGTGACACACACTGTGGGTTAGTAGCCAGAGCACCTGAGCTAAAATAAGAGCTTTGAATGATTCATCATCAGCTTCATTTCACATTATTATCTAATAGCATATTATGACCGTGCTAGGAGAGCATTTCCCTAAGAATCTCAATTGAGGTTACCATGGTGACAGCACTTGTCAGAACAATATAACGGACTAACTTCAATTCTGAATAAAATCCAACTTTAAAATGAATAGGCAATGTTTTATAAGTAGTCTGAAGTTTCTAGTCGTTGCTGCTTACTTTGTATCATTTTCACAACAAGAACAACAGGTTTAGCAATGTGGTCAACTGAGAAAGAAAAGTGTAAACTCAGGGGAAAAAAAGAAAAACACACCGCACTAAAACCTCAGCAAACAAGGCCATTAGTTTCACTCACCTCCTGCAGTCTAATGGTCTCTCTGACTGCCTGCCTGATGAAAAAGGAGAAGAGGGAGAGGAGGAAGAAGGAGAAACAGCCCTGTCACTGTCTCTGTGTCGTGCTGCTGCGATACCTGATCCACTAAAGCCTGTGGGAGAGAGAGAGACACACAGACAGAGACTCAGAGCAATGCAAAGGGGAGGGGTCAGCAGCAGAGAAAAGTGAAGTGGTGCCGCCATTCCTTGTCGCCCTGGAAACCAACGCTCTTTCAAAGAAATCGGCCAATGGCAAACACCGGCAATTGTGTTGAGACAAAAAGTCACATGACCGAAACACTGCTCCCTATGCAGAGTGAGAGGGAAAGAAAGAAAAAAAAACATGGGGTGGGGGGCTAAAGAGAAGAAGAGGAAAAATAAAGAGACAAGGACAGATAGAAGGTGGAAGACAGATATTGAATTTGAATCAATCTATTGTGACAGAGAGAGAAATGAAAAGAGAATGGTTGGGGATGGAGTCCAGTCTGAGTCACGAAGGGGACGGCCCACCAGGCCCAGCTCCGTCCCCATCGTCCCATCCTACTTTGTGGTGGTGGTGGTGGTGTCCAACTCATCCTCCTCACAGTCCGACCACCATCACGTCTTTCTGCCTCCCAATACCAAACAGGTTGGGTGTCGCCGATCTCCATTTACTGAGGAACAATGCTCAGCAGCACAGTGTGACGCTAATGACACAGCTTTGTCTCCAGTTGGCGCTCAAATACTACCTATCAGCTTCTGTACTGGGCTATTTATAGACATATCTGCTAGCGAATGACTATGCAAGTAATAATATTGTTACATGTTAGCATTTGATGAGAAGCACAAAAGTCCATTTGAATGTGCAGTGTGTGATGTCATCACTTTGCACTCTGGCAACTGCTCAGCACTGGCAGCAAGATCTAAGCCAGGCTTTATAGTGTAGACTCCCAATAGAACAATGAAAGGATACAGGCTACAGATGTTGGGCAGTAGGTTATTACCTAAACTGAAATCACGCGTCTATCACTTTCTCAGCAACAGACACTTGAGCACAATCATCGGCCTCGTAATGTGTCGCCTCAGCCCCAGTAAATTACCTTACTTCAGCGGTGGGAGACAGGTCTCTTTCTCAGAAAAGCATTTAACGAGTGAAAAGGGCCCAATTACCCCTCTACAGTGTGGCTGTGACAGGATTGCTGATGAACTATGGAGGGACAAGGCAGCACAGCCAACAGTACCTAACACACAGACAGCAATGGCAAGTCTAAGCATCTAGCATTGATTTATCTAGAAAGGTAATGGAGAGGACTATCTGAGGATTAACAATCCTGTAACAGCTTGTCAATAGATAATAAGCATATTCTGGCACCGGGCTTAGCCACAAATTCCTGGGATATTCTTCTGGATGGAACATGCATACTGGAGATTTTATGACTACCAGGTCATAAAATGGCATCAAACCCACAGCTTGACTCAGCTTCACAAGAATGCACAAGGAGGTACCGTATGCAATACTGCTGTTTTGTTCAAAATGTGGACTACAAATTCTGCGTCTGATAATCTAGTTGAGCTGACATGTAAAAACAGAGGGTTGTGGGGCTACGCTTAAGACTTTTATGGTCATTGCTTGATGAAAGCATCACAAGTCTACAGTCTAGATGTAGTTTACCACCGTTCAGATGAGAGGAAGGAATGCAATTAAATATTCAGATTAAGTGTACAGTCTAAGTCTACTCACGCTAGTTTGATCTCAAGTGAATCTATCCCAATCTAGGCTTCCACAGTTTACAAGTCAACATAATGGGGGTTGGACTGGTTTATCAGAAACACAAACATTTAGCAGAACCGGAAAAAGCCAGGTCTACTTGGGACAGCATTTTGATAGCCAGTCTAGGGATGAATCTCAGACTGCTCAGTATGATGACATCATTAAATTGGCAAGAGATTGTCTGACGGAGTGGTCTTTAGGTCATGCCTGGCACAAGTGTATGTGTGTGTGTGTGTGTGTGTGTGTGTGTGTGTGTGTGTGTGTGTGGTGGGTGGGGGTGGAGGGGGATCCTCAGCTGGTAGACAAGCATTTGTGTGTTCTCAAAGCAGCTGGACAGATGAGTGACCATGGAGGGATTTCATAGTGAGGAGGGGAGAAAGAAGTCAGGCAACTTCTTTACTGCCAAGTTGTTGTTCCACTTTTTAATTTATTCCCGCAGCATGACCAGAACTGCAAATGTATTCATATCTTGGGAAAATACACTACAGCATAAAATTGATTTTCAGTGCAGCACTAAGCCTAAATCCGTTCCCAGAATCAGTAATATCTGGCTGACTAAATTTAATTTTGCCTGGCTATATCATCAGCCTCTCAATTCTTCTGGGAGTTTCGGATTGAATGTGATCAGTTTGAATGGATAGAAGGAGATAATGTTGAAGATGAGCAGAGCTAAAAGACTGCAGAACAATAGGATTCAGACACACATACACACATACACACACACGTAGGACCATCAGCATAATGCAAAGGGCAGTCAAGCATTACCTTGGCATCTTCTCCATAATAATAATAATCCATTCAGAGTTTGGGAACCAGTAATTTGGGCTATCTAGGAATGAGGGGCAAAACCATATGGTATGACGTTTTCTGGTCTCATTTAAACCACCTACCTTGCTACCAGCTACCTTGCTAACAGTCAGCATGCCTGTTTTTGCGCGTTCTTTATTATCATGCAAAGTAAGTAACTTTCATCTTAAGTGTTGCTGCTTTGGGTTATAATAGCAGTTGAATGGGCTAACAAGCCGGGTACACTAACTCACAGCATGGTAGCCAAATTAAGTAGTTCACAAGAACAACAAAGTTTTAGCCAAGTTATCTGTCCTGCAGGAGCAGGTGCAACGGTCTGAGCAGCACTTGTCAATACTTGTCGCATCACTTACCAACATGAAAAAAAAGAGTTTCAACCCGAGTATTCACATTCCTTTGGTAGAAAATACAAGATGCAAAAACATCTTCAGCTATTGCAACTTCTAGGCGATGTCGTGGTCATTCCTGCTGCGACGGACAACTTCGTCTCCAGCTGTCCCTGCCAGTGTCAAGCCAGGCAGAATAAAATGGAATAAAACCGGAAAAAGACTTCCGGTCAAACTTTTCAAACTAAAGCCCCCTATTGAAGAACCGTTTTTTGAGTAATACAAAGTACTGAAGTTAAAATAAGAATATATTTTAAAAGTAATCTGTGGTAAATAAAAATATAATTACTGGTTGTTGTTTTTTTCAAATTGTCATTTTCGCTGTATATAGTCATAGCCATATGGGTCTATGCAAGATGCCATAGACAACTCATGATTCCTCATTGTCACGGTTAACTGAAGTAACTGTGACAATAACCAGATTACACTTGGCTACTTTGTTGGATTTAGCTTTATCTAATGGACATGTAAGTAGGTTAATTACAATTTTAACTAGACAGGTTTTTAATTTGTAACAGATTACACTTTGAAAGCCACCCTCCTGCCATTTCCTGACTACATCTGATATCTTTGACATTCATGGTGGCTATGCAGAGTTTTCTGACATAATATTGCAGAGATGCAGAATATGTTCTCTTCCAAATCAATTTTCCCTTCTAAGTACTCTTTGAGCACATATTTCTGCTATAGATGATGAGGATGGGGGTAAATTAGTCTCTAATAACCAAACATTGTGGTACCAAGACAAATGTATCCACTGTAGTACTGAAATGTTTCATTTCCTTCTATGGAATTCCTTTAAATAATTTAGAGCTATTTTCAGCAAAAGATCATGTTAAACATGTTCTGAGTGTTAAATTTATAATGTTTACAATTAGAAGTACAATATTTAATTTACAACTAAATTAGATGCTGAATGATGCAATCTTCCCATGACTAACAGGGAAGCAGGGAACAGGGAAAATGGCAAAAATCAATAATTCTTATATATACTAACAACTCAGCTATTATCAGATGTTGTAGCCAGACAAATTTAATAAAATTATTATACCAAATGAATGGTACCTCAAAGGGTAACACATGAACATTGGAACATAAACATTTGAAAAAGAATAGCAATCCATTACCTGTCCTGAAAGCAAAAAGGCTGAAATAGCTACCTATGGCTTTGCTCTGTTGGAATAGATTATAAGCATCTTATTAAGCGCTAAATCCTTTTCTGCATGTAAAGATGATATATGAAATTGATGCATGCAGCATTAGTGGGCTAACAGAAAACAGGGTCCTATCCCAGTGCCCCAGCAATTCCTTTCTTCCCTCTTTGCAGCAGGGAATTCCCATTGCCTCTTGTTGTTTATCGTTGCTGTAGACGTGACCTTGAAACAGCAGAAAGTGGGAAATGCAGAATTAACTTGAATATATCAATTCAGCAGGAGAAAACATGGACCAGAGGAATGCCTCAAGGTGTTATTGCTTTTGCTTGACTTGGTTTTTATCCGATTGTTTATCGCCTCAAACTGAATTATTCCTAAAATCACAACAGCAACAGAATACACTGGTATCATTGTTGTTGCGGTTCAAGATGTCAGAAGTGATGAGTGGAACAAACTGACAACAGTTGAGATGCGATGATGATGGGGGACCTCATGCATGCCAAGTCTGCACACGTTTTCGTATTTGCATGCCAATCAATTTCATTGCTAACAGTTTTTAAGTATTTCATTATGCCTGGCGTCATCCAATCAAGATTGGATTAAATTCAGAAAGTTGTAAAAATTGGAAGTAATGTATGCCTTTTTGTTCTTTATTGACTACACGTCTGCATTTGGTTGTAAAGATGTCAACTGAAGTGAGTTACAGCCTAAATACCTCGCGGGGAACAGAAAGTTCCCTCCGGCAGCATTCTGTAGTCTTCCATACTGTACAAACAGCTTCTCCTGGGCTTGTCTCAACTCATACTGCAGGCTTTTCCAGTTACAAAACCTGCAGGGAAGCCTGGCTTGTCTCAAGTCTAAACAAGAACAAAGTTTCCTCTCATAATTATCTGATAATTGCATGCACTCAACAACGTTGTGCTGGTGTGTGTTGGTCTATCACAACATGCTTCTCTGTAATAGAATTGTGCCCATCTTCTTGGCTGCAGTTCCAGCCAGGCAATACTATGCATGCAGGCTGCCGGTAACTTATTATGTGCACCGCCTGTCTCTGATAACTTTGATGGAGTCTGTTGGGGACTGTAACTGCAACCTACCTGACACGATCATAAATCTTATCCAATCACAGCACCCAGACAGTTATTTCTGCCGGTGCTATTCACAGCATGTGTTGACACAGTTTTCCCCGCTTCAGTCAGTTAACTAGTCACATATATACATCTTATATTCATTGTGTGGGTCTGTGCCTGCCTGTCTGTGTGTGTCTGTGTGTGAGAGAGATTCATCTTGTTGTCGTGTACATAATTATCTGATATCTTCGCCTTAATAACATCCTCCCTCTGTTTTTTTTTTTATCATCTCTTGGGAACCGGTTTCACAAAGTAAATTTATAAAGGGCTGGCATTGCAGTCCTCGTATAATCATCTTTTTAATTTGATTTCTGTTTAAAAGACCATCTCCCTAACTGATCAAAATTGTATAAAGAAGACAAATCATTACAGGCCATGGCCTCCACCAAAGGATGTTTCATGGAGTAGCTGCTTCAAGGTAATTTGCTACACTTGTAAAAGAAAATCATCAGATTTTCAGATTTTCTGGCAAGATGTAAACTTATCGACTGCTACAAGAAACACTAATAAAAGTATCAAGTGCTGCAGTGTTGCCAAAGCCAGAGATGCAATCCATGAAATAGGCCAATATCTACATTTACCCACACACACCAGGCCTACCTGGTCTGTCACATAATCTGGTAATAACTGGGGAGTGGAGTTTCTCACAAGTCAGATTAGGTCCCCAGTCTGCACCAGCTGTGAGACTTTTCCCTTCCAGCAAAATGACAAGCCTGTTCAGGGAGAGTAGGTGGACTCTATCCCACTTTCCCACCATAAAAGGACTCCCCTCTCATTCCATTCTCCATCTGGGTGATGAGAAGGAAAAGCACCGTTGGGAAGGGAGCGTGGTAGAAAAACACCTGACAGGGAGCGAGAGGGGCCAAGCAATTCCACAAATCAACCGGCCGTGTGAGAAGATGGCCAAACAGCAGGTGATTGGAGGAGCACGGGTGTGATGTGATGGTAGGAGGATGAAAGTCAAAGAAAACCTTTCTACATGTTACATAAGAGGTCTGCTGAGTTTCTCTGAACACGTGCGCGCATGTACATACACACCACACATTCCTATGTCTGTCGTGTGTGCATCTCTAAAGCCGGATGAGGAGTCAAGTCAATTTTATTTATACAGCCTTGTCACAAACAAGACTTTACAGGCCGAACTACCTATCAGCACCATACTACCTATCAGCAGTACCGTCTCTGGTATTGATGACAGCCTGTGCTTTGTTACTTTGCTTCCTTTATTTGCATCCTGTTGTTGGAGACACGACTGACAGACATATGGGAAGTGATGTGTTGTGTGGTTGTGTGTGTGTGTGTGTGTGTGTGTGTGTGTGTCTGTTTACTTCAGGTCTGAAGTAAAAAAAAAAAAAGAAGTTCAGTCTGAAATGGAATTCCCCGTGAAGAAGAGGGTGACAGGCTCAAAATAAACAGCTACTCTTCTCATCGCACGCCCTTAAAAACAAATTAGGGATCAAACTAGTTACAAATATGGAAGTGTTGTACAAGGTTGTCCTTCACAGTGCTATATGTCAGCAGGGTTAGACAGGTAAGTTCCCATAACACTCAGAGACAATTATATATATCCCAGTTATAAAATACATATAAACTCTAAATGGGCTAGTTCTCGTTCACATTGTTCCCTATATTAACAGGCCAAAAGTTTGTGTACTGTACATCATACTCTCTGTTTTGATGTTAAATGCTGCCTTTCATGTGGCCACAGGCAGGGGAAGGAATTCAGGGCATGAATCTTGAGTTTCAAGGTGTTGTTTGCTCAAGGAGGTGGAGGAGGGAGCAACGGATTGGGTTTTTACTTTAGTTGAACGTTAACAGGTAGTGCCCCCAGGTGGCAAGATGAGGCTATTACATCACGACTTCACTACCAATCAATACTTGGGTCCTGTCTCCTGTCTCAAGACTGTACAGAGGAGGACTGAGGGCAAGGACAATAATTCTGCAGGAAAAAAAAACTATTAGCTAACCTTTAGAATTAACAAAAATATATCTAACCATGCAGTTAAACACCTAGGAAGGAGAACTACAATGAATAAAAGTGATTATGCTGCATTTTTTTAATTCAACGTACATTCAAGGCATTTGAGTTCTAACAATTCAGTACCTGAGATTTAACTTTAATTATCACAAAAACAACCAGCAGAGAATCAACAAATTATTAGTATAAGAAGGATTATTTCATTATAGGAACCCAACTGATCATATTGTAAAAAAAGAAGAAAAAAAAGAAGCTCTTCCTTGTCTCTGAGTCGGTCCTCACAGTGCTGGCCATGCTTGCAATAGTTGGCTACTGGGTATTTCACAGTAGAGGACAGTTTATCTCTGGCTGCTCTAATGGGAAATCACAGGAAATCCCATCTGAACGCAAAGCAGAGTAGGAATGCAGTTAAGAGAGAGTTAGGGAAAAGATTACCCTCTGTCGCCTCCATGCAAGCACTCCTTTTTTTTTTTAAGGGTATGAGACAGTCACACACTGAAGCTAATCATATTGATCACTGTCCAGCCAGCTGTCCTATTCTCACCATCAGGTCGTTACGTTCTGATCTCTGTCTAGGTGTGAGCTCCCTCTGCTGGGCTGGAGTGTGTGGTGCTGCAGATGTTTCTGTAGAGCTGCTCTGGCCGTATGAGGACGCACAATTGTAGGTCTGGACGTCTGACGCTTGTTGACAGGCTGCACACCGAATGGATCCATCTCTGTACTGGAAGACAGAGAACCTTTGCTTAGGTCCACCCAGCATGAACACTTATTTGACCTCAAACTCTAATATAATAATGATAATACATAAAGAAATCCATTGAACTTTCATTCTAAAATAAGATATTCTCCATTTTTGACAGGAGAGTAAAGCACATTACAGTTTACAGTGTATAGTGTTTTGGAACGAAGCCCTTCAATTCAACCTACACACAGGATAAAAGCAGTTGTTTGTATACAAATACATATAGTAATTGATAATGTCATACCATGGATCCCTAAGCCCCCCACCGCGGGGACTGGTGGCTGGCCGGCGGGGTATGTGTGTGGTCAGGGGCCGCAGAGGCACTTTGGGCCTCACTACCTCCTGGACCCTCTGGAGTCCCGGGTCCGCCTCCAGGGGCTGCTCCGTGAGGCCGGAAGCAGAGAAGGCCTCTCCATTGGCCAGGCTGAGTCGGAGCCGTCGTGTACGGATCCCCGGCGGCCTCCGATGACCGGTCGCTGCCGGGGCGCTCGGAGGGGGAGAAGGGGACAGGGTGGTGTCTGGGAACAGAGATAGTCGAGGATAAGGCTCAGAAGAGGTCAGTTATAGTAAAGAGTTATGGTTTTCTGGTGTTCACAGATGCAGTGTTTTCCCTTTAAGGACAACACCAACTTTTTAGGAAAGGTTTAGATGTCAACACTGTTGCTGTGTAATCTACATCATGCGTTCATGTGTGTGTTTCCTACTTGCATGTTGTTATCATCAGTGTTCACCTGGGGAAAGAGACTGGAAAGAGGAATCTGGAGAGGTAGTGTTCGGCCCACCATCGTTCTTCTCCTCCTCCCCGCTTTCTTCATCATTCCCGTCACTCTTCATCACACCGAGGATTTCGTCTTCATCGTCATACTCCTCCTCTTCCTCATCGCTGTGCTGAATCGTCAGGACCTGTGGTAACTTTCCCCTCTCTATGGCTTGGAGACGTCTGAAAAGCAGGATGAAAATTCATTTTCGTCCCCTATCCCTCCACCTTTTGACTTTCTATCGCACTTTCTCTCTTAATGCAAAACTCCAGCGCTCCGCCTATCGAGTCCCATGAGTACCACGTTATCTACCCTAAGCTACTGTCTGTGTAGAAGAAGCCAGATGAGTGAGGTGAGTGAGTCAGTACTTGCTGTGCTGCTCCCTCCAGGCCCTGAGCTCAGCAAACACATCGCTGCGCTCTCCCACATCGGGCTCCTCAAGGTCATATGTGTGTTCCGGTACGTGGACGGGCAGATCGCGGGGCGTCAACGTGGATGCGATGGGCGCCGTCTGTGAGAGAGAAGAGAGGGGAACATGAGCGCGAGGGGCAGGAGGGAGGAAGCGGTGAAATCGGATAGGAGGGAATAGGATTGAATGGAGTCCTGAGAGTTGAGTACTGTATCAGGTGGAGATGGACGTGGAGACTCGGGTATGGATAGCAAATGGTCAGAGAGTGAGACTGGAAGATGGAGAGAGAGAGCAGGAGAACAACAAGGGGGAGGGGGGGAGGAGTGGAACAGACTGAACAAGAGGGGAAGAGAGAGAGAGAGAGAGAGAGAGAGAGAGAGAGAGAGAGAGTGACAGCAGCTGTGTGTGTATGCCAGTATGACAGATCACATGGTGTTGGGAGTGGGAGCCACACTCCCAACTGACACACACCCCACACCCTCCCCTCCACCTCCCACCCGCTGTCCCCCCTTGTCCTCCCACCACCCTGCCTTTCCTCCCTGGCTCCTGTCCACCCACTAATAATTATCCGCTTCTGTTTATTCTGACATGACATTAAAGAGATGAGCCGGCTGCACTAGCCAGCCATAATGGCCTGTCACTCCAGCTCCTCGTCCCTTTCACTCTACTGTAAACACTCCGCTGTACGGGCTACAGCGTGCAACAGGAGATAGATTAGTATTGATAACTGATGCAGGAAGATCCGATTTCTCCAAGGAGAAAAAAGGTTTCCTCCCTGAACACATGCGACTTACCTTCAGCTTCTCTCGCCTCGCTCGCAGAGCCTGGACAGGGTTCCCACAGAATAGGATCTTGCCGGCTCCTTCAAACACCAACAGAGACAGAAAGATTGCTGTTTTCTGACAAAATCAGGTCCTCTTGGTGGCACTATTGAGCAAGGATTTTTTTTTTGACAGGGTGAGGCTACCCAGAGTGAAAAGGAACGGTCTTAAAACACTAAATAAAAATGTTGAGAATAAATGGAGTCTCTATCCTCTCATGGGTCGAAAGCTGTACCACAACAAATGCAAAAACCAAAAGCACCAATGGTCAAGGGTTCATAACACTGATGAAACTAATGTCATGTACACACATCAGCGTGGAGAGTAGCTAGCGCAGTGCCTCACCATGCGTCAGGATGCTGGTGTCTGGATCCACTGCTGCTGGGTCTGAGTCTGCAGAACCAGGTCTGGATCCAGCAGGGGAGAGTACTCTGGGCCCTATCGCTGACATGGGTCTGGAGCCCACTGACGAGAGGGGCCGGACGTGGGACAGGCTGGAACTGGAGTGCTGGGCAGAGCTGGGTCTCTTGTAAGGACTTGCACTATCCGCTGTCTCCTCTACAGAGAAAAGTGAGTTGTGATTGACTGTTCCACGTCCACATTGCTGACTTAGAATTACACACACATGCACGTGGACACACACACACACACACACACACACACCATCGTCAGTAGCAGCCCGAGTGTAGTTGCAGTCTCTGATGGAGTTTCGGAGCACGGTCCAGTCTTCTCCCATGGTGCTGCTGCAGCCCGGCCCCTCCTCCTCTGCCCTCACATCATCTAGGTAACGCAGCTGAGGGACCAGCTCCCTCACGGCGGCCCGATAGTTATACTCTACCGTCTGGGTAGAGGGGAGAAGGGAGAGAACAGAGAGGAGTTAGAGGAGGCAAGAGAGGAAGGAAAGATGGAAAGGAAGGAGACAAGGAGGGAGAGGAGACATGGAGTATGCAGAGATGGATGACACATGATACTGGTTATGGACAAGGTGTGTTCAATATGTCAGGTAAGTAAAAGAATCCCAGTAATCTCTATAATTAATTGGTCGTCCTAGTTAGACTTGTAAAGTCCTTTGATGCTTGTTTGTGATATATAAATAAACCTGACTCAACCTGAACTAGATTCCAGTGCTGTGTCTCTGTATCATCTTGCATGACTAGTTTGAAGATAATATTATCACGCCTGATAGATGACAAAGGACCAGGGCAGAGAATGACAGGAGACTCTGAAGTCATACTGACTCATATCTGAAAAAAGAAAGCAGCAGTCTGGAGATTGAGAACAGCCAATCACGGCCATGACAATGCCAGCAATCCACAGGTGGGACGCCGATTATCCAATGTGCCGAGAGCTGTTTGCTTGCAAGGCCATCCACAGCATCACACTAAGACACATCAGCTGGGCTACGCGCCGTCCTTTTGCATTTTGGTCTCGGCCGCAATGGCTCCTTAATGAATTTGTGGAACTTAAGTTTTAAACACAGAGACAAAAGACACAGAGCCGCGTGAGTTGATAACCGAGCGCTAATACAGCCCATAATGTGCACTTTGTACTGAGGTCTGGTCTTTTATCAGCACAGAGAGAGCGAGCAGAGAGAGAGAGCCCAGTAAAAGCACCGCCGCTACCGAGAGATCAAATTAGAGCCGAGCGCTCCCGCCCCTTCGCCAAGAAACCACACAGATGGAGTGAATGAGAAAGAGAGCGGAGGGCTGGGAAAGAGGAAACGAAGGGAGAGAATGAGGGGTGGATGAGAGGAAGTGAGCGGATGTGTGTGTGTGAAAGAGAGAGAAAGAGAGACAGAAAGAGAGAGCGAGAGGAATGATAGTTTGGCGAGAAAGCAAACCCAAGGACCCTCAGTCACTACAAAGAGCAGGCCTAATGCATATTCAGCTCAGCCTCTCCCCTCATTGCCCTAGTTTCCTAATGAATGCTCTGCTGGTGGGTGTAAATAAACACATTCACACTGGCCCAAAAAACCTACAGCACACTGTGACTGGAATCACAGTGAGTGGAAAGGCAGCCTGTATACGTCCAACTGCACCTGATATCACCATCAGATCAGTGTGTTCATTTGCACAAACATCAAAATAAGCCATCGTGTTTATTGCCACCACGGTGCATCCAGTAATAAAAACGTCTGTCGGGTCGTGACGCAGTTATATGTCTACTTTGACGTATCCCGTGTGTTGAAGATCCCCGAGATCAGATCCAGAGCGGTAAGATCCCACTGTCATGTCTCAAAGCAGGGTAATTGCATTTGGACATTATCTGACAAACCCATGAGGGCTGACAGCCTGCGATTACAGGACAGGCAACCAACTGTCCAACGAAAGGTTTACGTCACAGCCGCAACATGCACAACCTACAACATCTGCCGAATAAGACACTTCCTTCTCAGGGACTCTGCCCAGCTCCTTGCTCAAGCTTTAGCCGGCTCCCGTTTGGACTGCTGCAACCCCCCTCCTAACTGGGAACCTAAGCTGGGAGTTCTCTCTTCAGGCCACAACACTGCAAACCTGCCTCGTCTTCAACCTCGCCAAGTCATATCTGATTCAAAATCCTGGTGCTGGCGTATAAGGCTGCTAAGTGAGCTGCACCTCTGTACCTCCAGGCTCTGCTGTTACTGTGAGCTTGGCTTTCCCATCCCTTGCGGTGACCTGGTCATTGCTCCACCCGTCCTCGGCTCTTTTCCCTCTCCCAAATGACTGAATGACCAATTCAGTCAAGATGGTCACTCCCTATCTTCCGTCATGAGTGGAAAACCCATCCCTTAGAGGAATGCTTCTTGTCCCTCTCTCCCCCTGTATCACATCTACCTGTGCCATATCTTTCTGCTCTGCTGAGCTGCTATCTTGAAGTCCTTGACGTAACAGTTGTTAAGGCGCTGTGGCTCTGACCCTTGCACTCCACCCTTACTATAGGTTGCTTGAAGTGTTGGTGATCAAGGAATTGGAGCTTATTCAACGGTTAACCTTGGGTAACCTTGCCCAGACACACATGCACTGAGAACACACATACAGACACACAGACACATTATCCATGATGGTACAATTGCTGACCAGGAAAACTGTTGGTCTTCAGTTCAGAAGGATTCTGATACTAATTTTGGTTTATCACTGCGATACCACTGCAGTTCAATTGGAATCAAACCAAATCAAATCACATTTTATTTGTCTCAAATGGCTTCACAGTGCCCAAAGTGTGAAAACATAATAGTTTATTTGGGTGGGACATGCAGATCTGATGTGGGGCGTCACAGCAAACAGTGCTGGAACAATGCTGATTTGTCAAAAAGATCAGTGTTTGCTGAGACAGAAAGGACAGACAAGGACAGACAGACAGGTGTTGTAAAGAAAAAGACCTAACCAGTGTCATATTATTCCAGTGCTGTCTATTTTGTGCGTCTGGTGACAAATGCATATTATTCAATGAAAACAACAGCTTTATGTTGTTAATAGTAAAGCCTTACGCTACCTGGGTGGCAGTGGGGTGTGGGCGCGCACACACAGGGTTTCCCTCCAGGGAGAGTGTGTGGAGGTGGCTACACAGCCCCAGGTACTGAACCTGGACCAGGTCGTCCACATCATTCCCTTCCAGATCCAACAGCTGCAGGTTCTCCAGCATGCTGACCTGGCTCAGGTCTGACACAGTGTTGTAGGCCACGTACAACTCCTGACGCGGGAGAGAGGGTGTACAAAGTAGTAGAGAGGTAAGCAGAGAGATAGGAAAATAGGGATAGGGGTAGAGAGACGATAGTGACAGGCAGACAGACAAGTAGATGGATTTTAAAATGGATGCCAATGTTTCTTGTTTCTGCGGTGAGTCATCTGTAGCCTATAAAGCCTACCTTGAGGGAAGAGAAAGAGGGGATGCCATCTAGGTCTTGCAGGCAGCAGCGAGACATCCACAGCACCTGCAGGTGGGAGAGGGTGGTTCCCAGGTCTCTGAGGGGACAAAACAAAACACACACTTGATTTAGAGGCAGGGATGGGAGTTGCACAACCTCATGAATCACAGGAAAAAAAAGGCTATGGAGTCCCTTGGCCCTTCCTTTTTACCTCATTCCTCAGGCTTCTCCTCCTTCCCCCCCCCGACCCTCCTTCTCTCTCCTGCACGCCTCTGCTCTGCACCTTCCAACAGAGCCTCAGTCACTGTATCTACAAGTCCGTAACACCCTCTACAGCCCCCGCAGCCCAGAGCAGGAAATGCTATCAGAGGCTGTGCACGTCCGGCTGGCCCTCCTCTGCTCCTCTCAGGGTGTGGCAGACAGCTCCCTATCTTCCTGTTCGTTCGCTCTTATCCCTCAATACTGGCTCTAAAACAATCCTCCACCTGTGCTGCTATAAGGACAAGTCACAATGTGTGTGTTTGTGCGTGTGCGCGTGTCCCATCCTGGAGGTTTATTGCCTCCCTTATATCCGATATTGATGACACAGCTGTGGCTGCAATCAAAACTGATAGGATGATCCAGGAGAGACCGTGCCTATTTCCTGTAATTTCCGAGAACAGGCCAAACTGATGACACTGAAAGCCGAGACCCAACAAACCCCTCTGTATCCTATTGTTGAAAAAGGCCAGTGAACCTGTTCTCCAGATGTAGCTATCCCTAACCCCAGAACTGTGCTGCACACTGGCTCTGTTTGTGTACGTCCTGTCTGATTTACAAGCTGCAGCATGCATCTTCCGCGCAGAAACATTCTGTTACAAGTCCCTATTGGCTTACCTTAGTGTGAAGCAGAGCACAGCCCTACACCTGCACTACAACCATACCGCACTCTACCATCAGGCACGTGTCCCAAACAGCTCTGACCACCTACTCTGCTTCAAAGCGCAATCCTTGAAACGCATCCCCATTCTCTGGCTACAGGGCGTCTCCCGGCGTGGATGGAGCCGGTGTGCAGCATGACAGTAATCCCCATGGGTCCCTCGCAACTCTGGTTCCCATTACAGCTCTCTTTATGGAGGTATGGGAAACCTACGCGCTCCGGACCTGCTGCTTTGTTCTCTTAAAACATAATCTGGGATAGCAACTGGGCCATACTATTAAAAGGGAATACACACCAGAGAGAAAACAACAAGATGAATGTTTGTGTTGTGTGGACTTAAAGCTTACCTTACTGACATGATCATGCTGTTGTTCATTTTGAGCTGCGCCAGCGTGGGCAAGTAGGCACCTACAAGATGACCAGATAAAGAAAGCCATTTCTCTCTCGCTCTCTCTCTCTTTCACGTCACAGTGGGGCGATTACCTGACTCGGCCTTAAACTGGCTGCCTGGCTCACGTCCAGCCACGCCTTAACAGGTCTTTAAACTCCATTCGCTAAAAGAAAGGGAGCCTGCAGCGGCTAGCCAGGCGTGATTCATCCATGTACAGACAACCCTCCGTCATGCCCGCACTCGTTGTTGTGCAATCTGGGACTTCTGAAGACAAAGGGTGAGCATAGCGGAGGTGTTCCTCTGACATTATCACCTAAATCAGCTTGTGGCAGGTGAGGAAATAGTGAGCATATTGATAATTTGATAAAATGCTTTTATCTTATCTAGTTGTCATTGGTGATTGTCTACATGGTCATTGCTAAGTGTGATTTTATCATCTGTTAGTGTCTCTCTTTCAGTGTTGTAAAGCTTCCACCCTTAAATCTCATAACGTGTACTCCAGGTGTGACCAAAAAGGGCAGAAGGAAAAGGCAGACTGGATATTAACAATAAAACCAATAACAACAACAAACAGTGGGCTCCATGTGAGGCACACTGGCCTAGATCCTGCGCCACAGGGTCTGACATACTGAGTCAGAATTTTAAATGCTTGAAGCCTTGAAGTGTATTTCTCATCTGCACAATCATTTCTTACCAAAGTTTCCCAGTGTGTTTTCCTGAGTGTCCACGCAGATCTCCAAGGAGGTCACCTGAGAGAGGTCCTGAGTTCCACACAGGGATTTCTGGGAGGGACAGAAAAGTATTACCAGCTGATACTTACTGTGGTTTTAGCCTGGATTCTTTTAATCTCATAGTTACGCTTTGACACATTACTCAACATTGTTCAACACCTTAAACATTCAACACCCCCAACACTTCTACTCAAAGGACTACACTGACTTTGTAGGAAATTGGCCTGTTGGTCAACTTAGCCTTTATGTGACCCCAACACCAACACCACTAACCTAGCGTTAGCATGTGCACAGGACAGATACACACTACTACCTGTGAAGCGAATCTGTCTCTCCACCTCACCTTGAAACAACGTTCTGCCCAAATTGTGCTCAGGGAACAAAAAGGACAAACAATTCAGTTGACAGACTGTGTAGTGTACTGTCTGTCTATGAAACCTACAGCCTGCCCGACACTAACACCACAGATGATTATAGATGGGAAGTGTTTCGTGCTGCATGCCTTTTGGCTTAGTAGCGCTATGCATATGCACCACAGATAAATCACACAGATCCCCAATAGCTAAATGGCCAGATCTCCCTCCATGCATCCAGCTGTCTCTCTCTTTCCCTCACTGAAAAGCCTCATCACATTTCCACCAAGTATTATTTAGTTACACAAGCCAGACAACTAAATTATTTCATGACTGATGTGGTATAGAAAATTTATTTTGACAACCTATACCCCTCCCCCATTTTCATATAGCAGTTGGAAGAAGGATGCACAAAGGAGAAGGATGCAGTCAGTGTTCATTCCACCAATATGTTTTCCCTTGTTTTTGTGTCACTCATTTGGTTAGATTATGAACATAGGCTAGCCTTTTTTCTCTGGCTGAACTATAGTCGTGTTAACCTCTGTGATATCAATTACATCTAGGATTATGTGTAAGCGATGTGAAATCACTGTGTGACATTGTATTTTACAGTTATTTTCATTTTAGTGTACTTTACAGCAACGGCTGAGGCATTTACCTTAATTCATGAAGTTGTCTGTGGAGGCTGGGCTTTAGGAATGAATGGCACACTGTACATGTCATCATGGAGAAAACATCTAACATTGCCACACTATGTATCACTATGTGTATATCGCTGCTGAATAACCCTGTTATTGCCCTCTCCAGCTCTAGGACCTTACCAGCTTTGCTGGAGAGAGGTAAAGCTCCACTACTGTTTCAGAGTCCTCATAACCGGCAGGTGTTGGGTTCATGTGGCCTGATCCACTCAGCTCAGTCACCAGTACCCGAGCTGTACCGGGCCGTACCTGGGGCACAGGCACATGAGAGCAACTCATCTCTCACGGTTACCTGAAATGAATGACAAAATATTTTAACATCCCTTCAACAAGGTCTAATAGCTGTTAGCAATGTGGGAAGAACATGAAGGTCTAGCTTTATGGTTTGTGATGTTCTAACTCTACCACACTGTTAATACTCTGATTCAGCTTTGACTCAATGGATGTGGCTGCTATACTGACATAAAACAAATGAACAAATGAATCAATATTTTAAAATCGCAGCTAATTCCAACGGTATTTACTTTGAACGGAATATTATATAGCATTTTCCTTACCTTTACCTTGAAAATACTTTATCCGGTGCAGGAAACTGCGGTCTAAAAAGTTAATCCACACATTTTACGGCTGAGTGCGCTTTCCATAACACACAAGCAAAAGTTTGGTTGGCAACTACAGACGACTTCCTGGATACGGCACTCAGCTACGCATGGCTCCCTGGGATATGTAGTGTACATTCTCAAAACCAAAAACAACTGCCCTCTCCTACCAAAAACAACTAACTACATACATACTAAATACAACAGAAATGCTAACATTTACACTTCACATGCTTCACATGTTTGTTTCGTAAATAATGTAATGTTACACTTTCTCATCAGAGGAAACTAATAACTATTTTACCCTATTGATGCTACTACTAACGTGTATAGCTTACAGTCTATAATACTAATATTATTTAATTTGTAATACTCTGTTCTTACTATCCTAAATCCGCCCACGGTGGTCAGATGCTGCATTCAAGAACTCGCCGTTAGCTCCCTCTTTCGAGTGCTGAAGTGTGCATTCAAATGCTTTTGGTCGGAAATAATAAGCCAAAGTGACACAGAGCTTGAAATCAAGTGACACAGATACGTTTTGCTGCAGTGGCAGAAGAGGAGCAAATGCGCAGCAGCCATGTATTGATGTTTTCATTAATTTGTTAAAAGTAAAATGGGAGACTATTAAACGTTTTAACTAAACAAAGAGTGAAAATAGAAACATACAACATCACTAATTATTTATATAGAATACCAGATAATAATAGTAATAATCATAATCATAATCATAATAATAAAGTCATACATTTCGACAGCTCGGATATCATGTAAAATTCAAATTTTCCCTGTCTTATTTACCACTTTGTTTGGTCGTTCGTGTGCATGCAACTCGTAGTTCCGCTGTTTCCGACAGCAGGTGAAGGCAGCAGTAACATGCATGGTAACCGGGGCGGTTCTATGTTTGATAGAGCTGGGCGTGGGCTCAGCACTCCTCATCCTCTCTCTGGAAGCACATTGTTCAACGCGGGCTCATTTTACCCAGACCGAATGAATGCGTTGGTGCATTTTTACTGAAAACTGAACAGTTTCTGGGGGAGAATAAGGTGCGGATTTCTGACGACGGCGAGAAGCAGACCAAGAATAACAGATCCCATCTGATTGAAGCTGAGAAGCAATTAGAGCTCAAACATTTTCTCCGGTAGACGAACACGTCGCTCTTGGGCTAATTAGACCTCTGCTTGTTGTAAGTATGCAGTGCACATTCCTCTGTGTGTGAAAAACGTCGGTCTATACCTAAAGGCACTAACTGTGTTTTTTTATTATCTAAGGATAGATCCGCTTAAAACGGTTTGGTCGTTTTGGCGACCAATGAAGATTGAGGACCACAGTTAAAAACGTTATCACTATATTAGAATTAACGGCCGGCAAGCTCTGTCTATCTCAACAACAAAATGCTTGTGTTTAGTCTTGTGGCTACGTGATAAACGGTCTGCAAGGCTTTGGGGTTTTAGTTGCAGCTCAGTTTGTTTGTCATCGTGCTTTATTTCATTTCACCAGATGGGAGAAACAACCTCCCTTGAGTTCGGGTGTTCAAACTTGGCCAAGGAGGGACAGGCTGCTTTGGGTTTGTTTTTTTTCCACCCCCCCATGCTCATTTCGAAAATGAAACCGAATTATTTAAACTGCCATTTCATAAGGAATGTATATGTCGTGGCCTGTAACGTTTCCAATGTGGAGGCAAACTAGAGTAGAAGGCTACTGAGGATAGTGGCTGCACAGACTAGGGTGACGCCCCGTCACACTGAGCAAAAACTGAATGTAGCACTGCGGAAGTTACATTCCATTACAAGGCGTTTGTAAGGCTGACTTGGAATAAATTTTATTCTCGGAACTTGTCTGTTGAACTTGTTACCGTAAATTGAAAAGGGAGAAGCTCACATACTGACCGATACTGAGATTTGACCGCGATTCAAATTATGGCAATCGGTCCGTTAGAAACAAGCAGGGATGTAAAGTAGGGTAAGCCCACCGACACAGTTCACCCACCTTTGGCTGACATGAATCTCTGTGACACGGATTCATAGTGAACGTGATACTTGGTTGTATGAAGATGGGCTCTATGAAGGAAACAAACCCGAAATGGCTTCTCTGAAAATATAAATGTGTTTAGTTTTTTATTGGTGGCTGTTTGCCTTATGATGATCGCCTACTGGAGGTCATAGTTTACCCACCTTTTTTTATTTACAGTTAAATACATATGATGATTGCCTGTCTAAGTCAGGAATTCAGCCATCTGGCAAACACCTGGAGATAGTCCAGCCAATGATTAGAGGTGGGTCTTGCCCCTTTCTCTCAAGAGCTGTAGACTGGGTGCTACTTGGCAGCATCATGAGAGAGCCTCTTGTGGATACCAACATTACATTTTACAAAAGAGAAATAGTTTAATTTTCTTTTCATCTGTGGGGGATTTCATTTGTTAAATGAGGCTAGTGTGGATCTGAAACTGAAACGGTTTGGGAGAGGCTCTCGGCCACATTGGTAAACAGATTTGAGAAATGGCCTTCCAGATGTTTAGTACTATTGTAGTGTTGATTAGAGATGGTCTTTGTTCATCGGCTTTGCAACTTGTGCATGTGTCCCACATAATGTGGCGTTAAGTGAATGCTCATAAAGGAGGAGGCTGGTTTGTTTCTGTGTGTATTCCTCTGGAGAGCCGACTGTGAACCTTGGGTGGGATCTTCCACGGGTTCACCGGCAGCTTTGTTTATGCAACTCACAAGATGCTTTCTGTGCGGATTGAACACACGCACACACACACACACACACTAAGAGACTAGGGCAGAGTATTCGCCTATTTCTCCGATGGCAAGAAGACGACTGATGAATTTAGAGGTCTTCGGTGTCTGATGAGCCTCATGCCTCCTCTAACTGGCAGCCCTTTGTGTGGAGGTCAGCTGGCCTTTTCATCTCCGCCTCTGCCTCCACCATCTTGCCCTGCCTGACAAGCTGAGAGGATGACCCAGTAGGGAAAAGGTCACTCGGACTCCAGCCTGCTGGTTTATGCACTCACACACAGATCCTCATTGATACATGCACAAACTATCTGTTTGTGGAGGAGCAATTGTTTATTAATAGAGTTTTACTTAAGATTCTCTTTGAGCAAAGTGATGTTTTGCACAATCCTGTCTTGTTATTTTCTGCATCTTCCTCCCCCAGAGGAGGAATCCTATGGATAATTATCATGGCTAGTCATATGAGTCTAATCATCATCCACTTCCTCTAATTAAAGGATTGATAGATGAATGAATTGAAAGACCTTTCTAGATTTTCCTCACCGTCTTGCGTTGCATTCGTCAGAGAATAGAATAGTGATTCCTCAGCTGCCTGTCAACACTTATGTTTGGATACCATTTAGGAGGATGATGTCATTGGAGAGCAGTGGAAGGGGGCGGTGGGCTACAGAGGCTCCAGGATGGGTCTTGGTCTCTCAGTATTGGACTATGATACCTCCCTGGAGAGGTTCTCCTTACCATCATCGCTCCATTAAAAATCTATTATCCCTGCAGTGGGCTTGTGGCTCTGCCAGTATGGATCCTTTAACCAATTAAGCGCTTTAATGGAGAGCAGAATGCATGTGGAGAAAGACGGCCATTCTTTTGCCCTCCTTCTTACAAAGTGTGTGTTCTTTGAGGTGATGGGAATGTTTTTCGGTTTAAAGTAGAGCCTAATCTATGAAATCTTAGAGAAAATAAAGAAATGAAGGGGGGTCTTGACCCGAGTCATCAAGTGTTCTGAGGATACCCCAGCCATGCAGCCGGATTAGCAGGGAAAATATTGGCTTTGACAAGAGGGGGGGTTGGAGGTCTTTGATTCTTTTTGGTTTCCAGGTCGACCCCTCCCTCCTGCGGTTTGCTGTGCCCTTGGCGTATGGAAAGAGTCTCCCTCTCCCTCCCTCGCCCAGAGCCACCCTTCTCCCATCACCCCTCTCGCTGCTCTGTGCTCGCACCCTCAGTAAGCTGTCATGTAAGATTATCCTCTTGGTCCAGGCAGGGGCTCTAGGGTTTCAAAACGAACTGTTAATTTCCCAGGCTGGAGGTGGCGCGCTATAAATAACCCTAAACACAGACATATAGTGCTCCTTGAGCAGAAGGGAGCAGCCATGCAGAGATTTTGTGGACCTGGGAATGGAGTAGGTCATGGGGTTGTAGACAACACTGCGGCTCTAGCCTGTCTCTGAGTCATATTGAACAGTGGTAGAAGGATTTCTCCTCTCTTCTCCTTTTTTGAACTGACTTGCCATCCTGGTGTTGGACTCACAACATGAAGCTATATTTTGAGGAAATCTTTTGTTTCATTTGCATCATCTCGGTGTGTGTGTGTATTTGGGAGTGTACAGGTGTGTGTATGCGCAAATGTGTACACGTGTTGTACTTCTGGCGCTAATTAGGACTCTAGTGGAGGCTCATGATGCCGTGACACTAATTACTGTACTATATGACAGTCAGGACAGAGCAGTGTATGTGTGGTGTGTGTGTGTATGGCACTGCTATAGGAACAGGACGGCCATCTGTGTACAGAACAGAGACACTTTGAGAAGGACTTCTTGTGCTGCGGCCCTGCGTGTGGCTAGATGGCGAGAAAATGTGTAAGAAAAAAAGACGGGGCTTGCACCGGAGATCATGATCCCCGCGTGGCTGCGTCCTCATCCCTAGCTGTGCAAACACCAGCTCGATGTGAGCCCCCACCGACAACAAGTGGCTCCGAGGAAACGGCAGCAACTCTCTATCAAAGATTAATTTGGCTATTCATCTCCATATGTATGTGTGGATTATTAATCAGCTGCCGACATGGCCTAGTTTGAGAGGAGATGGCACGGCTGTCTGTTTTGCTCCGAAGAGCAGGCTAAGGGGTGTGTTGCATTTGCGTATTGAGCTGTAAATTTGAGTCACTTGGCAGGAGTGCACGTTGAGATCCAGTTATTTAAGAGGCACACACACACCAAGCATGTCAACCTAGAGAGGTGTGTGTATGTCAGGAGTGCAGGAGTCAATCTGTTTCTTTTTTTATTCAAAACTCTTAAGTCTCTGTGTGGTCCTAACCCCCCCCCCCCCCCCCCCCCCACCCCCACCCCCACCCCCACCCCTCAGTCAGATCACTAAGGGTGAGGTTAAGGATGGAGGGAAGCAGCACACCTTCACCTGTCAGCTTGGATCGGGAATAGCATTCGGATTGATCTCATCGTTAATCTCCATCTAACCAATGTTATGAAGCACACACACAGTCCCCCTGTTTTTAGTGGAATGGATCAAATGAAGCCCACCTTTCCTAATCCCAACCAGCCCCACCTCCAGGTCCTAACGTGAGTCCTCGCCCCGTCTCTAGCTTGTAGCCTGCAGTGTCTCTAGGCAGCGGAGGTGTCCGCCTGTGCCAGCGTCTGTGTCTGCCCTGCGTTGGTCTTCCCTCTGCACACAGCCACTGTTTATTTGGTTAGAGCAGGCTGTGAGGAGCGAGGCTAGCTCTGTGGCTCCGGCGCGGTCTCCGTGCTCCCCGCCAGGGCGAGCTGCACCGTGTACCAGGTTGATTTATTTACAGTGAGGAAAAAGGAAGCTAAATGTTTGGCCACAAGATGGAGGGGTCAGGGTAATTCCCTTCCTGTTGTGCTAGAGAATTATAGCAGTCAGGGCTTTTTTTTTTTACAAGGAGGCTACTGTTGACATTGGTGATGGTGTGGAGAGCTACCTGTTCCATTAAGGCAAGCAACAGCGTACTGGACCTGGGATTTGTTGCAGCGTTGTGTGTGTGTGTGTGTGTGTGTGAGAGAGAGAATAAGTGAGTGTGTCTTCTGTCAGCAAGTGAGCAACAAGTCTGCTTTTCCATCAATCATTAACCTCAGTGAACCTTCTGCACGTCAACAAGTCTGCTCCCTCATCGACACACACACACACACACACACACACACACACACACACACAAAAACACAAACACAAACTGAGGCTCTGACAAGGTTGCATGCGGATTCTATTAATACAACACCACACCCAGGGACAAATATAGGAGTTACTTGGAGTGTTTCTGTTGCTTTTGACTTCCTGCCACAGCGTTTGCCTTGCATGGGGAGTTTTCTCTGGATGCTCTGTGTATTGTGCTCACAGCAAACTGTCCAGAGGCCGTGTTGATGTCACCTGTTACTCCTCTCCTCAAGGAGAGGAACACTCCAGCTGTGTGTGTGTGTGTTTGTTTAAGCCTACGTGTGTGTGTGTGTCTCTGTGTGTTCCTGTGAGAGAGAGAAGGAGCACAAGAGAGAGGGTGTGCATGTGTTGCAGTGTTCCACTCGGGCCGGCCAAAGCGCTGATGTTCACCGCTGTTGAGTGTGAGAGAAGTTGGAGTAGCAGGACTGCACGGAGCTGCTCTCATTTTCGCTCTCGATTTGGTCCTCATGTGAGGGATGAACCATCGGTGCCCTAAAGAATGTAAAAATGCCGTGCACATGAATTCACGCCGATCACGCACTATTGTGGGAAGGTGTTACAGGTTAGCTATTTCTATTTCTTTTAACCCACGTAGGAAGGAACACAGAATGCAATGAGACACTGCCGGGTGTGTCGAGATATTTAACCCTGTGTGACCTTGTTTCACCCTATGCACCATGGCTCGTCTTCACAGGTCTGAAGGGAAAAGCAGATGGAGATAACAGGGCCACAAGGGAGAGGGAATGCAATCCTGTCACTGATGTCATTACTGTATGTTGGTTATGTGATCTTGACGGTTGACGGTTAAAGCAGGGAGGCTGAGTTTACATCATCTTTATCATTTATAGTCAAAGGATTTGAGAACCGTTCTGGCCACTGAGGCAGCAGCTTGGCTTGGCTGTTGGTCTGAGAGTGGACATTTTCATTTGTAAATCAAGGTGCTTGTGCTCTGAGTGGCGTCAGATAGATACGATGCTTGGAGTTGACTTTTGGATTACTGCTATGAAAGAGAAAGTGAAATTGAAGGCCATTGTATCATGGAAAGGTACAGGGATTCCCAGTGATTTTCCTCTGAACTCTGTCAGCAGCCGTGACATCACTGCGATGACTTCAGCTGATGGCTCATTGTCTTCGGTGTGATGTCAAACTGGAGCTGTAACCAAGTATTAGTATTAGTTTGTACTTGGTTTGATCTTGCAAAACCACGACAGTAGGTTCCTCTTTTTCTACCTCTGACTCATTGCGTGCTGTCATGTCTTATGGTGGACTAGGGGGATGTTATCGGGTCTCTATCAGGGTTTAGATTTGGTAACTTTGATAAATTGGCAATAAGCTGAGTCACACACATCCATGTTCACCACAGTTGCCACTGTCTTTACCGGCAACACCCATATGACTCGTTCTCCGTTGACTCACCTCCTTTGGAATTTCACTGGCCAGCATTGAAGTGGTGGTGGTGATGTCAGGGTCAGTGCGTGCATGTGCGTGTGTGTGTGTGTTTGCTTGCATGTAGGCGCACATACACATGTGTATGATTCCAGCTGACTCCACACACTCAACACTGTGACAGCACAATCAAAACTAGCTTACTCTCCAAATGTGCTCCAGTTATCGAGCGTACTTGTCACACCAGTATGCATGTGTTCCACAGTAACTGAGTCGCTCTGGTCAAATCTGGATTACTTGCACTGTCATTCTTCATTCATTCATTGCTAATGTTTACCCCTCTCTGCTCCACCCGTCTGCTCTGCTGCTATCTGCTGCTGTATCAATCAGTTAGTTTAGGTGTGGGTTTGCTATGCTTTAGCTGATTTATAGCTATATTCCAAAGATTCCTCACAGCTAAAGGGATTTAAGGCCGATTTACACAAATGGTTGCCTTGCTCTCCTAGCACAACAATGAATTCCAAATAAACATCCAGAGGTGTAAAACGTCTTCGTGCTGGCGCGATTACCCAATATTTATTGGATAACCAAGCATAACTTTTGCATGCACTTCCCCTTTGGAAATGTAGTTTGAATTTCAGCAGTTATCATAATGTTCTCAAATGCTTTCCACATACCCAGTAGGTCCAGAAATTCAAGTAACGTTAGTGTTTACCTGGAAAGCGTGTAAGCTTAGGCCTGAAATGTGAAATGGATATCGGTCCTGTTTTCTCAAGAGGCTGACATGTTTCTTTAATAATGTGCCTTGATTTATGGGCAGGACAGCCCTGTAATATTGACTGGGCCTATTAACTGGGTTCAGTGGGTCCATAGGGGGCAACTGGAGAAACACCTGGAGTCATGAAATCCTCTTTTTAGGCCTCTTGTTCTGTTTCTCCTGGACCCCCTGTGGAAGGAACCTAGGTAAACCACAAAGAAACACAGTTGATTTCGTAGCGGAGCGTTATTAGCCGCGTTGAATTGTTCCCTGTCTCCATTGCAGACGGGGAACATTGATGCAGATTCTTTTCAAGTTTTACTCATTTGGAAATTGTTGTGTTTGCTACGTTTCCCTGGCGTCGCTCGTAAATTCGGTGAGCAGCGATCATAATGGCACTATATATATATATATATATATTTTTTTTTTTTTTCTTCAGGCTCTCAAATACTCTGCTCGCCTCGTGCTCTAGTGTAAGTGCACTGTGGGCTCGGAGGTAGGCATCAGTAATGTGAAGCCAGAGTGATGAGGATCAGTCTGCCAGTGTCATGCCCCTCTTTTCTTTTTTTTTCCTCCCTTCCCCTCCCTCTCCCTCTCTCATACACACTCTCGCTGCTCGCATTGAGCAGGAGAGGATTGGAACATTGAGTACCTTCAGCACATTTTTCACATTCCCCTCTGAGGGTCTCAACCTCAGTCCTCACTATACACACACACACACACACACATCACTAATGCTGTAACAGCTGTGTGGTCTGTACGACTGGCTATGGACAGTTTTCTTTGACAAGCCGAGCCCTTTTCAGAGCTCGGCTTGTCAGCGCTGTGGTTCCATCCAAGCTTGCCAGTGCGTATATCAGACAGTATTTGTTGTTGTTGTTGTTTTTGTCAGTGTGCTAACCTGCCCTCTTCTCTGCTCCCTTCTTTCCAGCAGCGGTGTTCGTGTGTGTGTGGTGAGCAGCAGCAGCAGCGGCGAACATGACGGAGTATAAGCTGGTGGTGGTGGGAGCTGGAGGCGTGGGGAAGAGTGCACTCACCATCCAGCTCATCCAGAACCACTTTGTGGACGAATACGACCCCACCATAGAGGTATGGCTCTCTCCTACACATCCTATGGGTCGTTCTGTTGGGGAGAATCTAGGTTTCTTTGGAGCCGGAAACTGCAGCAGGGTTCCTTGCATCTGTCCCTTGAATAGTGAGTGTGTGTGTGTGTGTGTGTGTGTGTCATACACATGTTCAGAGCCGCTCGTGGCCACATCTGCGGCTGACCACTGTGTCAGAGTAGTGTCTGATGTCATGTGGATGACCCCTCCCCCTCCCTCTCCCCCGGTCACTGCTAAATGGCATTGTCTTAGCCCTGCAGAGAATACTGCTCCAGTCTTAAACCTAGTTATCTAATTTACAAACGGATGCTCTGGCAATTCTCCAAAAGGTCAGGTTTGGAAGAAGTTCATAATTTTTGTTTTGAAGCGAAACATTTACTCTGCCCTCTTTTGCAATTCCGCTCCTTTTTTTTGTTTTTGCCATGAGACACTGAGACGTGGCAAAGAGGAGAAAGAGTCAGAGAGAATGTCTGTTTTCTCCTTTCTCTCTGTCTCCACCATCTCTCTCTCTTTCTCTCTGTCTCTACCATCTCTCTCTCTCTCTTTCTCTCTGTCTCCCCCCCCTTCTCTTTCTCACCACGCCTGCCTCTGGCCGGACAATGTCCTTTTTGTGTATTTGCATTCCTGGCCCCTATGCTCTAACAAAAAAAAAAAGGGACGGCACTCCATGTTTGTGTGGCTGTGTGTTGGAAGGCCAAACATTGGCTCTGATACCCTGCTCCTCTGATAGCTTGCTGTTCGTCTGACCTGCAAACCGAACGGGGAATTTCTGGAATTTATCAGCTCGCACATACTGAGCAACACATCTGTATGTGGACGTGTGCGTTTGTGGGTGTGTGTGCGTGATCGTCCTGTACATCACCGAGCAAACGAGGCCAAGGATATCTCTAAGAAAGCAGTGTCACATCCCCTGTGATGGCGTGGCGGTTAAGAGCCACATCTCCCGACCCACTGCTCTGCTGGCCTGGGATCAAATTCCGCCAAAACTTTCTCTCCTGTGTCTCCCCTTCTGTCTCTTTCTCAGCTTTGCACAATTGAAGGGAAGTGGATTTCCTACTCTAGATGTTTACTGTGCTTGAAAGTTCCCACAGAATCCACTTAAGTGTGTGCAGTTCAGTTTCTAGCTGCATTCATCAGTAAACGACAAGATTCCCATGCAGACTCTCCAGTGTTTTTTTGACCGTTGATCATCTCTACATCTCTGCTGTGCTCTAACTTTTGGAGGTCCCTCCCCCTTTTTTTGCAGGACTCGTACAGGAAACAGGTGGTGATTGACGGGGAGACGTGTCTGCTGGACATCTTGGACACTGCAGGTCAGGAGGAGTACAGCGCCATGAGGGACCAGTATATGAGGACAGGGGAGGGCTTCCTCTGTGTCTTCGCCATCAACAACACCAAGTCCTTTGAGGACATTCACCAGTACAGGTGGGTGGGTACAAATGAAAGAGAGAGAGAGAGGGGGAGAGAGAGAGATCATCAGAAATTATTATGATTGGAATTGAGTATGATGGGATCTATCATTGTGGATTGTATGTGTGTTGGCTAGGTCACCAAGCTTTTCATAGGTGGAGTATTGACACACAATCATTTGTTAGTGCTCTATAAGGTGTTGCATAGACACATACACACAGTATCTGTCTATGCAGTGAGTGTTGGTGTGTTTCAGGGGCTCCCACGGGGTCTGGGTGGAGAGGTGGGGGTGTGTGTGTGTGCCAGCTCTCTGCAGCAGTAGGGTGATGTCATGTTGTAGCGTTTAACACGGCTAAAGAAAGCTTAGCCCCCGACTGGAGGATTACAGCACGCTGCCAATGAAATCGATCCTGACTCAATTAGAGGAGAGGGGAGAGGGAGCACTCCCAAGGACAAGGAAGGAGAGAGGGAGGGGAGAATTTCTGATGGAAATGATGATATTCTCTCATTTTACGTTTCTCATTCCATTAGATACCCAACTGCCAGTCCTGCATGTGCCAAGTCGAGAGACCACACATCGACTCTGCTTCTTTTTAAGAGGGTTCTGAGTTCATTACTAGTGCATTCATTTGGCCTGCTGCCATTGCGGCCCAGCCTGGTTCGTGCCAGGTTTAACACAACTGCTGACATCACTCTGAATTGGAAGTCTGACTCAGAAATGGACCGTTGTGCAACTTATGACAGCATGTATGGATGTTGGGCAAGATGCTAGAATAGGTGGTGGTCTGCTTAGAGCTGTCAAGTTATTTGAAGAGAGCGTGAGGCGTCTTTGTGAAACTGACTGTTTCTCTAATGTTGGCACACGGTGGTACTATGGTGGTAATATAACGAACCACCCTGCCCACAGTCAGACCTGGGCTGTACACAGGCATTGTGTTTTCATTGTTCTCTTCATTTGAACTTCATGCCGTACACAGAATAAGATAAGATTGTATCTGCTTTCTGTTTTTACCGGTAGGTATTCCTGTATCCCCCATTAGACTTGAAATACCTGCCTCACCAGCATATAACAAGGCATGGTTTAATCTGAATAGCACGTCTACTGTGACACCAAGACAACAGAAGGAGTATTGTCATGAACCCCATTAGCAGTGCGTACTGCAGATGTACTGGGCTGGGCTGTAGTTAATGTAACCTGCTGGACTGTGGCTGAGGGAGAGATGAAGGGAGGCAGGAGCCACGGGGCTGATAGATTGATCTGACCCACTCCTCTAGGTCAGTCCCCCTGGCTGGCTGGCTTCTGGCGCTGGCTGCTGTAGTGATGAGGTAATGCTGTTTGCTGCCTGCCTGCTGTCTGTCCCCCTCCCTTCCTCTCTGCCTCCCTCCTTCAGCAGTGCAGCACAGCCCAGTGCCGGCTGGCCCTGGCTCTTCCTCAGGGTCCTAGAGCTCCCTGGGTGGTTGGCTCTCCAGTGAAGGAGCTGCTGTTGTTTATGAAGCAGGGAGGATCCCAGACGGGGCAGAGGACTATGAATGTGACTAAATGCTGGGGTGTATTTGGGAACAGTCACAACTTAGCAGATAAAAAATGTGAAGTAGAGGTGATGAGACTCTACCCTGACTAGATTTTAATAAGTACATTTATTTGAACAGTTCAATGGCTTCACCATTTAACAGACTTCTTATTTTCATGTGTTCCTGTCAACTTGCAGAGAACAGATCAAACGTGTTAAGGACTCTGATGACGTTCCCATGGTGCTCGTGGGCAACAAATGTGACCTCCCTGCACGCACAGTGGACACACGGCAAGCCCAGGAACTGGCCCGCTCCTACGGCATCCCTTACATCGAGACCTCTGCCAAGACACGACAGGTACTGACCAATGCACGCACACCCATATAAACACACAGAGGACCGCCTCATGCAGAAAACCCTTTCCTTTCTCCTTCTCTTAATACCCCTTTCACACAGGGGCAACGACCCGGGAATGACCCGTGTCAGGCTGTTGTTGTGAATGTGTCAACACGGGTTATCAGACCTGGGGTCTGCAGGCCCTGCTCCTGACCTGGGAATAACCCGGGTTAGATGCTACTCCACTCCACGTATAAGACGTAGCCAGTTCACAACAAGGACCGTTTCAACAACGAACGAATAGAACTAATAACATCAGATTGGAACGATTCTGAAATCAGAAAGCTTCTGTCCATTCAGGAAGAAGAAATAAAGCGACAAATTACCGGGGCGGTAAAAGATTCAAGTATCTACGGCGATATCACACAGGTACTTGTTCAGCCCTGCGCGGCAGTGACGTCTACAGATGTAAAGATGGTGACATGGGTCTTGTGCGGTCTGGTCTGAATGGTCGACGGCCTGGGATAAACCCGGTACTATAGTGTGGGCTGAATGGCTCCAATGGGATTTGTGGGAATGACCCGTGTCTCGTGGAAAACCCTGGGAAAACCTGGGATCATTAATTAGGAATGTGACTTTTTTTCTGTTCAATGATTTGAATGAGTTTCCTAATTCCTCCACCCCTCTCTCCAAACTCAGAGCTCCAGGGTCTTTCTTTTCCCCCCCCATACTGCAACGTGGTCACCAAGGGATGACACGATTCCAATATTTCCCAACCGAGCGTGAAAGTTATTTGTCTTAAAGCTAGTTATTTTACATTTTCAGAAGCGTGATGAATGTGACTGCGTGTAAAGCGCACGTGTACACTGTACATGCACACAAAGAGCAGTGAATGCCTCTCGTGTGATGAGCTTCGCAGTGCCGGGAACATTTTTATTATGCTGCAGGCAATGACTCATAGCCAGGTTACCTTGGCTTGAAAACGGAGCTATTTGAAAGGCCTCACAAGGACAAGTCACTGCACACCTCCCACTGGAACACGCTGTCACACACACAGACTCTTACGTTCAATATTGTATTGACAGCATGTGAGTCATTCACATTCAAGAGTTAGACTAGTACGACTTCAACTTTTTTTTTGATCTTTATGATTACACGATTAACAGTGTCTGAAATGATCATGGTTGCCATGGTAATGTTGCTCAGCCTTTGAATGGCGACTACACCTGGACGCTTAAGTGACGTGGAGTGTATTCTACCGAGCACTATGCCTTGTGAATGCACAGATCTTTTTGTCTAACCTTTTCTGTGTTTCTGTGTGTGTGTGTGTGTGTGTGCAGGGAGTGGAGGACGCCTTCTACACACTGGTGAGGGAGATCAGACAGCACAAGCTGAGGAAGCTGAACCCCCCCGACGAGAGTGGTCAGGACTGTATGAGCTGTCGTTGTGTGGTATCGTGATGCAGGTAAGACATTTTTTTTATTTTGACAGGTTTCACTTTCATGTATCACAGCTACACGGTTAATGATCCACATTGGGCCTGTTATACTGGAACTTGTGTACATATCATTGTTGTCATGTGAAATCCTCAGAGCTCCTTCTGGTGATTTTCATGTTTTAACTTCACTTGAAAGATTACGTGGTTCTCTGTAGGTTGAGAAAATTCTATGAAGCCCTTTAAAACTCCAAACTGCATTGTGGTCAAGCCAAAAACAAGGCTGTTTTTTTAGTTCCTGACAAGTTGACATTTTGGAGATCTAGTCTGTAATTAATAATTTGGAACCGTTCAATTCAGTTTTTTTCCAGAACCAATAAAATGCCACTAACATCTGTTGCTCTCTTTCTCCCCTGTTTTCCTCCCAGCTCACTGTTGCAGGGTGAGGAGAGGTCTTACGGCGCATAGTGGCAGCATGGACTTGAAGCTTGAAAGATGAAACAACTCAAAGATGAAACATTAACTTTTTAAAAAGAGGATGATCGAAGCAAACGCTCGCTAGGAAACCACCAGAGCTGACTGTACCATAGACCTTTAGGGAAAGGAGGATTTGGACCCTTTGCCTAAGTGGCTGGCTGTACTAGCCTGGTCCGGTCCTTCTTTTGGTTCCTGTCTGCCTGTGAGCAACACCACTAATGACTCCTGTCAACTCCAGTGTGGTCTCGCCGGGCAGCTCCACACGTTCCTGCTAACTTATTGTTTTCAGTCTCAACACTGGTCTTAAAGGGGGGTGTCACCAGCCCCCTCCCACCTTGAAAGCCTAATTCCACTCCCCCCTGCCTGCCCCCCCTGGAACTACAACTAACTGGATTGGACTGGACTGGACTGGAACGGACTGGACATTAGTTACCCCAAAACACCTCATATAAATACCCCTGCCCACCCTACCCCGCCTGTTGCCTCCCCTCAAATGGCTGTGCAGTAACCTCATTATACCGGATACAGGGGGCGGAGTCTGACATGAGATTTGTTGTTGTTGTTTAACAGTTAGCCTAGCCGTGAAAAACCTTGTTTTATTTTACAGATGAATTGTTTTGCTATGGAACTTGTTTTTTTTTTTCTTCTGTGATTTGGAGGATTTGAAAGTGATCACTGAGCGCTGTAAGTGAGCAAGGATGTTTATTTCGGGTGACATGCGGTTGACATTTTTGGAAGTCCTTTGGGGGGGATTGATGGTGTTCTACGTTTAATGGAGAAAAAAAAAAAAAAATAGATGGACTAATTTTTCCAGAATGCAGCTGCCGACGCCCCTCACAGCCCCAGAGTTTTGTGTGCTAAGGGTTCTCTTTGTGGAATAATAATAGTAATGGCTAGTGTAGGTTCTGGTGCAATAGGATTGTTTTACTGTCTGATTTAAGCAAAAGGATTGGGAATAAACCGTCTCTCACGCCTACTTTATTTTCTTCTAGTTCTTTGGTCCAGGAAGGAGAGGTACAATACATGAAATTTGCCAAGGCTGAAATGGTTGCCTTCAGAATGTGAGGCACCTTCCCTGTACAGTCGTAACAGTGACACAAAATGACATCCATTGATTTCCTTCAATTTCATTTAGGTAACTGTACGGTGTACAACTGTTACTTACTTTAAGGGGGGGTTTTACAGGCATTTGCAGAGTGCAGGTATCATTCCTCACTGATAATATAAGGCTCAGGAATTGGGGGTCCAAGAAGGTCTCATCTAGCGGTCCTGGAACTCAAGAGTAAGAATGTCACCAGTTATTTTCACAGTGTAACGCACAAGTCCTGCCTCAAGAGTACGGGCGACCTGTCGGACAGTACTTTAGTTTTGCCACACACCAAACTATCCTCAAACTGCTCCTCTTTTATCTTCACAGTTGCCACCTCAGCTCATAAAAGGAACCATAACCAGTTAGGTGCTAATCCTGTCAGAACCATATTGATATTTGGGAACTGTTATGTATAATAGGTGATTGATATTTGGTTTGGGGGGGGGGGAGGGAGGGGGGTGCACTGCTTTGTTTCTCAATATTGACTAGCTTGTGCTCTCCCAAGATTTAACTGCATTCATTTGCTGCCTAAATGAAAAAGACTGCTCTGTGTTTATCTTGCCTTACCTGTTAGCTAGTTAGTACCTCGTGTATGCAGCGAAGTCTACCTGGGACAAATGTTTGGTGTTCTGTACGTTTCATTGTTATGTTTGATTGATATGTTGATGTTTGTGTGCAACTGAAGAAGTAGAGACGTGTGTTGAGGTTAGACTTGCACTGTACAGTATTTGATGTTAAATTAACCCAAGACGGACGAACCAAGCCCCCGAAACACTAAAGACTTTTTTTTTTTTTTTTACAGCATGCATGTCTGAATGCGATTATTTTTCGTCTAAAGCGACTGAAATACAAAAATGATGCGACGATGCTTTTGACAAGGCCCACTAGAAGACATTCTGTCCACCAGTTAATTCAGATGGTCTAAATTGTGAATACCCATTAAAATAATACGAAGGTCAACCCCCTTTGAACTCTTTTTCTTTGGATAGTCCAATACATTGGGAAGTGTGATGTCAGTTACAAGAAACGTGTCTTTTATCAATTATCTTTAATGCTTTACAACATTTTGCCATCAGTTACAAATTACATCTTTCGGTATGTGCACGGTGAGTTTGCACAGTAGATAAATTGCAGAGGAAAGTCTCAACTTTTACCCTCTCCCAACACGCTGATCTCCAACTCTTGTCATGATAAAACAGGATTACACCTCTTGAAAAGAGAGTAGCTGACCTGGACCCTCCACCTAGAGCGTGTTCTAGCCTTGACCTCCCAGGCTGCCCTACTCAAACTACTCGGGCGCACTACCCTGCATAAAGTCTTCTGCTTATATAGGATGGAGAAATGGTCATGCAAGATAATGGATTGAGTCCCAGACACTACGGGCAGGTTTTGGCAATATTATTATAAGATGCAAACCTCAGAAAGACATCTCAGACCTCTTGTGTGTGAAAGGCTGTCGTCATCAGAAGACACCTGAATGTCTTGAAATACTCTTTCACGGCTGTCTCCTGAGGTTCAAGGGAAACATATTTTTTCATTTCAACTTGGTTGAGTTTGTACAGTTAACGTGAGGCTTATTCACTCACATAACACGGCTTACAGAAATATGTAGTTATTGTGTGGATGATAGTGGTCAGGTTGTCTTAATCAGTTAATTTGTTTGGCTTGGAGGGAGGGTATTAACTGTGAATGTGTTTATTGGATATTGTTTGATTTGCGCTGAGGAACTGTTTAACTTACTCAAGAAAAAGCCTTGTGTTGAAAAGAAAATACACAATATTGAAATGTGTGATTTCCCTATTCTCAAATGTGTACTTTTAGGGTTGATCTTTGGTTCTACCATTAGTTGTGTTTTATTTTTCACCCAATGTGCTTAACTTTTTCATGGAAAAAGGGTGTGGTGTTCTTAACATGTATTTACAGTCCTAGTATGCTTGTCCTTTCCCTGTGTCTATCTTTATACAGTACATCTGTGATAATGTCATAAAAATTCCACAAATCTATGCATTCAATTCCTATTGCATAAGAATATCAATGTCATGTCGCAGCAGGGATACTCAGCCAGCAAACCACAGGTGTACGTGTCTGAATAGCTGGCAAGCATGACAAAATATATGGACCATTGGGAGTTTTGCACAAGGATACAGTGGGCTTAAGGGCTTGTTTCTCCCTTGCAAACTGTGGAATGAGGGGTGTGGAAGGAATTTGTGAAAATGTCAACTGTTTAACTATTTAAGATGTATTTACTCTTCAACAATGTGGCAAATGTATAGCAGGACAGGAATAAAGTTGTCAAGATGAACCCGTTTCTCTATTAACTTTCAGAATGCATGGCTCTCTTTCCAATTTGAGAAATGCTGCCATCTACAGGCAGGTTTGGTCTTTGTCAGTAGGAGGATGGGTAACAGACGGGGACAAATGGACCTTTTATTTATTATTTATATATTTTATAAATACTTGATGAACTATTATGCAGCCATTATATAACTGATGAAATACATGTTTTTAAATTGGCTTCATTTGTATGCCATCAATACTGTCCAGATGAGATAACACAACTTTGCCGTATCAGTATGAAACTTATGATTAATGTTTGCATTTGTTACTCATAAACTTAACTTCAATGTACTAACCACAGCGTGAGCAAGCACGTGTACAGCTGCTGCATGAAAACAATTTGCTACAGGTGAAGTTATTACACTTCCGGGATAGAGGCTGTGGAAAAGTCACCGCAGAGAAAGTAGGTCAGATTTGTTTGTTGTCACTTCCAAAAATTCAAAAGGAAGGTGGTCCTGTGCATGCCTGTGTGTGTGTGAGAAGGAAAAATATGATTAAGAGTGAAAGAGAGTAGATCAATAGTATGTTGTATGCTTGTTGTGTAAAGTGATGAGGTATACTATGAGCATATTACTGCTTTGTACTGGGATTTTATAGGGATACATAATAAAAAGTCAATATCAAATCTACAGTTAGACCGAGCTGGTTTTGAAGTTGTTGCACAATAGCCTATTCCACAGATAAATATATTGTTCCTCATAGAGTGTTAAATGTGTATTTTGAGAACAGATAATGCTGGGTGTGTTTATTTTATTAGCCGTAATTTTTCTGTTCTGAGTTTTCCTGGACAGATAATAATAATAAGAGAATTTATATTTGTATAGCACTTTTCAAATACAAGTACCGAGCACTTTACAAAAAAGTAGATAAAATAAAAGAAGATAAAATCAATGTAAGCAAAGCAAGAGACATATTTAAGAGACATAACAGTAAAGCAGCAGAGGGACGACTTCTATATGATTTATTTAAACAGGAGAGTTTGTCACTCATTAATCTGAATCATCTCAATCTTATAAATATATTGTTTTATTGGGTCACCATGGCACACATGGCATGTTTGTTTAAGCTGTTTACTGCATTTTAGGGTTCGGCTTGACTTGCGTAATTGTGAGGCCGCTCTGTTATTGGCCAAGAGGGGCGATAAAAGATAAGTGGTTATCCATAAACCAAAGGAAGAAGAAATCAGTACAGACTTGGTTGAGTATTGGTGATAGACAGCATTTTCATCTCAGGTAAACCGTAATCATGACGGACTATGATAGGGTGGATATGATTAAGAAAATGCTCCCCAAGGTAAGAATCACCATTTGAAGGAACTTTTTTTATGCTCTCTCTTCATCAAATATTAGCAACAACCATAAGACAGCCTACAGTACTTTTATTTCCACTTTTCTCAGTGTCTGATTGTTGTGTTTTTTTTATGAAGACATATCTTCACAGGAAACATGTGGCTCTTGAAATATATGTTGCATTGACCCACTACAAAAACCTCATGCCTATGATGGATGAATATGGTAAGAAGCACCGCAGCAGCTCTGCTCTAATACTGATACTAGTTCACATATAGGGGGGTCATAACTTTGCCATTCAGCTATTTGAGCAACCAACTACTGTATGTGACATAACCAACACTGCCTATCTGTACAGTTTTGAACGACGGCACTGCAAAGTACTTGATGAGTCTATCAGGAACTGTTCCTGTCTTGTTTGAAGGTAACGATTATCGTGCATCTTACACTGTATGACCCTATTAATGGGTCTAGATTCAGATCAATTCAGAAGAAAGTAGGAAACAGAAAAGACTAAGAATCCAGTAGTATTCTAATCACATGTTTTTCTTATACAAGCCAACACCTTCAACATCCCAGTATGCCTGTGGCTCGAGGAAAGCTACCCCCAAACTGCTCCCATCTGCTTTGTCAAACCCACCAGAGAGATGATTATTCTTAGAGGAAAGCATGTCACTACCAATGGGGAAATCCTGCTGCCCTACCTGCAGGAGTGGGGGCAGGTGAGACAATTAAAGTTTAACATTATATTGTTGGGAGAGGACGGTGTAAGGTGAAACAGATAATGCCAATAGGGCAAAGGGCTGTCGCCACTGCCAGACTATAAACAGATAAGCACTGAAGCATGAGCAAGCATTGCCGGTAAACACCTCTCACTTTTCAAAACACAATTTCATATTGAATTAAATTGTTAGATTCTATAAGAATTAAAGAACAGTGACTTGTTTTATAGCACTGACATTTACAACAGGGTCTATTTTAAAGCCTTACTGCCACGTTGCATTGCCTCAACTTTTCCTTTCCCTATCAGGCTGAGTGTGACCTGGTGAGTCTGCTTCAGTTAATGGTTGCCATGTTTGGAGAATTCCCCCCTGTATGTACACGACCTCATCCAGAGCCTGAACAGGCCTCTTGTAAGTAACACTCAAACCAAAACATCTTCTGTCTGTCTGTCACTCACTGACTCACACACTCACACACACACACACACACACACACACACACACACACACACACACAAGGCAGATAGCAAGACTCCAAAGCAACATTGGTGCATGTGCCCCAGATAGAGGTGGATGTTGATAAGAGAGATCTATGACACAGATCTAGGCCACACCTGCTTGACAGTAGGTCTGAAAATAAACAAAAAAAGAACCCTCTTGTCAGCCTGTTCATGATGGTGTTGTAAATGAAATCAGAAACTTATTACGTAAGGGATGTGTTGGTTTTAGGTTCACTACAGTTCCACAGACAAGCAGAGGGGCCTTCGGAGACAGATGGAAATTCATACCTGTCTTTGACCCGAGACGATGGTCAACCTTTCCAGCAAGAAAATGAAACCAACTGTTAGCTGTTAGTGAGATTTGAGGATGCTTTGTGTAAAGGACTGTTTATTTGTTTGTCTGTTGCCTGTAAAATGAATTAGCCTGTATTATGTGATGTCCCTGTTCAAATGGGTCCAATGACAATTTCAAGGTTCATGGATTCAGTATTTAAATGGGGACTTTTGAAAAAAACAAATTATCATCTAAAAACTTAACACAGACTGGTTCTTTGTCTGAATTATTATTTTTGTCCACTGTGAATAGAATAGAATAGAATAGAATAGAATAGAATATAAACTCTTTTGTGGGGCTAGGAAACTACATAGATTACAATTCATTTTTATTTACTGAGAAACTGCATGCCCCTCTCACACGGATCAGTCATGAAAACTACTATCGGTGTAATTTTCATGTAACTTTGCTTGTAAATATTCCAATAAAGTATATAATATGTTCTGTAACTTGTAGAAATGTTTTTTAAGGAAATGTCAACAGAATTGTGGACAGTTACTGTACTTGTTGTGTGTTCCTGGTCCTACCTTCTTGGAGCTGAAATGGAGTGGATACTCAGAAGGATCAAAAGTGTTAAATGAACTCTGGTCTGTGTGGACTTATATAAACACTAGTGTTGTTGTTTTTTCATTCTAGAGTTAAATGAACACTGACAATTGCTAAATACAAACAAAACACAAAAAGTACATTACATACCCATTTCAAATACACTATTTCTAATCCATATGTAGTTGTAACTGTCCCCTTTTGAATACTGTATTATCATTGAACAAATACAGTAATGAGGTAAAGCAATGAAAAGATCAGGAATATGATATTTACTGTGGTTAAAGAATGGGGATATGATCATTTAAAAAGGAACGAGATACAGGAAATACAAAGTTTGGACAATTAGGAGATGCAGCCGGATTAAATTAGTCAAGACCATTTAAATTTAACACTTTTTAGACGAAGAGAGGTTTTCCTTTTGTAAACTCACTCTTATGAACACGAAATATACTTACAAATTATATTATAAATTTGGAGATATCTTTCCACGGCATTTTTGGTAAACGAGAAATACCAAAATAAATGAAAAATAGAAATCGTCTGTTTACAAAAGGTGCAGGTTACATCGGTGTAGCACTTACGTTATTTAAATAATTTGTGAACGGGACAATATAGATGAATTGTTGGAAATGAAATTTCTGACATTTGCGACAGCGATCATACCTTTTCATCCTGATATTTGGAATTAATGGACAATTCGTTCGTTTCAAACTTTATAATCGTGACTCGCAGATTAATTCATAGGCGAGAGTAGAGATTCAGGGGCTGGTTCCAGACAAATACCTTTTATTATCGAAAATATTAAATATTATATTAAATATTAAAACGTCCCACCAACACGTCACACATACATACCGGAAACAGTCAGGTGGAATACCGGAAGTTTCTTTTGTTGACCATCGGATCATAGCTGTTTTTGTTCTTGATTTCATATTTCCCGTTTCGTCTCATTTTGTATCAGATCACCAAAGCCTGGCGTTACCACGAAATATTACTCCTGTTTGATTGGGGGATTTCTTAGAAGAACCTTGTCCTGCTTCTGGTTAGGCCCTGGGTTGGGCTAACGTTAGCTTAGCATTCGCTGAAGTCTAGCTAGCTAGCGTTAGCTTGTCTCAGCTATCCCTCCAGCTGGCTCCAAAAGTCAGCTATTCAGTCAGTTAACCAATTCACAAAAACGGTTACAGTGATCTGTCGTCAACCATGGCAGTTGTCAACGAAGGCGCCCTAAAGAAAATGCTGAAGGTAACGTTAAGCTAGTTAATGTTAGATGCAGGTGCTTGCTAGCCAATGTCAGCTAGTTAGCTAACGTTACTGTGGCTAACATGATAGTAGCAGACATAATATTCCCTGAAATGGCCTTGTTGTCTCTGTTGCTTTTTGACACGACGTGTAAATGTAAGATTTGATTTATAACGCGCATACCAGTATTTTAAAAGCCTCACTAACATGTTTATACATGTTTAAAGTTCCTTGTAACGTTACAATTCCTCGTGTTACGCTTCCCTGTTATGGCATGCTAGTTAACTAATATTAAGGCTGTTATGTCAGGCAGAATTGTTAAGCATTCAAAAAGCCAGACATTTAATTTCTATTTGCAGGATAATCGAGCACACCAGAGAGCTGTTTTTATAGCCTATAGCCCTCTCAGATAATTGTTTGCTGGCCTAATAAAAGTCAGCCACTTATTGATTTCTATTGGAATAAAGAATATATATATTTTTTTCCCATTAGAAAGTTAGACCAGTAATAGGCCATACTAAAATAAATTGTCATGTCTTTTGTTCTGTTGTTATTGTCCAGCAATACAAATACAGAGACCTGACTGTTCGTGAGATAACCAGTGTCATCTCCCAGTATAAGGACTTGAAGCCGGTTATGGATGCCTATGGTAAATGGATTGACCTTTATCCCTTATATTTGACACACTAGTCTTTATTTTATAACGTTTGCTTTTAAACTATGATATCTGTAGCCTGCTTTGCTAGTTGTCATGGGTTGTTCTTGTATTTCAGTGTTCAATGATGGCTCAACAAGAGACCTGATGAGTTTGACAGGAACAGTCCCAGTCAGCTACAGAGGTAAGGATAAAGGGTGTCCAGTGTGGGAGTTACACATACAAATTAGAAAAGTATGGAAAATACTGTTTTTCAGTCCTATTACACATGACAACACATTTTGTGTAGGCGTGGACCCACTGTCATTTCATTTCGTGTAATATTTTATATATATATTATATATGTTGTGAAGAATATGCTTCAGCTATAGAGTGGCATGGCCAATATTACCTAACTACTATCAGCATACATCATTTAGAGCATCGTCCAAAATCTTCAAAACCAGTTGAGAAATTATGGTTTACATTAATACAAAATAATTATATATAATTTTTCAGCTTACAAATACTTTTAAACTTCTATTTGATCAGATATAGTCAGAAAGTGTATATGTACATGAGCTCAGTTAATTGTTTTGTTTCCATATTGTGATACTTCATTGAAACTCATAAGGAAATTCTCTTTTCTCTTGCCCCTCCACACGGAGGTCAGAGTGCTGGATTTAGCTATACCACTGTACCTCTGGATCTGATAGAGATTTGTAATTTACCCTTTAGCAGAGCAGATGCTTGCCAATGTGGGGCTTGAACCTGGGTTGTCTGATTGAAAGACAATCTCTCTCTAACCACTAGGCCACCCTGCTGCCCACCCAAAAACAAACCAATGTGACTGATCTTAACCGAATGTATGTGTGTCTCCTTTAGGTAACATCTACAACATCCCAGTGTGTCTGTGGTTGCTGGATACGTACCCCTACAACCCTCCTATATGTTTTGTCAAACCAACCAGCGCCATGATGATCAAAACTGGCAAGCACATTGATGCTAATGGAAAGATCTACCTGCCTTATCTACATGAGTGGAAACATGTGAGTGTGATGGTCTTCAATCTCTAGGGTTTTGTTTTTTTCTTTTTGTTTTTTAGATGTTGACAATATATGATGTTTGTAAAACTGAATGATGTAGAATGAAAACAAAGAACAGCAACATAACAGTAGTGCATAGTCCTTGCATAGAATATTTGAGGTTTGGGATATCTCCAGTGATATTATGTAATTGACAATATGATTGACATTTTGAAATAAGATTCTTAAAGAAAGAATCCCCCATAAAACACTTTAACACTGTTTGAAAACACCTATTGGAGCTGTACCTTGCATTGCACTGAACCTCACAGGTTGATGATATAGAACAGTGAAAGAGTATCTGAGGGTGGATATTTCCTTTAAGAAGATTGCTCTGACAGTGCCTTTTGATTGGTCATGACACCATCCTACAGAGACAATATTTTGTAAAGGCATTCTGTATCTGGCCTGTGTTTGTTTCATCCAACCTGTGTCTCCCCCCTGCCACCATATGTGTTCCAGCCCCAGTCAGATCTGTATGGTCTGATCCAGGTGATGATTGTGGTGTTTGGAGAGGAGCCTCCTGTGTTTTCTCGGCCCACCACACAGGCTCCCTACCAAGCCTTCCAAGCTGCTGGACCCCCTAACCGTGAGTGACGCAGTTTTCTGTTGTAAGCACAGTTTGATCCAGGATGGAGGTTGTCACATTGACCCCCTACTACTTTTCTAGGTGGTCTGAGGATGTCGATGGAAAACGATGATCCAGAGACTGTTTAATACAAAGTAACCAATATGTTGCCTATTGAAATGAATGGAATAAAGACATTTCTACAGTAGGTTGTGAACTACACTATATAGGCAGTTTACTTCAAATACTCCTAATACCAGCTTGCATCCGTGATCTATCTAAATTGCCTTCATCAAAACAGTTTAAGACCTTGCTTACCCACCCAGAGTGGGTTTTGGCTAGCATGTAAAGAGGTAAAGGAGAGAAGGAGTTTAGCCATTCAAAAACTGACTAAATCAGGAATTATCTGTATTCTTTCTTGGCTTTAATAAGAACAAAATATTGCTATAGTATTGTTTCTTACAGAAAGCAATGAATAATGGCGCAGCCTTGATCAAACCCTGTGTAAAATAATTGTTATTTTATTGTTAATGCATAGCAAAACCATCTAAAGTTTACATTATAGAGTTTTATTAGTTGTTAGTATCTGGGCACTTGTTACGCTGCATTATCACAGTGAGCTTTAAACGATGCATGTATTTCCTTTGGCACCAGATGGTGCTCACACACCACTACAGCCCATCAAGGGAAAAACATAATCTACGTGACACTGTCCTCTCTCTCCCTCAGCTTCCTACATGCCTGGTATGCCTGCAGTCTCCTCATACGGACCAAATCCCAACCCTGGGTAAGATGTCTGCCAGGCAGAGTTCACCACCCTCTCTGCCAACTAACACACTGCTTCATTCAGTTATTCCCAACAAACCTGTTCTGACGTGTTTGTCTTGCTGGCTTTGTCAGCAGCATGTCACTACCCATACACCACAGAAAGGGTTCAGCTTTAAAGATAGATCTCTAGAATGTTTGAGAATGGAAAATATAAAGCATGATGATTATGTAACCATGTACACATGTAACCCTTTGCAGTGGCTATCCAGGATACCAGTACCCAGGGGGAAACTCGTATCCAGCCACACCTGGCCCTGTACACTACCCCAGCCAGACCCCAGTCTCCACAGTGGGTATGTATTACAGCATTCTGGGTGTTGTAGTTCTCTCTGTCATTGGGGACATTCTTAATTAGAGAGTTATAATTAGCGCTTAGCAGGTTATGGAAGTTGAACAACAACACACATACAACAAGATCCAGATAAATCCATTACTCAAAGTGTTACTGTGTACACTCTAAAATTGAATATGATGATTCAATATTCAGTCAAAGGTTCATTCACTCCAAATAAAACAATACCCTGCCCACCTTTTAGTGGCCTTTACTTGACCCTGAATTATGATCCTTGACCTTCTGTATGGCTTCAGCGGAGCGCTGAGCCGCTAGTGAAAGGTCGTTAGTGTAATCAGAGTGGGGAGCATTAAAGGCCAAAGGGTGTGATCGACCCGGAGGGAAGGGAACTGCCCACCCCCCCCCTGTACCCCCTCACCCGCCCAGTAACAGTAAATTCTCACAAAGACAGACCCATGATCAGGAGACCCATCTGCTGTCCCAATATCAGTAGTTAGCTGGGGCACTGAACTGCTGGTCGAGGATCAGTATACAAGGGAAGTTATATCCACCTCCTATATTTAGGAAGAGATGAGTTTGCCTTTAGACTCCTCAGCTCAAGGCTGAATTAACTCTGACATTCACATTGCTGACTGCAGAATGCACATAGGCTGGCCTTGACTCTGCAGGCACCCAGGGAGGTCACACTGTGGCAAGGGCACAGGTTCACCTATCTAATGTAAAAAAAATAGTTATTATTTTCGTACAAAATTGGTTATCATTTTACTAGGACTAGATTATAATTACTATCCCACTCACATTAGCTCATCAAAGCTATCCCGATAAGGTATCTCATGTTCCTCAGATATTGTATTCTTATGTCTGGATGTATACTCAAACACGGGGACAGGAAATTCTTTAAATCTTGCTGATATTTTACTTCCTGTTATCTTCCGTCCAAGCTGTCTCACGTCATCTCGTCTCCTCTTGACCAGGCCCTAGCAGAGATGGCACCATAGGCGAGGACACCATCCGTGCGTCTCTGATTTCGGCTGTGAGCGACAAGCTTCGCTGGAGGATGAAGGAGGAGATGGACAGAGCTCAGGCGGAGCTGGACGCCCTGAAGCGAACAGAGGAGGACCTGAAGAAAGGCCATCAGAAACTAGAGGAGATGGTCTCACGGCTGGACCAGGAAGTGGTGAGATCCTTCTCCTTTTCCATGTTAAATCCCTGTTTTTTCCTCTTCGGCCCTCTAATGTTACCGTTTCTCCTCTACCATTATTTTTCTCCATTCAAAGTATTGTTGTGTGTTTGTAATCATGACACTCCTGCCAGGCCGAGGTGGACAGGAACATCGAGCTGCTGAAGAGGAAGGACGAGGAGCTGAGCGAGGCCTTGGAGAAGATGGAGAACCAGTCGGAGAACAACGACATTGATGACGTCATCGTGCCCACGGCGCCACTGTACAAACAGATCCTGAACCTGTATGCCGAGGAGAACGCCATAGAGGACACCATCTTCTACCTGGGGGAGGCCCTGCGCAGGGGCGTCATCGACCTGGAGGTTTTCCTCAAGGTGACGACGCCAACACAGCCACAAGCAAATACATAAGACACACACACACACACACTTCCATCTTCCATTCCACATAGTATACTTTGGTTGTGGTCCTTTACTGACTCTTCTTCTCTTCTCCTGTGCCAGCATGTACGCCTTCTGTCCAGGAAGCAGTTCCAGCTTCGCGCCCTGATGCAGAAAGCTCGCAAGACTGCCGGCCTCAGTGACCTCTACTGACCCACACATGCATATCTCTCTCTCTCCTCTCTCTCTCTGTTAATCCCTTCTTTCATACCTCTCTCCATAAATACTCTTGTTGTATTTCAATCCAGCCGCGCCCCCTCCCCCATTTTGACTCAGTGAAGTCCCCTTTTTGCCAGGCATTGTGTTCCTTGTGAGGCACAAGTCTGAGTAACAGCAAAAGAGATTTTTTTTTTTTTTTAAATTGCAACATGTATGAAGAAATGGGACTGGTTTGTTTAGCTTAGTGGGATATCAAAGTTTACCCTGCAGCCACAATTTTAGTCTGCCGTGATTCGTTTTTGGTCACGCCATCTACTTCTTTATTTGAGATCCTTATGCAGTAGCCGTCATGACCCAGTTGTGAGACATGACACCATCGCTATGCCTTTTACTTTTGCAACCAAAAAAAAAAAGAGAAAAGGTGCACCAAGTTTATATGAAAAGCACTGTCACCACCCTATTTACCAGGTACTGTGGCTGACACAGAAAACAAGCTTGCACACTGCCATATTGGTAGACGTGAGGTGTAAGCCTATGCTGTCACTGACACTATGCTGTGTCTTTTCGTGACGTTTGCCCTGAGTGTAACTGGGTCATCATACAGCTAGCGAGGGGGGTCTTACCTGTATGTGCTGCACTCTGTGGTAGCAATCTATTTGTCAGGCAACGTCATTTGGCTAGTAAGCACAAATAGCTAGGGGCTAAATTTGTAGAGAGCCCCCTTATGTCTGAGCCCCATAATGCAAAGGTTAGGCTCTGATATAAATACCCAGGGCAACCTTTGGGGAAGGACGGGTTCGACTAGAGGATTGAATGCTCTATGTGGTCTGGGTCATATTCAGTAGCCATGGAATCAGAGGATAACCTTTCTTACAGAAGAGGTGATGAAGAACTTGAACATTCAGGCTCTAGTTTGGGTCTTTTACTGAACACAACCTCGGCTCCCATGGCTCTCGCCCTCACTATTTCCAATCTTTTTCCCTTCCCTCCATCTCTCTCTTAATGATAGTGTTTCATTGTCAGCTGCTCAGGTCTACCCTCCAGTCTGACTTCTAGGCTGAGTAAACCAGTAAATCATATACAGTACTTACAGCTTGTACAGTGTCTCTGCTCAAGGTGGTGGAATATTTTTTTCTTTTCCTGTATTTTTCCTTTTACTATTCTCAGCTCTTCTGAGAGTTTTTCGGTAAATATAAGAAAGGTTGGGAATAAATAAGGAGTGTCAGCGGGTACAACAAATAAAGAACTATTGTACTAATCAACACGTTAACTTATATCAAGTTTGCAAACAGGTCTCCTTTTAATTTAGCTTTTTACTAAATGCACTTTGAATTGTATGATAGTATATCTACTGTTGTTTTTTCTTGTTTAGTTTTCAGTTCAGTCATAGATCACCTGTTCTTTTATATCTGTAGATTTGTGTAAATCAGTACAATTAAAAGAAATTTGATTTGATGCGAATGCCTTTGGTGTTTTTTCTTACTGGTGAGGCATTAGGATGGATTTTTGTGTTTGTTTCAACCTGGATGTGTCAGATGGGCAAGGCTTACCATATCTGGACAATTGGGGTGGATTGGTGTGTTGTAAATCACAGAAAACGGACACATATTTTCCTGTGATTGTCTTAACTTTCCTACACTCATTGTATAGTCCTGTCATGACAGCATGTGTGATGTAAAGTGGTGTGTTCACGCTGCTTTGATGTCACATCTATAGAAGCTAGTGACCAGTGTGACCTCCTGCATGAAAACCTCTAATCTGCCTTGTGTTAACCCATAGCTGTACAATGAGAGTAGTTGAGTCAGCAGCATTGTAAACACGGACGCAGACAAGTTGCCTCTGCTAGCACAGATGACACAAACACAGGAAAGGACAAAAGACAGACTTGTATCATCATCCTGGTAGTTTTATATGGTGTTAAACCAATATCCATATCCAGCTGCCATGATAAGTACAGTGCCTTAGTAAATATAACTTCTGTGTAATTACATAATACTTCCAATGCCTCTCAATTCTTGGCGTTTTTTCAGAGCCAGGAGTGGAAATTAAATTAAAAAATCCTAGAGGATATTTAAGGTGCACAAACAAACAGGACACCATCTTCAGGATTGTCACCTTCAGTTATGATTCATAACCTCACCCTAGGTTTTCATTCTAGCTGACCCTTTCCCATTGGCTCTCTGTCATCTATGTGTTGAGTTAAGATTGCGGCATCACGGGGTTGTGCCAATGTGTCAGTTCAACCCATTTCATTTCCTCAGATGTTACTTCATGCGATTTCCTTAAAGCTTTCCTCTCACAGGGTTTTTTTTTTTTTTTCTGTCAGTGCACTTGTGGTTAATGTTGTATACAAAAGGCTTTCGATGCCAACCAGAATATGTAGGGCTGTGTTTCTCAAATGATATGGAGTGAGGTCCTTTGGTATCACAGGATGCTGGCCCGGTGATATCCTGCAGTCTTGTTAAAGGCTGAGTCTAAAGGCTGGAGGCAGAGAGGAAGACCCCTACATAGAGAACGGAATGTCTCCTTTTATATTCCTTAAACAAAAAATAAACAGAGATTCCCAAGTGGGGAAAAAAACCAACCGGCAACAATCACTGAATACTTCATAAATATAAACTACATACAAGGAGTGTGCGGAATACAAGCAGCAACAATACATATAAACACATATGCACAATTTACACCATTATGTAAAGGCCTTACAATCTTTGTGTAGACAACAGACAGAGACCCCCCCCCACCCCCCAACAGAGACAGACTGAGCTATAAGGCTATGGGTTTGAGGTCTGCTTCAGAGAATTCAGTCATGCAGGGAGGAGGGCAGGGGGGGGGGGCAGCGAAGGGTAATGAAGCCTGTGTGTGAATATCGACTGACTGTATGAAGCTGATGTCTAGCTTCACACGCCGGGCCTTTTAGATACTCAGAGGCTTCATTCACCCATCGCTGTCGGGGACACAGGCGGTACACGAGGAGCGGTTGAGCCACAGCAGAGTGTTTTGGTGTGGTCTCAGGGTGGATTGGGGAATTCAGAGGACGGATCTTCACAAGGTGAGCTCCTTCTGTACGCCCCACAGGGTCTCGGCGCTATTGACCAGCTGCTTCTCCTCGTCGGGCTTCAGTGTCATGTGGATGACATCTGTCAGGCCGCTGTTGCCCAGGACACAGGGGATGCTCAGGAACACCTCGTCCTTCACTCCGTGCATGCCCTGAGAGACGGAGGGGAAAAGGACAGGGTCAGTGGAAGTAACAGATGCAAACTGTGTGTGTGTGTATAGACGGATCCACAGGATGCTTGAATATCCTCCTCACCTGGACCAGGGTGGACACAGGGTGCACCTTGTGCAGGTTCTTCAGGAGGCTCTCCACCAGGTCAGCCACAGACATACCAATGGCCCAGGAAGTGTAGCCCTTCAGCTTGATCACCTCATAGGCCCTGGAGAACACACAGTAAAGTTACAGTAGAGAACAGCATGTCTGCATGTCTTAACTCCTGACCCTCCAGGTAGTCTTCATAATGATTCCCTAATATCCTTCATGCATTTTCCCTCATGATGTTTTCATGCTGAGAAAGCAGCAGTTGTTAATCACCATGACTTACTGGCATGGAATAAAGGTGGAATATCAAAGGTCCCAAAAGGGCAGATTGTGGTATCACATGACTATCAAAGGAATCCAACAGCATGAGTAACCTGCTGATTTGGGGTCATTGGTTAGGTAACATGGCTAGGTCAGAAGCATCTCATAATGTAAGAGGAAACTTGCCTTTGATCGGGGCTTAACAATCTCAGGCATTTTGTAAATAGAGACCGTGGTCTGTAAGTCATGAGCGCTACATAGCTGCTAGCTAGTACGGGTTACCAGGCTCCAGTAAGCTCTCAACATAGCGGTGCACTGTATACCCGTCACTGCTTGCCTTTTGGCTTACAGCCCTGGTCGAAATTCCTCACCAGCTCTACCCAACTCCATTGGATTCAATTGTGCCTGTTGAGATTTTTGTCTTTTGTGTTAATGGCTCACTGTGGCTATAGATCATTGAACTCTAAAGATTTATTTCAATAAATATCTTCTTTATGGTGCCAGCTGGACAGATGGCTGATTGCTTTGCAGATTAGATGGTCGGGTGAGCAAAGTGTGGTTTACAGTTTATTTCTCTTCAGACTCGACTTTCAACTTTCTCGATTTTCTTTTACTTGGCCGATCTCAGGGAGGTGTTGGCTCACTGGACAATAAACTCTTTGAGTGTGTGTTTGTGTGTGTATGTGTGTGTGTAGGGGGGGTGGGGTGGGTGTTAACTCACCCATCAACCACCATCTTATGGACCGCCTTCCAGTTCTCAGGGTCACCCTCACAGCCCATCTGTGGGTTGAGGGCCTGAAGGGGAACGCCAGCAACGTTCACACCACTCCATACAGGCACTGAGAGAGAGAGAATAGTGATGCAAGTCATATACACAGAACACAAACCTACCAACCCACTTCAGACAGTGTAATACAACTACATATCACAAGACAGAAGACATACTACAGGCCAACTAACAGGCACACTGAAAGACTAACAGGAGCTGCATACCACTGGAGTCTCCGTGCTCTCCGACGATCCAGCCGTGGCAGCTGGAAGGGTGGAGGTTGAGCTTCTCTCCCATGAGGTGGCGGAAACGGGCGGAGTCCAGGTTGGTGCCGGAGCCGATGACGCGGTGACGGGGGAAACCACTTAGCTTCCAGGCAACGTAGGTCAGGATGTCCACTGGGAGGGCGGTGAAGAAGTAAGGATAGATGTTGAAAAATGCTTTCCATCCATCCAACCATCCAACCATCCATCCATCCATCCATCCATCCATCCATCCAACCATCCATCCATCCATCCATCCATCCATCCATCCATCCATCTATTCATCCATCCATCCATCCATCCATCCATCCATCCATCTATTCATCCATCCATCCATCCATCCAACCATCCATCCATCCATCCATCCATTCATCCACCACACCATCTCTCCTCACACAGCACTTTTTCATGTCCCTCTTTCTCTCATGCACCCTTGTTTGGTCCCTCTGTCTAACCTGGGTTTGAGACCACCAGCAGGATGCTGTTGGGGCTGTACTTGACGATGTTGGGGATGATGAACTTGAAGATGTTGACATTGCGCTGCACCAGGTTAAGACGGCTCTCGCCTTCCTGCTGCCGGGCCCCAGCGGTGATCACCACCACCTTTGGAGTTGGCTGTCACACTGTAGTCTGGACAATATGGGAGACATTAAAGCTATTATGACACTAAAATTATGACCAGAATGAAAATGAAATTGCAATGGTGGCACGTTGCCGGTACTCCTGATTATAATGTGGATAGATATTGTGGCAGCTCACCTTTGTCGGCCACAATCTTGTGTGTCTTGAGGAAGAGGGATCCGTGTTGCAGGTCCATGACCTCACCCTTCAGCTTGTCCTCCATCACATCAACCAGGGCCAGCTCATCACACAGGTCCTATATAACATACATACACACAGTCATCCTGACCACTCACTATATAATCTAACTACAAGTTAGATTCATCCACCATGAGGTTTGTTAAAAGTGACTAGCTTCTTTGTCATTTCACAGTGTGCCCTGAATTACACAGGTATACAAAGAAGAAACAATGTGCCAATGACCTCAAGCCCTCTCTATTCGAAAAACCACACCAGTGTTCACATTAAAACATGTGACCTGGTTTCTCTGTGCCTCTGTTGTTCCTCGACTGACAAAGAGACAGCTAAACTGTTGTGAAATGGCCAGGACAGGCCCTAGGGGAATGCCGTTGGACTCAGTGTTCCCTCTAGGCCAGCGGTGTCCGGTCCTGTGCCGAGGAAGAGTATGCAGGCATTCATTCCCAACCAAACACTACAGCAGCTAATGCAATGAAAACCTGCATACTCTACCTTGGCACAGGGCTGGATAACCACTGGCTCAGAGTTAACATTGACTGGAATCCCAAATTATTTGAAGAGAAGCACAGGAAACCCTGCCCACATCCTCCTCTTATCAACCATGAGCAGTGTTTTCTCTCACTTGAGCTGGCGGCTATGTACCAGCCCTTGGAGGTTTGGCCTTGGTTCATGGTCCCTTTTGCAAATCTTTACTATTCCCTTCATAATGCTAGAGGTGATTTCTGTTCTGTTCATGAATGTCTTGACTTCATTCTCCTCATGGATGTACCTAAAACCCTTTATCCCCAGCCGTAATTTCCCCTTTATTCCCTGTATTTAGTCCTTATTCTCTATTATCATCCATTTATTCTTTGAGCTATCATCCCACATACCCTTGATCCAATCCTCTTTTCATTCCTTTCATCCCTCTTATTCTTATCTTTACTGCCATATTAGCGACCACCCCCATCACTTTGTTGCTATCATTCTTCATCACTCTATCCCTCATTTATACCTTTTTTTTTATTCCCTTCATCCCTTCCATTCTTCTGTCTGTCTTACCTTGAGCAGGACGCTGATGGCGGCGGCCATGCCCACCATGCCGACACCCACCACTGTCACCTTGTTCATGCAGCCAAGAGGCTCCTCCTTCATCACATGGCTGATCAGCTTCTCCTTGGTGGACATCTGAGGAAAAAAAAAAAGGAGAGGCATGAGAGGAGAGAGAGAAAGAAATGCAGGTGACATGGAGGAGAAACAGAGAAAGTCATGTGAGAAAGAATGAGAGAGAGAGAGAGAGGGAAAGGGAGGATGAGATAAGAAAGAGGGGGAAGGTAAAGGGAAGCAAAGTACCAGCAGGTGGAGTATGACAAACGGCAAAGGGGGAAGAGGAGCAGAGTGGCAGTGAGAGAGAGGCAGCAAAGAGTAGTGTGCATATGTGACAGTTTGAATGCCTAGTTGACACCAATGGGCCCACACAAGGCTGTACGTGACTGCTGCCTCATCGTAGACTGACTGGCTGGGTCAGACTTGCATTCCTCTTTCACTTCTCTACACTTTATTCAACATAATCCAAAGTGTACTCCTCTCATGACACCACCACCGATTTCTCTCAACCAAAACATAGACCAGTTTTAGTCATGTCACTTCCTTGTCACGTAGGAATCCATAAATGGACAGTAGGTTGGCCTCAGCCTGACATGCAAACCCTATCACTTCCGTCACGGTGCCCCTGGGTCTCCATGGCAACCTCTGCCTGGCCCAGTACGTGCAGCACAGGCCATCCCAGATGGCGTCACACACTACTATTATATTTCCTGGTTGTGCAGACAAACCCCCAAAACAATGTACAATGTGACAGATTTGATCAATGAGAGCAATATGTAGAATATAAGTAACAATATATAAAGCATAAATTCAGCACTATATAACAAACATCAATCAATATAGAAAGTATAGTGAATATATTAAAAAATTCTTTCAAGCTTTCTCTCAAGTAGTGAGATTAAAGCCAGTGTTCAACAAAATGAAAATATAAAGTTTATCCCAGAATTTCTTCATCAAAATTAGAGAAAAAAGATTCACTTTGTTTATTTCAAAAGGTGCAAGACTCCTCTATGTCTGAGAATCTAGCAACTAAATCTGGTCATAAATGTTCCTTGTTGATAAAAAAAAGAATACAGAGAGAGCTTAACAGAATTGCCTCAATATTTTCATTAAATAAAAACTGTTATATTTTGGTGATGTGATCATATTTGCACAGAGAGAGACCGGCTGGATTCAGTTATGTGGTATGTGCCTTAGCCAACTGAGCCACAAGGAGGCCCCCTGTTTGTGCAGACATGGCTTGATTACACCACCATGACTAGGCTGGTCCTCCAGTGTGCTGTGGACACAAGCACGTAGTGGAGTAGCTGGTCGTATTAATACACTACAACACTCCCCTTGAGACGCTATTTAAGACCATTTTTCAGTGATGACTATGCAATGCTCCTTACAATAGCATACAGTGGAGGATTACTGTATAGGTTCGATAATGTGGTTCGTCCCTTTCGCTGCTGTGGAAATGTGTCGTACCAACCAGCCTCTACTGATTCCCGTTGTAGCGTGACTGTGCGAGGATTACAAGGAGGATTATTAGCAGCTGAAAGAACTTAATGCGATACTGTTACAGAGAGAGAGGGAGATGGGTGTTTCGTGACAAACTGTGGATTATATGAATTTCTGGCACCGTAGTGCGTGTTACCAATCCATGTACAACTGGACACCTAAAAGTCCAACATACATCCCGGTACACTGTGACATTTACTTTACTTGAAAACCAACAGGTCAATGAGGGCCCACTGAGCTCTGATGGGGGTGTCAAGTATCATGGCTGACGTTTCATGTTTCTGTGTGGTGACTATGGCAGGTGACTATTAATGAATTCTCTTTTTTATTCCAGAAGAAGACGGAGCCACATGGATATTTGATGACAAATAAAACTGGAAAAACTGGACTGTCTCTACACTGTGCATCTTCATGGTGTAACTAGGAATTTGGCAGACTGTCAGAAGTTGTTGCTTACAGGCACTTGTAATTGACAAATCACATTACTGAATTTTTAAAGAATATTTTGCAACAACCATGGTACGGATATTGCGTTATTCTCAGGCCACAAAGGGACAAATGCTAAGTATGGCTAGTGATTTCTTTTCTTTTAAACTGCAGCCTCCAAACCCATCAGAATCCACATCAACAAAAAAAATAAAATAAAGAAATGCATAATGGAGGAGCCCTTGAAAGAAAAAGTAGTCAATATTAGTCCTGGACGTACTTAAAGGCGATTATTTTAGACACCTATTCATTTTTATATTAGACTGAAAGGGGGCAGGATCCAGAATCCCTTATGTAGCCTAAAAATATATATCACGCTTGAGAGGACAATTGTCTGATTAATCATAAAACGTAAAAGTGAAGACTCAAAGATTCCTAATCAAGTATTACAATAGATCAATCATTTCTGTTATAAAATGGTCGTCCCATGTGCATCTGGCAAAGCATTGCAACAGCAGCGACACCATCATGTAGGCGCGGCTCCCACACTGCTCCCACCAAGCCTCCCTGATAGGGTAGCATATGAACTACAGCTACCAAGATGCATTGCAGTTCTCAGTGACCAGGGTTAACTGCTGCTGCCTGGCTGGACGATGGTCACACACAGGGCAGTGGAGAGTATGCGTAACTTGAACAGTTGCATAACATTAACAAATGAACGTGATCGTGACGTCATTAATATGATCCTCATCCTTCTCCGTCTGTCACTATTTGACCCCAAGTTATTATATTTTTATATATTTAAAAAAAAAGTTACAGCCGTAGAAGGATTCTGAGGATCACATTGGGATACTTGTGCATGATGGTGTACATTAAAGCCTATACCTACTATGTAAGTGCAAATGTCTGTTTGAATAAAATAAAAAGAGGCATAGTGATTCGCAGTGTGTGTTTTTCATAGTAGCTGGCCAAACAAATAGACAAATAGGCCATTGGTAAAAACTGACGGCGATTGTTTTTATAACAGATTCGCCCTTAAACCCGTTTAAGATTTACTCATCAATCTAAGTGACAGCAACGTTGCTGCAACAAGTAGAAAACGTGGGCTTGGTTACATCCTGTTGCCTTACTCTAACATTTCCCCCAAAGTATCCTTTATTACACAATCCAAACGCAATACGTGTAAAAAGTAATCCGTCAAAAAGAGAAGCTTCTACCGGAGGGGTTCAATACTACCTTCATCCATCACTGCCAAGCCAATCTAGAGCAATGATCATGGCGACACGCCCCTTTCCGCATCCCCTCTGCCTGCCACTTGTAGAAAACTGCCACACGGCGTGAGATGCACGTCAAATTTAATTTAATTTTTACATCCATTCATACAGCGAAGTGCTCGAGTGTGTAGCATGTGAACACCGACACCTAACCTAGCTCTTACAAACACCACTGATAATGTTTCATCAAAAAACCCCGAGGCTATCTTACCTTTAGGCTTTAGGTAGAGAGATGTGGGCTCCGAGTTCCTGAGTGAAGCTTTGCCGCAGCAGTGGTGAGAGGGAGGTGGTGTATCCCGGTATTTAAAGCGCGGGACGGGCTCGGTAGACGTTACGTGCTTACTTACGAATGAAAGCGGGTGGGTCTTCGGCGGTGCCTCGTGCTGTATGTCACGTAAACTGGGGACGTGACCACAGTGGTGAGGATGCATCATAATGACTGCGCGCATCCTCCCCCTGTATTCGGAATTATGACATGGGTAGTTTCAGTGCTCAGCTGTGATTGTAGAATACCCGATAAACGCGCATGAGAGCACGTAACAATTAATTTACATGGTAAATGAACGGAAAACCACAACTCATAGCCAACGGTACTTCTATCTTCTAGTCTATGTGTGGCTTAGCAACCATGTTTGTTTAGCTTGATATTGCTGGGTGGAAAATAACATTATATTAGTATTAAGTAGGCTAGTAATACGTCTATGTCTGGCTTAGCAACCATATTGGTTTAGCTTGATAATGCTGGGTGGAAAATAACATTATATTAGTATTAAGTAGTAAAAAAATAATATAAATTAATTAATATAAAACGTTTTCAAACAAAATATATTGAATTCCTCTGTCAAGGCCACTTGACTGTTGTAGAATCACTGTAAACCATCGCCTTATTGCTTAAATGTAATATATCATACAGCCTATAATAGGCCTTTACGTAATGGGGATTCCCTCCGATAATCAGAGCGTACAGTTCGCCCATGCTGCTTTTCATGCTGCTTTTCACAGTTGATAGAAGAGAAACCGTTGCAACCTATTATATGAAATGTATCCGAGACATTGGAAGGAAATGTACACTCAGGAAAAGCATGGGGAATTTGGATGCAAGCCGGGTTTGTGTCGTTATTCTACTGAATCAATAGTGTCTCAATAGCTCCCCCTCCTGCCTGGTTGTAGTTACTGCAGTAGAACGTTTTCTCTTTCATCCACCTGAAGGCTTTGACTGTCAGTTTGACGGGCAAGAAAGACAAAGCGAAAGTATGTTTCATATTCATTCACTTTCAAGCGTTGATGCTGTTGTATCTCTTTTATTGTCACTTTTGTTTCGTCGTTCTGATCTAAAAAAACAATTGGATTCAACCTTTGGGTCCATATTCAGACTCATCATTAAGGTTATGCATTGATTGAGATACCCACCATTTGAACAGCTGCCACCTACTCTTATGAAATGATTAGTAATACAAAAGTAGAACAAATTTTGCTACTTTTTAAAGAATAGTGACTCAAGTCCTCAGTTGGCAAAATGATGGCACTTACTGACTGGATCCTCTGTATTTTAGAAATATTGAACCTCAGGTTATGTTGAAATATAAAGCTTAAATACAACCCTTTATAACAGAAACAACAAAATAATAATAATATAGTTTAAATGCTTTACAAGAAGGAATAAAACAAAAATATGAAACTGTATAAAACAGAGAAATAAGTGGGTGAAAATAAGTAAATGCATAAAATAAAAGCAACAACATACAATAAAGAAACAGCACAACATTGAAAAGTGAACATAAATAAATAAATAAAAGCAAATCAAAATTCACATCCCTTATTAACTATAGGATCAACTTGTCTATCTAATTTTAAACTAAGCCTATATATACCATATTAGCAACAGGTTTAAAGTGTGAAGCAACAATATCTTGCATTGAACATGGAACATACTGATAAAAGAATCAACTCAATATGCTGAAACACTACCTTCATGTATACTCACAGTGTTTCACTTGGAAGTAATAGTCCGTTGAGGGGCAGAGCAGCTTAGTTACCATTACACAAACCGATACGCTCTATTTAGAGAGAACAAACACAGGTGTGGAGTAGAAAAGGCTTTCGGTTTCATCCCAGTGTTTCTGATCCTGAATTTCAAGTCTAGTTCTGAACAGGTCTAAAATTAGTTGCTGTGGACTAATCTCTTCAGAGATTTTATCTCCTAATTAGATTTTATGTTATTCTCATCACCTCTACATATTTAAACATTCCTTGTTTTTATGCCACACTGTGAAGCATTTTGCTTTTAGATAAGTCTTATATAAATAAAGTTATTTATTAAATAATAACACATTTGATCCCAAAGTAAAATTATCCTGTTATTTTCCTCCTCCACTCTCCAGGGTGGATGTTTGTTAGCATAGGGTCTTGAACCCAGGTCCTCTAGTTGAAGGGCAGTTTCCCTACTCAGTACACCACTCTACTGCCCTGTTCATAGTACTAGTATTAGTATAAAGATCCTTTGAAGGTTTCTGGCCCCATATACTTAAAACTTATCAAATGATAGTGGGTAAATAAATCCATAGTTTTCTTAGTCTGCATCCATTCCCTCTAAACTTACTCAGTGGACTAAGGCTGTTTAGAAATCAACTTATTTTCTACTGCTAGAATGCTCACCTTCATCTTTACCTCAATGCGGATCATTTCCAATGTCAATTAAAAACGTTTCTCAAGCAGAAATGTAAATTATTCAAGACCAAACCTGGAATTTGGTTGCCAGTCATGTGGGCGACATGCTCTGGGGCCTGAAAGGGCCCTGCAAGCCCTGTTTATAGACACATTTCACTGATTTCAACTGGCATATGTGACCATGCAGACAAAATGATATGATTGTAGTGAATAGTGAGCTCTGGCAAAGCGACACTGCTGCCAGGTGTTCAGGTAATAGACATGTGCATGTGACATCTTGTTCAAACTGAAATTGTATTATTATTGGTGCTTTGTTGTCACTGTCCCATTCAAATTCACATAAGCTACTGTATTGCCATTTGAGTCGTGTGCTGCCTGCCACGCTGCTGGCCTGAATGCACACTGCTTCTTGTATAATATTGGTTCATGATGCTTTTAGTTATGAACCATCATACTAACATCTCCACCCTATTATTTCATGATGATTCCACATCCTCTTAGTATTGTCTCCTGTGCTGTATAGGCTCCTTCTCATACAAAGTAGCATGCCTGTACAACATGCTTGCCCTGGGGCCAGTGGGGTAATCATAGTCGGATAATGCAGGTATGCATGCCGGCTTTAATCATATTCTGACAAACAGATCAAATACAGAACATATATGGAGTATAATATCTATATGGTAAAATTACATTATTGTGATATTGCCTGCAGCATAATCTTTCAGAGCTGTCATTGTTTTATCTACCAGATTCAGGATGTTTAAATGATCTTTCGTTCAGCTCACAAGTTGCCTACAGTAATCTCACTGATCAGACATGAGATCCAATTGACTAAATCAAGGATAAAACAAAAGGTTACCAGGAGTACTAATTATGGTGTACCACATAGAGGATGTGACTGATATTGAATTAGCCCTAGAATAAAGGGTGGTTGAAAACCAAATGTTGTCGATAGTTCAGTAATTGACTGTCAGTAGGCTCCATGTCCTCCTAGTCTATAGTCTGTGCAGTCAAAATAAAAATATAGTGTTTCCAGTTTTTCTTTAAATGATTCCTTATTTATAATGTTGTCCTGCAGAGTAAACTAGTTGCTGTAGAGTTGCTGTTGTTTCAGCCTTTGTTTATGACACCATATCTTCTGGTATCCCTCCTCTTTGTGAATCCGCTGTGCTGTTGACCAAAATGTTTGCCCTTGTAAAAGATCTTGACAGTCATGAAGATTTTTACCATGATTTCACACCCCCACTCTCTTATTTCTTTTGTTTCTAGAAATGTCTCTTATTATATCTTGTGCTTTAGCCACCATTGGCTCAGTGCAAGCAGCTCACCAGCAGGAGGAGCTATCATAAAGGCAACAAAGCAGCCTCCAGGTTGCTCTTTCGTATGCTCATATAACTGCAACATGGACTTGATTTGATAGAAACTAATTTGAAAACATGGACAGTTTCTACTCAAGTATTGTGCGGGTTTACCTGGTGATGAAGGTTGTCAGCATTCTGTACAGTCGACCAGCTATCTTATAATACAGTACCAAGAGAATAAATCGAAATGAGTCTTTCCATCCAGCTGAAACATTGGTCACAGCATGACTGAAATAAAACCTGGAAATGATTCAATTATTCAGATAAAGTTTTTTTTCAATTTTGTTACATTGGATAGTGATCACATTTTAAATTTCATGCTGAATTCACCAGTGGGATATAAAGGAGCTTTGTTCTGGCGTTGACCAATCCCCAGGGGTCCTCAGGGGTATCCTAGAGGTCCCCAAGATGAAGGAGATGTTTCATTATTCCGGGAGATAGTTAACTATTTTTCAGTTAAATGCTATTGTGATGTAAATGCTTAAATGCTCTTGTTCACCCTCTACACCTCAGACTTCAAATTCAATTTTGGGTCTACTCTCGGATGATTCATCCATCGTGGGTTGCATCAACGAGAGATGGAGATGAGTACAGGAGTCTGGTGGAGAGGTTCGTCGGATGGTGCGACGGCAACCACCTACAGCTCAATGTCAGCAAGACAAGAGACTTTCGTCGTCGGAACAAGAAGCGCCCACCACCTGTCATCCTCCAGGGTAAGGAGGTGGAGGTGGTGGACCCCCGGGTGCACCTCAACAATAAACTGGCCAGTGCACTCTTCTTTGCTGTTGTATGTTGGGGAGGTGGCATCAAGGAAAAGGATGCCAACAAGATCAACAAACTGGTCAAGAAAGCTGGCTCGGTCGTGGGAGAGAGCCTGGACAGCCTGGAGGAGGTGGCTGAGGGGAGGATGAGGTCTAAAATCAGATCCATGTTGGAGAGCCCATCCCACCCCCTCTATGATGAGCTGAACGGGCTGAGAAGCTCCTTCAGCACCGCCTCATCCAACCTAAGAGCACATGTGAGCGCTTCAAGCACTCTTTTGTGCCAACAGCCATCCGGTTGTACAACGCTACCTCCAATGTCAACCCCACCCCTGAGGCTGCTGCTTTCTTTTTGACCCTCCCCCTTGCCCTTGCCACACACACACACACACACACATACACACGCACCTTGACTAAATTGCAAAAATTGCACAACTGTAAATTGCAATAAGCTATTATTTCTTGCACTACCTTGTATATTTTTGGTATATTTTGTGGATTTTTTTTTATACAACCTTCATGTTTATTGTATAGTGCTGTGTGCCTCTGTTGCTTTGTTCTGCTGCATAACTGCAATTTCCGGGGACAATAAAGAGCGATCTAATCTAATCTAATCTATCTATCACAGTGAGAGAATATATAACAACAGCTAGACCTTTTATCAAAGGGTTAAAGTAAAAAATGCAATATACAATCCTGCACTAAATCAAATGGAGCAAAACAATCTACTCAGATCCTTGAGGCAATTCCATTCAAACGGTCGTGTCACATCTCCAGTCTAAATAGTGTCTATCACAAGGCCTTTGACATCAAAAAGATTGAAAACGCCAATTTAAAACTCTCCTACTGGCAAGAGCCATGTTTTCAAATTGCCACCACTTTGCATGTTTGATCCACACTGACTTGGACAAACAAGCATGGTCTAATTGCTTATTTCAGTCAAAAATTGTTTTAGCACTTAAGTGTGTGTGTGTGTGTGTGTGTATGAGAGAGAGCAAGAGAGAGACCATGACAGTATAAAGCACTGCTGGGGATAGATCCATTAGATGTGTGTGTGATCATACATCATCCCCTGTTGTTTAATGCTCTCAGTTTGCCTACGGCGATGCACTCGAGCCCAAACTTTCCCAAACTTGAGGCAACTCCTTGTCCCTCGCTACTGAATTACTCTCCTCCGTCTCCATCTCCTATACCACCACTCTCAACGGCCCCTACTGCCCTTAAATGTGCCAATGCAATCACGGCTAGCCCCTCAGTGGACTAAAGAAACACTAGTTGGTCGTGTTAGCTTCCCCTCTTACTCCACAGGGTCAGTTGCCAACACGCTGTTATTGCACAGGGCATTGGGACCGCTGCGTCGTCTGCTGTGGGTGATATCCTACCTGTCTCAGCATGCCGCATAATGGAGGGGAATCTAATCACCTCGCCCCAGCAGCCTCCTCCTCCTCCTCCAACCCCTGTTTAGAAATAGGACTGAGGCCAGCCAACAAGGCCACATCAATCATAAGAGGGATCTCCGGGGACCTAGATCACTCTCACTACTCTGTCAGAACACCATCAGCCCACTGAAGTTACCTTACTTTACCCCCAGCCTGAGACCTCCTGCACCGCAAACCTTTCAACCTCAAATCCTCTCCGTTTCCTGGTTTTGTTTCACGTTTTTTCCTTCAACCTGAATCAAACCTCCTTATCCCTTCCTTTCATCTCACCTCTCACTTCTCCTCCTCACCCTTCTTTCCCCCTCTCATATCTATTCACCTTTTTTAAAATTGTCCTGCCCCCATCCCTCCATCTCTTCTTTTTCTCGGTTTCCAGACTCACCCCGTGCACACAACTTCTGCCTACGATTGATAAGGCTCCTGATGGAGTTCCTTTATTAGCCACCCACGGGCAGATTAACCAGAGCAATAATAGACCAATAAACAGCAATTATACACTGATAAGCCCAGGGAGAACTCTGCTGGGTGCAGGGAGAGATGTGGCAGCCGCGGAGTGATTGGATGTGTTTTAGCGCAGGATTAACGGTTGTGTGAGTGCGTGCCTATGCAGAAAATGTAAGCGTGCTATACAAGCGTACGTTTTCGCACACAATCTTAATCCCTTCATCAGGCCCATTATTATGATCTGATGTGAAATCAGTCTTTTCTGCAGGTCTTTATCAGGTGCTAATTGAAAGGCAGCGCCATCAACAATGTGCAGCCCTAGCCGTGATCAGGCAGGTTCTTCCTTCGTCTGTGTAATCTCAAAGTTATTATTGAAAGGAAAGAGTCTGAGCTGAATAAATACATGTTTTGAATCGATGGGGTTGGATCAGTATTCACTGGGTGTGCTATTATGATTGAAGACATCCCTTCTCCCATCATTAGAGCATATTAAACCACTTCAGTTACAACGCTTGGCACTCATTAGTTTTGGACTTCTAACCGCCTCAACAGCAGCATGGCATTGTTACAGAGCGGCTAAATGATGATGAAAACGAGTGGAAGGGTAGATATGCGTTTCCTGCCTGCAGGCATTCACACACCAGCCAAGTCTGATTCCAAGAACAGCTGTGTGGATTTAACCTCGCCCCTCCCCTCTTTCCGTCTTGCACACAGAAGACATGCATATACACAGGCAGGCAAGTACACGCGCATGCACGCACACGCACACACACACACACACACACACACACACACAGGGGGTGCTTTTTTAATGGGAGACCAAAGACCCTGGAAGCTGTTTACTGTTGAGATACTGGGAAGCCCACTAATCTTCCAGTTCCAGGTTTGCTTCATACCAGAGGAGTTTTGTGTGTGTGTGCGTTCATGAATTTGGTCCCCCCCCCCAACTGGCTTCAGTAACAATAATCCAACACTCATATCAAAGTTGACATCCAATTACGCTGTGTTTATTTCATTCAGCTGTTTCAACATTCAAGCACACTGCAGTAAATGTTGATTAATGCTGGTATTTTGAGTGTCAAAAGGCAGAGTTGAGTTAAACAGACAGATAATTCAGGATATCGGTGTCGGGCAGCAACGCCCCGGAGAGAAACTTAGTTTTACCATGTATGTCACTGCAACCTTGACTTCAGTGTCAACCCATGACCTCCAAAAAATAATCCTAGGGCAGAGAATGAAAAAGGAAAAGACCATTTCTTCAAGCATGAAATTAAATGCATTTCCTTTGGCTGTCCCAGCACTAATTATTTCAGAGGATTTATGACAGTGTCATTACATTATATATATATATATATATATGTTTCTATAAGGACAACGTATACACCACGTTGTGCAGTACGGCAGGTAGCCTGACATTCCTTTACATGTCACTGGAGAAGCTTTGCTAAGCCTCTTTCGCCCAAGCCAGTGACCTTCCCACCTGTGATTGATATGGGAGGAGAGATGTGCGTGGGCAGGCATGGGCTATCTGGGGTGCGTGCACGTGTGTGCGTGCATGCATGTGTGCTTGCGTGCATGAAGGGGTAAGGTTAATTGAAGTTGTTAGAGTGAAAATGATTCCCTCAGGGGGACACAGGGGGTGTGTGTCTGCGGCAGTGGGTGACGGAGAAAGAGAAGGGAAAGGGGGATGAGATGGAGGTGTAAAGGGGCAGGTGGAGGAGGGGGTGGGGGTGGTTGGGGGGAGGGGGGGCAAAGGGATTGCTCGTCATCCCCAGTGCTCAGAGGCAGTGATACATGAGGCGAGAGAGATGAAATGATTCATCTAAAGGTCAGATGTGTCTGTCCGTCCCTCCATCTGACCCCCACCTATCGCTGGTTTCTCTTTGACTCATGTTTGATCCCCCTCTCTTTCTCTTCACCTAACTGTGAACAAAAGGACTCTTTTCTTTCTTTAGTTTTCATAGTTAATTTAACCATAACCATTTTTAAACCGCTCTCTGTCTTCTCTCTCTCTCTCTCTCTCTCTCTCTCTCTCTCTCTCTCTCTGTCCCTCCTGTGGCCTTTCCCCTCTCATCCCACACTAGCCTTTATTTCACAGATGACAGGTTGGCTGTCTGTAATCCAACAGATGCTGGGGCGGGGAGGCCTGACCAACTGTTTTAACTCCAATCAGCTTTTATTGCTCTCCGGAGGAACCTAGCGCAACCCCCTGCCAGCTTGACATTTCAGAGAGGAGAGAAGAGTGGAGGAGAGAGGAGGAGAGGATAGTATTAGTATGCATATGTATATACATATATATATATATGTTTGTATGTATGTGCTGTATATGTGTGTGTGTGTGTGTGTGTGTGTGTGTGTGTGTGTGTGTGTGCATATGTGGGTGGCAGGTGGGGGCATGTCAAGGCAGGGGGCTGATGGGAAAAGGGTGACAGTCATTACACCCTGTGCCTGGTGAGGGGCCAAACCGCTGGCTTCAATCAGCTTGGATGTGTGTGTTTGTGTGTGTGTGTGCGTGTGTGTGTGTGTGTGTGTGCGTGCATGCAGTGCAGTCCAGTGTCAGCAGGGATGGAGATGTCGCTGGTAATGCATCTGCCACTGTCGCTTGTTCCCGAGCCACCCCTGCATTGCACGCGTCTGTCGCCTCCTTCCCATCCTCCATCCATCTCTCTCTCACTCTCCTCTGCTCCCCGCCTCGATTTGCCCCCTTCTGCCTCCCTCTCTCTCTCTCTCTCTCTCTCTCTCTCTCTCTCTCTCTCCCTCCATCTGAGCCTGAGACAAAAGCCGCCGCAAGTTACCACAGTATCACTTTGAAGCCGCTGTTCAAACAGGGTGATGCCGTACTGTTGGTTGTGCTGTCTGAATGTCCTCGTGCATCTCCAGAGTCTCCTTGAATGTCACCGTACAAATAGGAGTCATCAAAAGCACAGCGTGTATAGCACATCCCCTTCAGTGACTACAATATTTTAGGAAAATTTGGGCTATTACTATCCCAAACCTGTGACAACTATAATGTACTTGCTTGATGGAGTAACTCAGCTGTGACTTCTTAGCATTTACCCACTTAGTTACCAGCTATGATTACCTGGTTCAATTCAATCGCACAGTAGCAGCAGACACCCGGAAACCATCATTCATTTGGTAACAGGGTACCTCTGTTTATCTGATGATTAATGGGGTTTTAGTGTTCTCTGTTGAGCCGTAGGCCACTTGAACTCTGCAGCCTGACCTGCAGGCTATAAAAGCCAGCGAGGACCAAAGTGAAGACCATCGATACATTTATGGGGCCACGTGAATCTTCTCTCGTCTAATCACTTTTACTACTGCTGCCACGCAGGGGTGACGTGACCTTGGCTAGACACCGGTGTTGTTCAATGGGACATTTATAGCTTTACAACACACTTACACTTACGATGCACACACACAAACGTGTCCATACATTGTCACACACACACAGCACACACACACACACACACACACAACACAAATGCACAGGTACTGCCTGGCCTTGTTATAGTAAGGGACGCGAATGACATTGCCAGAAGCGAATCTCCAATTGGCCAGAGAGGAAAGCTTGCTTTAGAGTGTGTGTGTGTGTGTGTGAGTCATTTTCAAGGGTAACTGCTTTGTACTCAGCCAGTGTAAGACAGAGATTCAGGGAAAGGTCACCTATGTAGCCAGCCACACAAGCCACTGCTCTACATCTCTTCAGCAGGGACCGAGTAGGTGTCGGAAAAGCCGTCAGCGATTGTTTAATGGCTGTGCTTTCGTTTGGTTTGATCGTGCATCTACAGATGTATCGTGCCAGGAGCCACAGTAGGACTGGTTGGGGGGGTTAGCTGAGGTAGATGCCTTTTGAACAGCTAGGGGGATAAGGGGCTTGAGTGTGCAAAGCCAAAAAAGAAATAACTCCTGTTTCAGTCACAGAATGAAATATTTACTGGCGTCGTCAAACAGTGGCCTAAATGTATTGCTACCGTAGCTTCTCCTCCAGCAAACCTGGACAGATAGCCTGGCAGTAACCGCGAACATCTGGTGACTTCTGCTAGTCTAGTGCTCAACACAAAGTCCTGCCCTCACAGCGAATCACAGCGAAGGCCGTTGTTAATGTTTGTAATGAAGCTTGTACAGAACAGGACATAATGTTGTGATATTGTTATACTGTGTGTGTGTGATATAACTGATGATGACAGATAGCAAGATAGCGTGAGTTGCGTGGACTGAATGAGTGATCAGTGCATGTATTACAGTTAAATGTAGTTGCTATAGTCCTTCACCCTACATTGCCATTAAATGTCCCCATGATTAGTAAGGCAGACACAGCCAACCTAATTATCCTACACCACAGCCAAACCCTCCGCATGATTACCAACAATTTGCTTCTGATACTGCAATTATGTTCTTTGCACTAACAAAGGGTTGTGATTAAATAGGAAATGCATTGTGTGTGTGTGTGTGTGTGTAAGTGTACAGGTACATGCATGCATGTGTACGCGGATGAGTAAACAAGTATGCTTTTTTGCTCTATTCCTTCATAACTTACTACAATAGCTGCACCCCCACCACCCAAAGTCATTTTTTTCTGCTGTGCTGGGCAGGGATCCCATTTTCTGTCTTAAGCCCCGTTACAGGCTAGAGAAATCTGCCTCTTGAGTCGATCTGCTTCGTTCTCGATCCCTGTGTATTCCACTGCTAACAGCCACGGTGCTGTTCAGGGCTTAAAGGCTGCAGCGCAAGAGAGGAGAAACAAGAGGCAAACTGGGTCAGACGACTATGGTTGTGTTTTCACGATGTCAGTAGGAACAGAGAGGTGAGATGTGAGGAAATCCAAGACAGGGACTCTGCTGCTGTCAAGATCTTGTCTGACAAAATTTTGATGAAAGTGTGCATTGTCATAATTACAGAGGAACTGTCAACGTTTCCATATCCTTTTATTAAAGAAATATAAAAAATTTGGATTTGGGTGGGGGTGGGGGGTAGGGGGTGTGCATTTTTTCCAACCAGCAGGGGGCAGTGCAGCTGCAGCTGTGCGAATGTGCGTGTGTGTAAGCGTTCAAAGTGGTGTATTCCCTGTGGTGAGCTTTCCCTCCACAGCCTCACCCATAGGGATGCCAGTGTATGGCCAGCATACTGTACTGACATTTGAAATGCACACAAGCCAACGTGCATGCTTGTGTATGTGTAAGCACGCCCCCCCCCCCCCCCCCCCGATTGGCATCCAGAAGTGGTTAGGGGCTCAAGTGTCCGACACTCCAAAGTCCTCAGCATAATGCAGAGACAAAGACGTGCACAAGTCTCCTCCAGTGTCTGGGTAACTGTGAAACTTTATTCCCAGGTACATCATTCCTCATTCCTAACTCATTCCTATTCTGCACATGTGACGTTCATTCTTGATGAGACAAAGCTCTGTCTATGTCTAGCCAGTGGATTTGGTTACTCTTCTACTCATGCTGCACTACTAATTTCTTTGGTATTAGCGTGATGAACACAAACACACAAGCACACAAACATAGATGGGAGCGATGGAAATGGGAGCCAGCAGGAACGCTCCCTGTCTCTGACATGGATCTCTGTGTTCATATCTTGGTGTTTTGCAGTCTGGGGAAAGAGCATCCCGTCGTATTGTCTCGCTCAGGTACTCCCTACCCAGCCTTCACCAAGCCTTTGTGTCTATGCTACGCTGCGCGAGGGAAGCTACCATGGGAAACAGCCTTTGGAGGTTTGGATCCTGATGGGTGCTGTTGCTGAATTGATAACTGTACTCATAGCTGGACTGCTGCATCTGGATATAGAATACATCATGGTATATTGAATTCCCCTAAATCACCTCTTCTCCTGTCACGTTTCTATCCCCAATGTCCTCCTGCTCTCTCTCCCACTCCCTGTCTTTTTCCCCTCTTTCCATTTATTGTTTTTGCTGCACCCAAGCGCCGAAGGCCAACAGGAGATACACAAGTCTCACACTTGACAGGTAGAGGTCTGGCCATCCCTCTATCCACCTTCGTTGCCCTTTCGTCCGTCCCTCTCTTCTCCAGCTTTTTAAATGTTTGCAGATGGACACTAATAGTCTTCTCTCTATGCGGATGACACACTAATTAATCAAGCGCACCACGCTGGCCCGTCCAATAACAGCCAACAGCTTCCAGCACACAGCTAGCTAGCCATAAACAGTTTGTACAACCCTGAAGGGCTGTGTGTACACACGCGTGTGTGTGTTTGTGTGTGTAGCAATTGTTCCTGGGTGGATATATTGTAATGGAGTGTGTGTCCAGTGTGTGCATGAGTCTGTTTGCGTGTGTGTGTGTTTTGTGTATGTGCACGTGCTTTGGTAATGTGTTCATGGCTCCCTGTTGTATTGGTCTGACTCTGCTATGAAGCTATTCATTATATCATAGTATGGCGGTGATATAATGGAGTCTGGGCTCTCTCTCTCATGTGAGGAGGTTATTGGACTCTTGCCACACATCAAGCATGTTCCACTTTTTCCAAACTCTCTCTCCTCCATGCCTCTATAACCCCGTCTCTCTCTGTTTTCGGACTTTCTCTCTGGCACGCTTACACTTTCAGTAATTGTCTTTCTGTTTCCCAGTGTTCAACAACCTTGGCTTGCAAACACATTTTTATCACAGATACTTAATTTCTAGTAAAGAGGTCTTCCACATCATATTCTATTGCAAGGTTCCACTGATTTGATGTCTGTTATTAGGGCATTGTTTAGTTTGATGAGTTTGTTGGGAAGAGACTATGAGTATGCACATCCTGTAGAGGGTTGGAGCCTGTGGTTGTAGTCGATTACTCCCTCCTATCTGGGAGATGGTATATTTGAATATGTATATATCATAACAGACGTCTTTGATAATTCTGTCTTGCCTTGCTGAATGTGCCACAAACATCCAGACAAAAGGAGCTGTTTTGAATTTTGTTTATCCTGTTGATTTAGTCCTGCAGCCTGGTGGCTCTGTGGGTATAAACACACACACAAAAACACATGTTTGCATGCAAGCACACACACACACACACACAAAAACTAAAACGCAAACTTAATCACAAACCAGGAAGACTGCTCATTAATTCCTTTGCAGAGAAGAGAGAGGGATAGAGGTCGGAGGAGGCAGAGGGGAAGAAGTGAAGAAGGGTTGGTGGGAGTTAGGGAGGTACAGGCAAGGTGATTAAAAACTCAAGCTACAGATGTTAGCGGAGCACTTCAAAGTGGTGTGGCTGCCAGTGCCAGTGCTGGGCATGATGCATTATTGAGATGGTGCCCACCTGGCACCTGGCTCTGACATCACATGACCATTCCACCTGGCAGCCTCTAGTCACATGGGTGTCACTCTGGGTCACACCTCCCAGCACAACACAGCTCCCCGAGGGATGAAGAGCATCAGGGGAAACAGGACACACGCTCAGCATTAGACCTCAAAGGCACTAAACTGGGGCACACTGAGGTCCATGCAGTTTATAGACTTTGTCGTTTCCATCAAATGAACAGTGAGGAGTCAGGAATCGTGTTGATGTGAAGCATGGCAATGTATTTCCACTCCCACTGTAGAAATGTTGCCTATATTGAGTAAGATGCTGCTAGGTGTGAATATTTTACTCTTCATTGCAGGAATTAACAGGATGAGAATTATATTTCCTTATGTGCCTTACAGTAAGTTCATGTTCAAGTTCAAGTTCAAAGTATATGTGCAATACAGCAAGAATGCAGGAGTGCAGGAATGAAGGTATGTGTGAGGTAGAGACTGTCTCTGTACCTGTTGTCTGGTTCCCTCTCCTACCGACGGCAGCAGAGGGAAAAGTTTACGACTGGGATGGGAGGGGGTCTCTTATGATGCTCCCGGCCTTGCACTACTGGCCTACTTGTATGTTTACAACACTGCACAATCATAAAATTCTGAAGCAATATAATGTCTGGGGTGCCGGGGGAAAACAAATGCAAATTAGTTCATACACAACAACAATTCTTTAATAATTCTTTAATTCTTCATTTAATAAATGACTGAAACAAAGGAAAGGAATAGAAATAATTCAGTAAGGAATATTATAGGACTGAGGAATGCAGTCTGACTGGAATGTAGGCCCACCTTCTGCTCTGATGTACACTATAGTGTTGGTGCAATTCTTTCTTGTTAATATTTTAGCAGCCCTCTCAAGCTTTTATTGCATTAAAGAAAATTCACAGTTTGGCTAGTGTGTGTGTGTGTGTGTGTGTGCACTCGCAATGCTGGGGATTGGACAGGCGTCCCCTGACACCTGTACTCTCTCAGGGTGTGAGGAACCGACAGAGGCCAAAGCCACAGTCACAGGTCTCAGACCAGTGGGGTGTGAAATGAATCGGAGGGCCAACACATTCTCTCCCTGCTACAATCTGTGGTTGTGGTTGTGTTTGTGTGGTGTGTATGTGTGTGTGTGTGTGAGTGTAAGAGAGAGATAAAGGAAAGGAAAAACAGTGAAAGAAAGAGGAGGCAGAGACATTAAATCTGAACACTGCTACACTGCAGTACATTTCCTAGCTGCAATAATAATAGCTCCTGAGTAAATAAACTCAATAAATATTGATGAGCAGGGTAAACTTTTTTTCTGGTGAGTGAAAACTTGAATAGGGTCCTGTGCCTGCAGTACTCCAGCTTTAACAGTGTCTGCATCTTTATATCGTCTATATTTTCAGAAAAGCCTAAATGAATGTTTTTTCCCCAATAAGACCCCATCCTCATACAACTTACATCAGTTTCATCGTGCTTACTATTATGTAAACTGTGAATTTATCAGAAAAGGTGGCTAAACTGAATTTTGCTCGGTTTACCCTCCACTTTATTGCTGAATATTACAAACTATTTTGGAACGAGCAAAGTTGCTCCAGCAACAAGAATCTGGGCGGTGCCGCAGGGGGCGTGCGGCTCGTTGTTTGGCTGGATCCCCTGTCAATCATCCCCGGCGGCTCTGCAGCACCTCCCACAGACGCACAGCGGCAGCGCAGCTTTCCCCGACAATGATATTCAGACTGTAAGGCACTTGCGGCTCGTCTGCAGCAAAAGGAGAAAAGAGGAGAGAGAAAGAGAAAACCTCACCTCCTCAAACAGCGAGTGAGGGAGAGAGAGAGAGAACGACAGAGAAAGAGAGAGAGAGAGAGGAGGTTGTGGAGTAAAAAGAAAAACAGCGGCTTGGACCTCCAACGAGGAGTGTGCTATTTTCTGCGCTTTATTATAAAGTCTCTCATTTTCACACAGATCCGACATGTCATCGTCCGGTAAAGACAACAGCGGTGCCCAACATGCCAATTACGTGGGACCTTACCGCTTGGAGAAGACACTCGGGAAAGGACAGACAGGTTGGTTGGGACAGCTTGCTCGTTGCATCTCCCTCTCCCCTTTAATTGCACAATTCATTTTCGGAGCGCTCCGCAGCGAGTTGATATTTGGCCGGCTGGATGTGTGCAGGTGATAAATAACTCACCGCTTAGTTACAAACACCTGCCCTGCTTTGTAGGGAATTTGTGGAGTGTTATGTGCCGGAGCTGACACAATTATCGTCCACACTGTGGGACGGGGGGGGGGTTTAGGTGATGTTGCTTTTACTGGTTGTGTTGGCTGAGCGTTGGCGTGGGACTGGGTGTGTGTGTATCCAGGACCAGAGCAGTGTGGACACCGCAAATGATGAGGGGCTATGAAAATGAACTTCTTGTGTCCCGCCTCGCTTGTGTGTGTGTGTGTGTGTGTGTGTGTGTGTGTGTGTGTGTGTGTGTGTGTGTGTGTGTGTGTCCTGTGATTTGAACACAACGCCGCTAATCCTGATTTGCCTGATACCTTGATCTATTCTTAGTCCGCAGACAGGCAGGCAGGCGTTTCTCCTATAGGCTCTGACTGCAATGCATGAGGTTGAAGGTCCCACATTGACATAGATTACACCACGAGCTGCTCACACGGCTGAGAAATCAGAGCTATGCTGATCTATATTCACATACCCTAGGGGTTGGGACTGGGCTTCTTGAAGAAGAACCACCTGCTTTATCCCAGTGTCTATTAGTGACAGCAATGACACTGCAGTTTGTGAAAGTTGATAAGGAATAGCACAGAAAACTGATAAAAAACTGAGTATTGATTTGCTACTATTTTGTCACAAAACTATGCTTGTGTGTTGGTTGAGCCTGTACATACAGTCTGTTTATATACAGTGTATTGCAGTTTGTTCTCCATGCACTGTCAGTTTAAAGCATCGGTAACTCAGTGAGACTCCTCTGCGGTCAAGTGTATGCAGTCAATGGAGCCATGTGAAAGGAGAGGCAGGCTCAGCCCTGTGTAGGCAGAGATGGCAGAAGGAGTGATGCAGCATGCCCTGGTAGTTAGCCACCCTTAAACAGAGAGAGAGAGAGAGAGAGAGAGAGAGAGAGAAGAGAGAAAGAGAAGACCTCTCTTCTCCACTCCTCTGCTGAGAGATTTTCCTCCCATCTGTTGTCTAAAACGGCTACAATAGGCGTTACTTCCCCAACCCAGTCCAGCTGGTCATGCTGAGCTGCCGTGTGTGTGTGTGTGTGTGTGTGTGTGTGCCGTGAGAATGTGTGTGTGTGTTCCTTCAGACAGTATTGCTTTCTTGAAAGTGTCTCGGTCAATTCATTCACCTGACCCATCCAGCCTGTGTTCGTCAAGGGGTTTGTCACATTGCCTTCCCACGGTGGTAGTGTGTCTGTGTGTTCATGATTGATGCCCTTCCTTGTCTGTAGGACTGTACAGGGCCTGGTCATTACATATGTTCCCCAACAATACTGAAAACAAATCATCACCAACAATCAGTTACTAGTTACAGTGTAACAGGCTGTACCGTATCTGCAGTGTGATGCATTTACTACAGTTTAACAGTGGGAATTAATGTTGCAGGCTATGAGCCAATCACTGTTTCATAACAGATTCATAACAAATGCAGTATTAAACACACCTTGGCTAGTCTCCCTCTGTCCTGCTACTGATGTTAAATCATTTGTGTTTACAGCAGGAGCTCATCAAAAGGAGCAATGACTAGACTCAGCTTTCTCTCAGTTAACACTCTAATCGCTGTAATAGCTGTTTATGGTGGTAGAGAGCTGGAAATGTGGTCTGCCAGGTACAGACGTGTAATGATATGGTGTCGGTGAGATAGTCCCAGGGCTCAATACGTATTTACGTGAGAGTGACGCCCGATTGGAGCGCGGTTCTCAGGCTGGTCTTGACCTGTCTGACCCAGGGAAGCGTACATAAACTACAACCTCCGTCCGGCTTCTCTGGCCCTTGCATGTCAGGCTATTTTGAGCTGGATACACGAGCTAAAGTGTTGCAATAACATGTGATTTAGAGCATTTCAACTGCTCTAAATCAAGTAGAACTCTTTAAAATCATTCTGTGTTTATCTTTTTTAATACTTTCTGGCCTGGTATTTCGTAAACGTGCAGAAATATTTCCAAACAGGGCCCCGTGTTATGTGTGTGTGTTATGTTTGAGAAGAATAATTTGATTACTGGCGTGTGTGTAGCTAGTCCATGCCAAATCTATTCAGATTAATGACAGTGCATAATATCCCATTCGCCCATTAACCATTTGTTAATCTCTCATATCTCTTTCCCAGGCCCCCCAAGTAAAGGGTTGGCCTGGCAACTGCGAGTGGCCAATGGGCTGGTCTCGATCATGAGTGGCAGCTTGGACTGTCCAGTGGGCTAAATCCCCGTTGGCTCTCCCAGGCTCAGATTGGCTGGTATTATTAAAGGGAGAAGGCGGAAGGCCTCTGGTTGATCTGGCTGCCCTGCTCAGAGTGGTGCTGCTCCGCGTTCATTAAGCGATTAGGCCTTGCCCTGACACACACACACACACACACACACATATGCACACACACACACACACACACACACACACATGGCCACTGCAGTGGTTCTGGTTTGGCTTCCTGCTCTAATCCCCTACACAGCCAAAGTCCCCCACGCACTCACGTGGCCCAAGGAAGCATGGGCTTTAGCCACACAGCACCTAGTTCAGTCGGATGGGAACAGGCTACTTGTGGACATCTGAGGCAATAACACACAACCACAGTCCAGACTGCAGGATGCATCTATTTGCTGTCTTGTCTAGAGAGAGAATCCAATCTCAGTGTAAACTAGACCTTTCTATCTACCTGTCTGTCTGCTCTGTATCTCTCCCCACTTCTCTTGCGTTGGGTTTATTGCTTTCTTCACAGTTTCTCCCGGCCATGTGTACCTGTCCCTTCTTTGTCTGGTGTGCAGTCGGGCCTGAGGGAGGGTCTATAGATGCCGAGTGTTTGCATGGCTGGCTCCTGATTGGGGATGAAGCCACAGAAGCATGGAGGCCATTTTAAAGCCACTGATAGAGTTGTTGTGCTTGAGCGGCGGAACATGGCCCGGGTCGTTGTGACTATGAGATGGTTCATATCGCTCCTGCATGTGTCTGTGTCTGAAGGTGTAGATGTTTGAGTGTGTGTGTGTGTGTTGTGTGTTTTGTGTGTGTGTGTGTGTGTGTGAGAAAGAGGCTCTTCTTTCTGCATAACTCTTCCATTGTCCTGTCGTTTCCTTTTTCTATCAGACAGTGTAATTGCCCATCAGGCCATGCTTCATCAGCTGGATTGTGTAATGTTCTTTATTAGCTTCACAAGCCTTGTAATTGATGCCACTTGGTAAAATGACAACTGAGGGAACATTTATTAAGCTGTAGAACTCCCATTATGTTTCTTCATCACCACAGGGTTTGGAGTAATCGCTGTCTTGTATTTCAGACTCTTGAAGCTCTATTTGACAAGAGTCAAGCTGATCCGTGATCTGTTCACTGATACATTGGAAAACACTGCTGTGGGCTGCTTCTACTCTCCTCCTGAAGGTTGTTGATTAGTGGAATAGAGGCCTATTGTCTGGGACACACCGCGAGTTAATCCAATACAAGTCCCTGTCATGAGACTCGGATATTGACTAGGTAAGAGTTGGGTGTTGGTGTTTAGGCTCCTTGATTCTTTGAGTGACATTTAGAAGGTGAGATCATCTGAGCTTCAGGGGCTTTCATCATGACCATTCATCTGACAACAAGCTGCAAGTGATGCTCCCTCTTGCTCTCTCTCTCTCCCTCTCTCTCCCTCCCCCCCCTCTCTCTCTCGTGGAGCATTCTTTTAGTGGGCTGACTGGGCCACAAGGCATTTGGGCCAGATTCCAGCTGTGTCCATGGTAGTGAGATGCCTGGCCAGTGTATGACTCTTCCTCACACTGTTTCTTTCAGTCAGCTATGTGTGTGTGTGTGTGTGTGAGAGAGAGAGAGAGAGAGAGAGAGAGAGAGAGAGACCATCGCCAACAAATTCTCATTTGCCTTCATCAGTCTGCACACACACACACACTTACACACTTAATATATTAATGGTTCTGGAGCTCTAGTCCAATCCACAAATGCACGGTAATGCAAAACCATTAATTTGACGTTGATTGATAGCCGGTGAGCTGCTGATAGGTGAAGCAGATCAATGCCCATTCTCAAAGATTTCCTGTCCGCTGGAAGCAATCCATACTGTTTCACAACACACGATACTGTATTCCTGATGATGACAAGTGAGGAGGGAAAGCCTAGTCGATGCTGTCAATGGAAAGCCACTTGGCAAATCCGCAGAAACTGTTCCAACGGTGTGTTTGTGTGTCACCTGTGTACGGTGCAGGTGCCGACGCTCGGGATGACTAGATGACTAGTTCAAACACAGGTGTCTATCTTCACTGTGCTCACAAGATTACCCACAAAACCCACCGCCGGCTTCGGCCTAAAGGCTTGCCGTGTTTCGGTAGGCCTGTTCAAAGATTCAGGTCAGAGAAGCCCCGACCCTGCCTGAGCTAGCTGGCGGATCAGAGCCGCGGAGCACCGAGCCAGGCCTGCATAGTCTCAGCTGTTTGACTGCCTGGGTAAAGTCACAGCCCTGCTCCCTCAGCCCTGAAATGAATCCTAAGTGGTGTGAGGCTGGTATATGTGTGTGTGTGTGTGTGCGCGTGTGTGTGTGTGTATGAATATGTGCCTGACTGTGTGTATGTGTGTGTGTGTGTGTGTGTGTAGGACTAAAGGAGTTCTGGCCACTGCTGCCTCAGTGTTCTGGTAATTTCTAGACATGGCTTGGGGCAGCTCACACACACACACACACACACACACACACACACACACACACACACACACACACACACACACACACACACACACACACACACACACACTGGGAATGAGCCTGTAGCCTTTCTCGCTGCCTGTGACTTAGGCTAAGGTTATATAAGGATGGTCTCTGCCGTTTACTGTGCCTCTCCTCCTCTCCTCCTCCTCTCTTTGCCTCCCTCCTCTGTCCATCCCTCTCACTTTTTCTCCCTCTTTCTCCCTCTTCCCCTGGCCAGTCAAGATTCATACAGAGTTCAGCCATGTGGTAAATCAGACAAGACCTCGGTGGAATTGCATCGATTGGGAGGAATGTATGTAGCCAACGATTTTCAGAGATTAATGATGGGGAAAGAAGTGGAGAACTGAGCGGGATGAGATAGAGGGATGAAGAGGAGGAGAGGAGGAGAAGGAGAAGGAGAAGGAGAAGGAGAAGGAGAAAGAGAAGGAAAAGGAGAAGAAGAAGAAGAAGAACTTGGTTTGGGATAGTGTGAATTAGTCTTGAGAGTTGTGACTGTTGTGGAAGTTTTTACTGAAGGGACTGTATTGATCATTCACTTCATTGTTCTCTCCTCCTGCCTGATGTCATCCCTCCATCACTGACCTCCAGAGGAGAACAGGGCTCAATCTTTAGACGGGAGGTCAGTGGATAAGGGAAGGACTACCGGACTAAGTGTGTGTTGCTGTGTGTTGCTGGCCCCATCTCATCCTATTTGGGTCTTAACTCAGCGCATCCACTGTCAGTGTTTCTCTCACTTGCTGTAAAGCGAGGACAATCAGGTTAGGACGACAGGGTGCTATGGTCCATTTTCCCTCTGTTATAGCAGTACACAGCACACACACACACACACACACACACACACACTCACACAATCTCTCTCTCTCTCTCTGCCCATCTCCATCGTTTAGTTCAGCCATACTCTTTCGCCAACCGGCTGCTGTGTGTCGTGTAATGTGTTATCGCCTCATGCTATTTAGAATTTCACGGTGCTAGTTTTCCTGTGCGGCAGAGAAAATGCGGGCAGAAACACACCATTTCTCCTCTTGCCGGCGCTCCAAATTGGTACATTTATATAGGACCTTGCACTGTTGCTTCAATAAAACATACCTTGTGTGTCACAACTAGACATCTCTATACAAGCTCCAATCTGTTGGCGCTTTGAAGCTGCCAGTCAGCCATTCAACCAGTCAGTAAGTCAGACGAGTCACTAGCTGCTGTGCCTTTTGGTACGTCAATTTTAACACATACAATATTAAATGTCTGTGCACACAGCAGTAGGCTTAACCAGCCTGCAAGACCCTGTTCTCTCTCTCCCTCTCTCTCTCTCCCTCTCTCTCTCTCCCTCTCAGCTCAGATTAACCCTTGCTGAGCCGCCTGTCTGGCTCTGATTCTGTGAGAACGCTGGGTTGGTTGCCAAGGCTGGTTGTCTGGTTGTCATGGTTTCCTTGCTTCTTGCTGGTTCCCAGTCTGCCCTCCAAAGAAAGAAAGGGAATGCTCTCTCTCTCTCTCTCTCTCTCTCTCTCTCTCTCTCTCTCTCTCTCTCTCCTCCCTCTCTCCCTGTTGCTCTTACCTTCTCTCCCTCTCTATCTCTCTTTAAGTGGCTGTAGTCTGAAGTTAGCATCATGACAGACAGACTGTGAAATCCTCTGTCGCTTTGTTTGTGTGTGTGTGTGTGTGTGTGTGTGTGTGTGTGCTGACTTAGTGTATTTTGTTTAACTGCTTGATTGTGTCTCTTGATGTGAGCATGTGAATGAATGTGAGTGTGTGTGTGTGCGTGTCTTCAAATGTGCGCTGCATGTGTATGTGTGTGCATACTTGTGCAGCCAGTGTGTTTTGTGTGTGCGCTCGGACATACGGTCATGGATCAGACAGGCTTGCCCTGCTCTGTGCTCGGTGCTGTGTGCTGTGTTCCCATTTAAATCTGAGAGATTAGCACATGTGGGGAGCCTAGGCTTTGGCTGCTGTCAGCTCAGCTAGCCTTGGCAGGCTGTCCTCAGATCAGAATGGAAGCTCTGGACTCATCCCTCCCCAATGCTCTCTGTACTGCTGCACCTTATTCATTAACACATAGACCGGTGGGCCAGTGGCCCTGACTTTGGTACAGTTTGCCAACTGCTGCAACATTACTTGCATGATAGCATTTGATATAGGCCTAGGGAAGTTTACAGGATATACTTTAAACTACAATATTTGAAAGAAATGTGAGTATTATTTCATTGCTAGTATGAATATAGTGAAGAAATGACCTTTAAATGATATAACAATTTAGTACCATTGCATCAACAGACCTACTGGCAATCCCCCTGTTTTTTTCCCCAAGAAAAACTAGATTAATGGAAATTCATGTACTTTTACTGTGTAGTGTATTCCAGGTGGCAGTATCAAGGTAATTGTGACGCATGCAGAGTTTCACTGCCATGTCGTCAGCTCTTCGGGCTACGAGACTCAATGTCGCCCACACTGGAAACACCTGAGACGTGGCTCGGCATCTGACGTGAAGCAGACAGCTCTCAACGAGAGCAGGTTAGACGAGCATGACTGGTCACAAAGCAACAACCTGCGCTGGCTGCCTGTCTGTCTGTGGCACTGACATCAGACACTTGGCCAGACTTGAGAGCATTAGCACTGTGCTAGCTAGCTCGCCTTAGCTTATCTCAGCCAGGAACATCAAGAAGCGTGTGATTCACAGAGAGAGGAAGGAGGTGCCGTCCTGGTTTGCTGTTCTGATGACGTTGGGAGGTGTTGTTGCCACCTGGATCACAGGTGTTACTGACTCGGTGGTGCAGCCAAGACAAACTCTTTCTTCTGTTCCCTTTTCACGTTTTTGCCACTGATCCAAAGGGTCAGTGCATTGAGTTTGCTGCCAAGTCAAATCCTCTGTCATGTCTATGGATTAGGATGAAAGTCAGATCATGGAGAGATGTCATACTTGAGGCAGCGAGTCCAGTATGAGTGTCTTCCCCCCTTTTGGCCTGAATAGTGGGCTCAGCCTGTGCTACTTTCCTCCAAATCTCCAGCCTTGCAGTGCCGTACTGGTTTGTGAATGTATCAGAGCATAAATCTTTTAATACGACCAGCACGCTCTCCCAGTTGGCTGTTGCCCTATTTTTATTGGCTGAAGGTCCACCAACCAACATCCAGCTCTCTCCCTGTACTGATGTAGCCTCTTTTTATTGAGGGCCATCAGAATATTTACAGGCAGAGTAACTCTAAACACCTCGAATGGTCAGGTACCTTCATAATGTATCATGGATTACCAAACCATGACCAGTTTGTCATGACCAGTAATCCTAAATCAGTTTTCCAAGGTTTTCAGAGGATTTAGGAAAACCCAAAACTCAAATATTTATTTTCTAATGAATTGTGAAAACATTTATTTTCCTTCCCGTAGGCCAAGAATCAGTCAATCAATAAATCAAATTCCACCTATAGCGTATACCACAAGGTCAGGAGTAGTGATAAAGCCCTCAGTACAGATTATGAATGGCCTTTCAGGAAAGGAATAATCCATCACCCAAATGACCTTTTGGCCTCTTTCACTGCAAGGAGCATGCTGTTTGCTACTGCAAAGGATCATGGGTAGTAATAGGTACTTTCAGGTGTTAGCAAAATAAGCATTTCTTTAATATATTTCCACTTCTTTCTTTCTTTCTTTCTTTCTTTCTTTCTTTCTTTCTTTCCTGGCTAATGAAATGGTTGATGGAGTGATTATGGGGACGAGTGAGGAAGCAGGGGAACATTTCATCTCTTTATCCCAGATGGTTGGCTTTTTTTTTTATTCGTCACTGAAAGCTGCTTATTTCTGAGGTGGCTGCTGATGTTGCTGCCGTGTGTGTGTGTGTGTGTGTGTGTGTGTGTGTGATGCAGTGTGTGTGTGCGCGTTGGTGCAAGCGTGTGCGTTTTAGCGCGCACAGCGTGCTGCGACTCCTCGCCGATACATAACAGAGCCTGAGAGCTGTAACTCATGGGACACAGACGAACATGAGAGAGACAGAGAGGGAGGGGGGCGGGGTGGAAAAAAAGAGAGAGTTGCTGAGTGAGAGAAAGAGTCACAGCAGTAAAGCATCTCTCAGGGTCAATGCCTCTATTATTATTCAAATCCTGTATAGCACACACACAACCACACACACACACACACACATACATGCACAGGAATGTGCTGTCCAGCAGCAGCGTGGATGATTTTTAGTTTCTACTGGAATCCCAGCTCTCTCTCTGACTGCAGCAGAGCTCTGACGTCATCACCGGGGGAAATGCAGCCACAGCAGGAAGGGCTGCTGTCAGTACGGTGCCTGAGGACACACACACACACACAGACACACACACACGCTTTCCCATGCCTTTAGGAAATTTAGTCTCTGCTCTTCAATCCTGTCCTCTGTTTAACCTCGCTGCAGTTTACCTATCAGTTCAGGGACTGTGCAAAAGAATACAGCCGGTATATGGAACATGTAGAAGATGGTACTACTTGCACAAACATGTGTTTTCAAGAACTGGGGGCCTCCTTTGCTTTGATGTGCAGAGTCAGTAACCATAGCAACACAGTGACATGTTTTCATGTGCTCCTTTACATGCTGATAGCAGGAGGATGGCTAGGTGCGTGCTTGTTGGTATTGTGGATGGTCAAACTTGTTTGCTGCTATTATTCTGATGTAATATGATTTTGTATAATGGGAGCATGAATGGTAGCAAGCAGGTTCATGGGCATTTATTTGTGCCGGTGTGTCCATGCTTGTACGCATGTGCCTCTGTAGACATATGCAGGTCTGATTGATGTGGGTGTATTATTATGGTTAGAATACAGTTGTTTTTCTTTTGGCCCCATGTTATCTCAGCCTATGGGTTGCAGTGGGCCTACAGTAGCTTGCACTGGGTTTGTCTTGGCTTTAGTGCCCTAGTGAACCCCTCATGGGCTACATCTACTTATTGCATCCTTTCCATCCATCCTTCACCACCATCTCATTGCCTCTCCTCCTCTCTTCCTTCTCCCCTTCTTCCCCAGATCCATTTGCCTCCTTCTTGTCCTATTTCTTTCCACCCATCCTCCCCTCCATGACCCCTCCCTCCCTCTCTTTCTCCCTCCCTTCCTCCCTTCTTGCCTAATGGAGGTATTCCCCTGCAGCCTCAGACCTAGTGCTGCCATTCTACTCAGGTAGGGCTCATTTCATGCAGGACGATTAGATCTCACTGGCAGCAAATGAGATTTTCAGAGCTGGATAAGCCGGAGTGTTTTTGGGCCTGCACAATAGCAAGGGGGAATTCAATTAAATCTTTACATACACTCACATACGTACGTGCCTGCGTGCACACCCACATGCAGACACCACATATGCACGTTCACGCCTATCCACGTGCACTCAGTCAGTCACTCACTAACTCTCTCACACACCTTCACACAGACACACACACTCAAGCAGGAAGGTTGTATGAAAAGATACAGAGACCCTCATAGCCACACATGTACACTTCAGTGGCCATGGCATTTAGCTGACTTTATCTGCATGGCTTGGCTAATTGTTTTAATCCTACCGCTATAAGGAGCCTGGTATAGGGCATGCATTGTTATGAGACCGTCTCTCACTTCCCTCTACTTTAGATTTCACATTTCTCCCATATGGCAAATAAAATAAATAGCAGCATAAAAATCGGCATATCACACACATTTACCTAATGTGTGTAAAAGGGCTAATTTCATGTGAGAGACCGTCATAGTCTGTCTCATAGAGGAATCGTACCCTGTGTTGGCTTTATGGGCCAGAGCTGGTAATTGCTTGTAAAGACTGTAAAGAAGAGTGTAGCAAAACGTAGCAATAAGTAATTGGACAGGGATAGACTGGTTTTAAAACCCCCACTATGAAAAAGATGCACAAATTTACATTTTCTCCTCAAGTTTTATCATCTGTCATTCAGTTTATTAATTCGCTTCCTCTCCCGGCGCAGCGTGCAGCCCACAACTCCATTCCTTCTAATGGAGAATTGAAAAGGGTGCTTGTGTTTTTTTACAGGACAAAATAAAGCCCCTTTCTAAATGGGTTTAGCCAGAATGAGGGAATGCATCATCTTCTGAATTGGAAATAAGGAAACATTTGGCCTCGTTACCTGATGTTTGTAATGCCTTTAAGCTTCGTGATTGTGTCTGTGTGACTTGGACTGATCAGACTCGCTTTGCACCTGAATTCATTACTCCATCTTCGCCAGTGTCATTATACTGCAACCTCTTACATTCACTCCTTAATGAGGCTTTATGAAATATTCAAACCTTTACCTGGAGGAGTTCAGAAAACAACCTCTACGTGTGTTTGCATGCCTGTGTGTGTGTGTGTGTGTGTGTGCACTCCTTGTCTGTCCATGTGTGTATCAGCTTCTTTTGATCTCTTTTTTTTGCGCTGACAGATACAGCGAGACAGACAGAGGAATACATTTTACACACACACACACACACACACACACCTACAAGACAGACATGATTTGTGTCAGTGTAATGATTTGTTATTCTAGGATTTACTGTCCCAGCTGGTGAAGAGGCCAGACTAGATCAGGCTCATTAAACCTGAGAGAGATGTGCTTCTTGGCCCGGTGTCCACGTTAGACCTATGCTGGGCCTCGTCTCGTCTTCGTTCAGTCCCGCTGCTCCTCTTTCTCTCTCTCTCTCTCTTTCTTTCTTTCACTCTCTGAGCCCAACACTAAATCACCCAGAACCTTTAATTAAAACACCCATCTTTTCAGACACACACACACACACTTACACAGGCGCACAAAACACACAACATCTCTGCTCGTACAGTATATCAAATTTAAACTAGTGCAGTGAATGGGGGGCTGAACTTTAAACAACACCGCCTGATTACTTAAAGGGCCGGTGTCCTCAATTCTCCCTCCCTTCACTGCCCTGGAGAGGTAGTTAATATAGCCCCCCCGTCCTGTTTGACTCCTCCCCCTCTGTCAGCCTTGCCCTCCTACCCCTGTACCCTTTGAAGATCTCTTTAATGAAGTGCTCATGCTCCCTGTGAGTTACACTGTATCGCTTTATATGTCACGTTTGTGTAAGTCCCATGAGTTGAGGTGAGAGCTGAGTACCCAGAGCTCTCTCTCTCTCTCTCTCTCTCTCTCGCTCTCTCCGAGGGCCTCTCCTGGGGCCCCGGGATGTGTGTCCAGACTATGGAGAGAATCATTAGGCGAGTCCTAGGCCTCTTCTGGTTCACACAGAAGGCTCTCTGCTCGATTTGCACCCCTAACCTTTACATGCACCTTACACTCATATCGGTCTCTGCGGGTCTAGGCTACGAGTGATGGCCGAGAGAGAGAGAGAGAGAGAAGGATCCTCTGTCAATCTAGCTGTATATCATTTCCCCGGTCTCCCTTTGGGCTCTTATACAGCTTAATGGGTAAAGGAAACGGATGGTCCTCACTCTGAGAACAGCTTGCGGGTAGCTTGTGTTTTAATGCAGAAAAAGAAACGTCTGTAAAAGCTTCTCTGTATCTGATGACTTGTGTCAGCATCTGGGTCGGGAGGCTCTGTTATATATTGTTCTTATTACTGGCAAGACCTCTACAAATGTTTGCATGGTAACGATTGGACGAAGGAGTCTGTGCCTGGATGTCAATTTGTGTCGGTGTGCTGTTTCACTGACCACTGTGTGTGTGTGTGTGTGTGTGTGTGTGTGTGTGTGTGTGTGTGTGTGTGTGTGTGTGTGTGTGTTCTGAACCGTATATCCAGTGTCAGTAGAACCACAGCAGCCATTAGTTCTAACCTCAAATACAGAGGTCAGGTTTCACCCACAGCCTCTCTGCGGCCTTTTGAAGAAATCACACCCAACACACACACACACACACACACACATGCAGTTCCCTCCTACAGGGCTTCATTAGAGGAGGATTATTCAGCGCTGAGGGATCTGATAAACTGGATGAAGCTACTTTGGCCGTGGCGCTGTTTGCCGATCACGCTTAGATGAGCCATGCAACCAACACACATGCACCGAGACAGCTCCCTGACACCCTCAGTGGTGGAGAGAGGGGCTTCTCCATGAGTGTGTGTGTGTGTTCACAACTCTGCTTATGTGCATGTCTCTCTGTGTGTGTGATTAATCTCTGCAGGCCAGGGGTGACGGGGTCAGAGTGGAGGTGCCTGTGGAGCTAATGACAGTGATTAAGATAGGGGTTGGTGGGGCTTAACCTTCATCAGTTTCCCTATCTTGCCCATGCTGTCCCCCTCAGGGTATAGGCAACCTTATCGCTGATGAGGAGATGAGCAGAGCACCGCTGGGACGAAGCCCCGTGGACTCAAATGGTCTCAAATGATCACCTTTCTACTCTTCCTCTTCACGTCTCCATCCTCTGCTCCCTCGCTGTCTGTCTCTGTCCAGGTTAATGGCTTGATCTCAGCAGCCCAACAGTGCAGTGCAGGGATGAGTGATTGGCTACATGTCTCTCAGCATAGCGTCCCTCTCTCCCGCCGTTGCCGATTCCCCATACTATGTTTTTTTTATATGCTTGTTGTCTTTTCTGTAATACATTTCCTCTGTAGGTTTCATTTTTTTTCTGTTGGTCTCTCCCAAAGGATATTTTTTTTATTGATTTTCAACTTGCAGGCATAGTTATCTAAACAGTTAACGGTCAAATACACAGCGATTAACACAGCATTAAGTGATGGATAGCCTAATGTA
>JAXDDX010000001.1:11992500-12072500 GCA_034670405.1 Hoplostethus atlanticus
CCCAGAAGTTAGAATCCTTCCATTGATTTTAACTCACTACTAGAAGGTCTTTAATAGCTCTTCGGGGACTGGAGTGTTTATATGTATGACCTCGCTGGTCCATGTCTGGAAGGGCTGTCCCCAACTACTCAGTAATACTAATAGTGTAATACTGGGTTTGGATTTATTTCCTTATTATCAACTATTTTCTCCCTGTTTTTAATTTATTGTCCTCCAGTTTACCTTTAAATCTGACATTGTTGACTAAAATTGACTCGGGTGACTAACGCATATGAAGCGATGAGTCAAACCGACCAAGAGTGGTCATCCCCTAGTATGTCGTAACACAAAGGGATGACAGGCGGTACAGTATGCAGGCATTACTGCAGCAAGGGTTAGCCTGAGGTTAGCTCACACTCTCTGGCTTGTCTGGGTGTGAGGGGTGTCTCGGGGAAGAAGCACTCTCTCTCTCTCTCTCTCTCTCTCTCTCTCGCTCTCTCTCTCTCTCTCTCTCTCTCTCTCTCTCTCTCTCTCTCTCTCTCTCTCTCTGTCTCTCTCTCTCTCTCTCTCTCTCTCTGTCTCTCTGTCTCACTCGCTCGCTCTCTCCCTGCATCTCGCCTGCTACTAGTTTCTGGTTTGAGTGAATCTGTTATTTATAGGTACGTGTCTGCACATGCATACATATTCAGGCTGTGGCAGGTCCTGGGATGATAGGGGCTCCCATTACTTGCTCTGGAGAGCGGAGATGGGGCGCAGAGGGGTGAAGGTGGGGGAACACACAACCAGCGGGCAGCGGGGGGGTGCGTGAGGCCAGACTGAAATATGAAATATGAAATATGACACACTCGTATACACACTCACACTTACACACGTGCTTCATCTCCCTTGTAGAAAGAGTAATAATCATAGTCTAGCATCCATTCATTCTTTGTGAGAACAGTCATTACTGTCATCACCAGGTCCTCCCTGAAGCACTTACTGTCACACACACACACACACACTCATACTTTGGATTCAAATGTACTTACCCTTACTCTCTCTTTCTCTAAGTCCCTTGGTACTGGTGAAACCTTGACAAGACAAGGGCCTCCTCCCGTTTGGCCCCCCCCAGGGCCACCTGTCAGCCAGGAGACAATAGAGACCAGGGCACATTTGCCTTTCTAAAGAGGCACTCCCGCTCACCCTGCCTCCCCTGCGCACTTCCTCTCTCCCCCTTTCTCCCCTCTCGCTCCATCTTTCTCTCTCTTTCTGTCAACCGTGATAACTCATTAATGTGTCACAGACCTGTGTGTGTGTCTGTGTTGTGTGTGTGTGTGTGTGTGTGTGTCAGGAGGGCTATCAGTGTAGGAGAGCCAGTGAGCTATGTGATTGGGTTAAACACAGGGACATGAGTTAATGGGAAGGCCAACCACGTTCTCTCGTGTGACCGGACTCATCACTCTGTACACACCAGTTTCAAAAAGATAAAGGTTCCTCCTTGCTTTGCAAATATTTACCCAGCGTTTATCCCAACAGATGACGCTAGCACTTGGTAGAAATTTCCTCTGAAACTCTGTTCTGTCTGGCCGTGCCCATATGTGAATTTGTGATCTCCTTGACATTTTGATCTTTGTTTTTGTGAGGGAGAACGAACCAGAGGGAGGACGCGATATTGCGAGATTCAGAGACACAATGAGTGAGAGAGATAAATAGAGATGCTCATCCAGCATCACCCTTCCCCCCCTCTTAAGAAGTTATGTTTAAAACATCACGATGACTGAGCTCGGTTCACCCAGAGTTAAATGCTTTGATCAGAGCCGTGCGTCTGACCCGTGTGTGTGTGTGTGTGTGTGTTAACCGCGGTTTCTTAAGGGTGGATGCTACTCAGCATGAGGACCTGGGAGCTGTGCTAACTCAGCTCTGCTCCCCTTAAGGCTGGGTCGGTCTGGAGTGTGTGCCCCGGGGCGCCTCTTCCAGAGTGGTCCCTGGGTGCTCCTCAAATTGACATAACACGTGCACGCACACACACACACACACACACACACACACACAGACACTATGGCCCCAGGCAGTATGGATCAGTGAAATGCTTAGGAGGGCTAAGGTAAGGGTGAAGCCAGGGCAAGTACAGTGGAGAAACATGCCACTCGTCACTTCCCTCAGCTTGTTGCTTGATCTTGATAGTCTCAACAACATTTCCTCTCTACAGTATGTAACAATGCACTTCCAAATAATCCAACATACGTGTTTTCCTCCAACAGCAGCTCAGTTTAGTTATTTTTCAGACTCGTGGCCATTGACTGGCACGCCACGCTTTTAATACACTTGGTCCGATCATGGTCTTTCATCATTAGGCGGCGATGCAGTTTGATGGAGGAGAATCCTCTTGTCGCAGATTTGTTTTCTTGGCCTAGATCAGGGCTGCCAGCACGGGGGGGATGGGAGGGGAGGGGAGGGGAGAGGAGAGGACAGGAGGGGAGTGCTACAGAGCTGTGGAGCCCCAGTGAAGTTGATTCCTGTCAAGCCCGCAGCAGCACAGTCGGAGAGGGCTTGACCAAGTGTTTAAACAGCGCTCTAGGATTTGCCACTAGTACCACCCGAGAGAGCGTGTCAGTCTGCGAGATGAGTGTGTGTGTGTGTGTGTGTGTGTGTGTGTGTGTAAGAGAAGTATCGAGGGTGTAAGCAGTTCAGAGGGGCAAGCAAGGTTGGAGGACTAGCTGTCGGCACTGCAGTAGAGACAGCAGGCGGTGAGAGAGAGTGGTCATGTTGTGATTGAAACACAGAGGTGAACTGTAGCAGAGTGGTGTGAGTGGGCCTAGTGGACGAGGTGGGTTAGTCAGAGAGAGAGAGTTACAGACACGCACACACACACACACACACACACACACACACACACACACACACACACACAGAAACTGACACACACTCTGCACCAGGGTTTCACAACATTTTTATCACACAACCCCAAATAGAGACCCATTAAGGTCATGGACCCCCCATATGGGAATGTTTCTATTGTTGATGTAGTATTGAATTGTACTGTAGACTGCACATGGGGAAATAGTGGTGACCAGTCCTCCTGGAGCTCCCCCAGGGAGCCGGACCCTACTTGGGGACCCACTGCTCCACAAATGCACAACCACATACAGAAGGGTAATGGAGGTCTCAAGAGAGAGTGCCATTGAGTTGAGGGGAGAGACAGAGGGATGATGGGTAATAGAGGTATGATTGGAAGGGGGATGTGGTGTTGCTATGGGTGATGGGCAGGGCAGGTGGTTACCGACTCGCAAGGAAAGTCTGTGTGTGTGTGTGTGTGTGTGTGTGTGTGTGTGTGTTGGTCGCTTGCTCTCTACGGCTGAACAATCTGATGGTGTGGGGCTTTGAGATTTCTAGGAAACGTGTGTGTGTGTGTGTGTGTGTGTGTGTGTGTTTTGTGTTTCCATGCTCTTGAAGTCCCTTGAAAGAGAGGTGGGGGTTGGTGGACTTGTCACTCCAGCAGGGCTGATGTGACGCTGGTGGCCTTGAGGGAGCCGAGGCCAGTGAAAGCCTGGAGAACATCAGTCGTCCCCGGCGCCGCGAAAGAACATTTGTGTGCGTTCGTGTGTGTGTGTGTGTGTGTGTGCGTGCAAATGTTTATTTGTTTTGTGTGTGTGTGTGTGTGTGTGTGTTAATGTGTGTGACTTTTTAAATTAGGCTGCCACTGCAAGATTTAAATGATAATGGAGCCATTGACCCTGAGAAATGCTGCATTTGCGAGTGTGCATTTTCGTGACCACATCGAGAAAAGGGTTAGCTAGTGAATGCACTGTTCAATGTGTGTGTGTGTGTGTGTGTGTGTGTGTGTGTGTGTGTGTGTGTGTGTGTGTGTGTGTGTGGGGGCTTTTCTGTGCCTGGATGCTTTGTCCTTTCTCCCAATGGAAAGGGGCCGAATGAGAGACAGCAGATTAACTGTGTGTGTGTGTGTGTGTGTGTGTGTGTGTGTGTTTATTTTGGAGTTAAGTGTGTTTTCCTGTTTTGATTGTGTGCAGTCTTAAGGAGGGACCATACCACACACTGACACACACACACACACACACACACACACACACACACACACACACACTTGGCTTTTATTGGAGCAGACAAAGTGCACAGAGTAACGTTAATGAAACACTTATCTTCTATCCAAACATATTAACAGACTCTTGGAGAGGGAGTGTGTGAGTGTGTGTGTGTGTGTGTGTGTCCTTGTGTGTTTATGCGTCGCTGAGCATGCGTGTGTATTAGCGTCATGTGAATATACTCGCATCACGTCGTGATACCGTCCAAGGTCACACGTGTTTTTTCTTTCTTTCTGCCGTCTCCACACACACTCCGTTTCCCTCAATCTCTGTTTTCCTTCTCTTACATCCGTCTCTCTTTTTCAACGTGTTTGTCCCCACGTCTGTTTCTACAACCTCTCTTTTAGAGGTCTCTTCTTTATTCTGTGCTGCTACTTTTTCCTCTTCATCATCCTTGCTTTTCGATTTCTCCCCCTCTTTATCTCTCTCTCTCTCTCTCTCTCTCTCTCTCTCTCTCTCTCTCTTCTTTCACCCTCCTCCATTGTTCTGGTTAATCTGGCCTGCTCTCCGGCTGTGCCCTCGTGTCCAGATGATGCATTAATCCAGGTTACCCCAAGCCATTGTTTATGCTGTGCACCCCTCCCAACACAACACACACACACACACACACACACAAAGGCTCCCCCCTTTATTGTCACATCATGCAGACTCAACACATGACAGACAAACAATAGAGCGACGGCGCTGACATCGTTGAACGTGACTTCAGATCCTTAAACACAGACATCACGGACGATAAATGAAGTCGTCATTTCAGATCACAACCATTTGGACTCACCGTGATAAATTCAGAGATTGCTTCTCTGTGATTCATCACTCTGGACGTCTGCCTCCCGTGACCCCGTGACCCCGTGACCTGTGACCTGTGCGTTTGCTCAATGCATATATCTGGCTGTTATCAGCATCCAGTACATCAGGCTGAACTGCTCATCATCTCCTGGCTGCTTCAGTCTAATTTGCTTTGTCTGCATCCTGTGGTTGGTTTCCATAGAAATCTGTGTTCAAGTCTGCATGCGCTTCTTATTTGGTTTTTAAATGTCTGATCTGATGAACCGTGATAAAGGTCAAACAGATCAAAGACTCGGGGCTTTGCTGTTTGATCAATCATAAATTCCACCTTCTCTAGTATTCTCATTTAGTCCCTGGGGTATTTTTGTAATGTATTTAAGTTATATTATTTGTAGCAGTGATTAATTTCCCTGGGAGGTAGATCTGAGACGGGTGGTGCTAGCGTGTGCGTGTGTGTGTGTGTGTGTGTGTGTCTGTGTGTAAGACACTGTGTCCTTGAACAGGCTTATTGCTGCAGCTGGAACATCATACGCTCTCCCCTCACCAGCAGGTCTTTCTCACTGTTACACACACACACACACACACACACACACACACACACACACATTTTTCCCCGGCTTAGCAGAAGATGGGGAAGGCGTGAGATGGAGGGCGGTGGTGAAAGAGCGCCACTAAAGCGACTGGCATTTTTACAGGGGGACGTAAATCAGGGTAGCGCACAACCCAGGGAGTTTATCCTCTTCGCTCCTGTGTGGAGCAGAGATAGAGGGACAGAGAGCCAGAGAGGGCCAGAGATCGAGCTGAGATGATAAAAAAAGATGGTGCTTGTTCATACTTTTTGGCGAAAGAGGGAGAATGATTCACTCTTTCACTCAATTGAAGTCTTGAAATTCCTTTTACTCAGTAGATGTCCTCACACAGGCACGTGCATTGTGTTAGACAAATATGTCGGTCTGTCACAGATACAGCTTGGATGCCATCAATAAAATTCAACATCAAGCCAAAATTACATTTTGAAGAAAACAACTATTACATAGTAAAACCAGGACTTAGATAAGAGAGGCTTCAAAAGCTGTGTACTGGTCACACACTAGTACTAATTAGTGCTTACACAGTAGACATACATTTCGCTGAATACCCTCACACTTGGGGAGAAAAACATGAAATAGTTTGAACAGATTTGTTCTTTCATGGTGTTGTTTCATCTTTACTGTTGGCTTTTTCTCTCTCTGTCTTCTTTTCACTTCCCTCTTATTCTCTGTCTTTCCATGCCTAGGAGAGGTACAGCAGGAGCCTGAGGCTCAGGGAACTCTGTTCCCACACACAGATATATATATATACACACACGCACACACACACGCACACACGCACTCACACACACACACACACACACACACACACACACACACACTTCCTCCAGGCCCCTTTGCAGCCGCGGGTCAATCCTTATGAAACACTGTGAAATAATTTCTCAGCTTCAACCCCTTTTACAACCGGTGCATAGATTCATACTGCACACTCAGTCTCACATCACAACTTCTGCTAGTTTTGGTGGATTGAGTAACTTTTCTATTCTTGATTTCTGTAGCCATCCCTCAGTGCCTCACCCTCTTTGTCCTTTATCTTTATTTATTGTTATTTCTTGCTGTTCTAAGTTAATAAAAGTGATTTGGTCTTAACAGTACCTGGCTCTCCCAGACAGCCGTAGCACCTCTACCATGCGTGTCTAACAGCCTATGTGATTTCTTTGTGTTCCAACATTTTGTGTATGCAGTGTTGAATTTCTTCTTTATTTCCCTTCGTCCACTGCAAGATGTTTCTATGATTCCATTTTGTAAGTGAATCATTTCATTGGTGTCAGTACAGGTTGTGTTTTCTGCTTGAGCAAAGATATTGAAAAATCTTCCACCACATCCATCCATGGATTATTGTCCAATCTGTTTGATGTCAGTCTCCATTTCGCTCTCTCTCTCTCGCCCCCCTTTTTCCTTCTCTCCTCCCCCTCCCCTCTTCTCTCTGTGACTCTCCCTTCTCTTGTCACCCTCGCTCCCTCTTTACTCTTGCTGTTATTATCTCCTGGCCTGCATACCTCAACAGCTCCTTCACTTCATTAGCTGTTCACATGTAGGTGAACATCCTCTTTTATTCATGCCTCGATGGAGGGATAAACAAAAGTGATGAAATGAAAGGCAAAGGGTTCACAGCCTGTGCCGGCTCCTGGAAAGGAAACATGAGGGCTAATAATTGCATTGCTATTCTAAACAGCTCTCCGGAGGCAATTGTTGGTATGGGTTATGCTTGTCTGTGGTTTGGTTGGGCAGACAGACATTAACAGAAAGGGGGGAGACTTCTCAGAGCTGGGCTGGAATGGTGGCTCTCCGAGAGGAGGGAGGGAGAAAGTGGAGTGTAGCTTTATTTAGAGTCTCTTATGTAGTGGTCTCTCTCTCTCTCTCTCTCTCTCTCTCGCTCCAGTCCTTATTTTCTGCCTATCTAAGTCTGTGAAAGCAATGTTGCCAGTGAAACATTTTAGAATAAGACATAGCTATTTCTGCCACAGCTGTCTCCAACAAAATCAATACAAATATTCTTGAAAAAGCTAGACTGTGTCCCGGAGCAGCTCTGTACCTCTCTGTACCCAAACCCAGCCTTATCAGCCTCTTCCAGCCGGGCCTATGAGCATCAGAAGCATGAAGTGGTATAAAGCTTGGATAAAAAAATAAAATAAAAAAAAGCTTTAGATTCTGTGTGCATATGCTATGTGTGTGTGTGTGTGTGTGTTTGCTCAGGGTTGTGTTTTTACGCAGCATCTGTGTTTTATATGTGCAGTATATGTCCATGTGTGTGTGTGTGTGTGTGTGTGTGTGTGTGTGTGTGTGTGTGTGTGTGTGTGTGGTCATAAAGATGTCAGTTGCAATTGGAAATGGAAGGTGTGATGATCTCCCCAGCCACTGACCCTGTCAAAGTCGTATCTTGTTTCCGGACCATGATGCATTGGGTCTCAACTGAGCAGTCTTTGATAATTCAGAGCGAAGGATGGAGAAGGACAATTTGTCACAGACAAATACTGGATGCTGGCTGACGCTCCCTCTTGAGGCTTACTCTGCAGGTGATAGAAACTGCCACTCCTCTCCCTCTCTCTCTCTCTCTCTCTCTCTCTCTCTCTCTCTCTCCCTCCCAAATTAATCTATCTCCCTTTTATGCTGTTGCCTGTGGGATGGGTTTCAAATGGCCCTCAAAGAGAATTGACAGAAATAGAAAAAAATCCACTGGGATATGTTATACCCCCAGCAACATATACATTACAGGCACCATTACGTAAAAAAAAAAAAAGAGCGGAGTTCTGCTCAGCGTTCGGCTAAACAGGCCTTCAAGTGGGGAAATGACTGTGGCTTCGACAGAGGTTCCAGAAACAGCACAGCCAATCCTTATGAGGACGAAGCAAGTTCTTTGATCATTACTTAAGAGGCAAAAAGACCTTCTCTCTCTCTCTGTCTTAATTTCTGCCCGTCTTACCTGGGACCGCGGGCTAGAGCGCAGCCAGGGAGGCAGCAGGAAGAAAAGGGCTGCGCACTTTGAAGTTATTGAAATGAGGGGAGGAACGGGTGGGAAATACCAGGGAGAGCTGAGTAAAGAACTTGTTGAGCTGCTGGAGAGGTTCACCCAAACTGTCAGCTCTCAGCTCTCGGGTCTCTGATGTATTTCCTCACATTGAAGTGAGAATATTGGATGGATGTTGGCTTTTTGTCTCTCAGCAAATATGAGTAATTTTCCCTGTAATTGAGGTGCATGCCTGTGCTGGGAAAAAAAAACCAACAGTAGCCCCTATATCAAAGCTACCCATACGTTGCCCCTAATGAGGACTGTCTGCTCGTGTTAACCTCTTTGTTAACTCAATATTGTATGGTTTATTCAACAAGAAGCTGTCAGAATCCATTGATTCCATGGGAGAGAAATCCCCCCCACAACCCCGGAAGGCGTATCCCTCAGCCCTTAACCCTTTAGAGAGTGTCTGTCACTGACAAGATGCCCTGACGGGGTCAGACCCACAACATCTGCAAGCAGTGAAGACCTGACACCAGCGATATAACCGTAGAGAAAACGGAGCCATGGGCATCGACGATGTTCAGCCTGTCAGGTTGTGGCAGAGTGTGGAAGCTTCCAGAGCAGCATCCTCAAAGGAAGGAGAAGGGGGAGCTCCTCTCTCTGCGCCTGGCAGACAATGTCGGGGTCGGCGTCGGTCAGTCACGGCTGTCTGTGGAATACATAGCGAGTGGGAGAGAAAGGAGAAGGCGAGGGGAGGCGAGGGGAGGCGAGGCACGGTCGTGATCCGAGAAGAAATACTCTTTAGTCAAAATTACAATGTGGAGTTTTGTTCATTCTCTGTTATTTCTGGTGGCATTTCTGCTGTGCATATAGATTGGACATAAGATGAACTTGTTTTGTGGCGGGTGGCAATGTGAGCACAGGTGGCGGCGGAGAGGTGTCTCATTCTTTTGTGTGTAGATCGGCCTCATGCATGTTTGAGTAGGGCACATGAATGATACAATTACCTTGTCCCAGGGTGCAGGCCAGAACCTATTCCCACCTTAATGCCAAATAATAAGAAACGGTGGCTTACCGTTCTGAAAGAGCTGCTTTTGGAAGGATCACATACTCTCTCTCTCCCGTTCGCCGGCAATGAAAACAAAGTGGAGCAAATACATTCCAAACTTAGGAATACAAGATTTTATTTTCTGCATGTACACAATACAAATGGAAATACACTGACGGTTTCTCGGGTTTTTCCCCCCCCCGCCCGATTCTTTCCCAAAAGAATTGTTTACTCAAATTCAGCCTTCCTGTGCATGTTTACCTCGTGGCTCCAGTCTATCTAATTCCTTATAAATTAGCGTCTCGGTGTGTTACGCCTCTCCCAGATCTCTTCACAGCTTAATGTGTTGGAGTGCTGGATCTGATAAGTGTTCTCCTGTTACTCCTGCTACTCCCTGCTTAATATTGTGTTTGTGAGTGAGTGTGTGTGTGTGTGTGTGTGTGTGTGTGTGACGAGAGATGTGTGTTTACCGAAGAAGTAAACACCCTATACACAGTGAGTGGTTTAAATAGTCATTATGCAGCAGAGTAACTGCTTTGATGCATTCAGCTCAGCATCTATTGTGATTTAACAATTCGACTCTAAATATTGGCTCTCGGCGGCTTGGTGAAACGCTGACACACTTCTTTAACCACTTCGCTGCCGGATGTTGAGCTGCAGTGGCAGGTGCACGTCACGTAGGTTGAGTGTGGGGGCGCATCAGCAAAATACTCCGGACGAGACTTGATAAACCTGAGGGGTGCGGCGAAGAGTTCATGTGCAATTTACATGGTTAATATGCTGTTGATAACTGCGCAGGGCCTCTGTGATTGTGTGTGTGTGTGTGTGTGCGCGTGTGTGTGTGTGTGTGTGTGTGTGTATATGAAAGCAGTATTGCAGTGGAACGTTAATTAGTCCTGATATGTTTCCCATTTCATCCACAGCTGAACATTCCCTGTTCACAAACCTCGATCAGCGTTCATTCATTTCAACCCATTAGCACTCCCCCCTCTCTCTCTCTCTCTCTCTCTCTCTCTCTCTCTCTCTCTGTCTCTCTCTCTCTTCCTCTCTCTCTCAGCTTCTTGATATGTCAGCTATTACCCTGCTAATTTACACAAAGATGTGGAGAGGGGGAACTGAGGTAGGTGGAGAGGAGGAGGGAGTCCAAGAGGAGAACTCAGAGCCTCCATGCTCTTCTTCCCCGGCGTCTATCTCTTCTTCCAGCAGCTTGTTCTTGTTACGCCGGCTCGGGAGGCTCTCGTCGGCTGAGAGGTTTTAGGATGAAATACAGCAAATTAAGTATGCTTAATCTGCCTTACTGAGTAAAATAATAAAACTTTAAATGATGGATCATGTGGATTTGGGGCTTTTCGCCTTTTCTTTTTTTTAAATGGAAGTTAAACAGCCTAGGTGTGCAGCGGCTGGGTCTTATTCAAATAGACTGCTTGCTTAATGGATGTCCAATCAGTGTTTTTTTCCCTATTGTAATATTTGATCCCGCTGTGTGTCATTTATGTGCTATATGTGAGTGTGCAAAGATGCCAAACACACATTCAAATTTAATGGATTCACGCCATTTAAAAACCCTGAGCAGCTCCTAATGAAAATGGAGAGAAATTATCGAAAAACCGAGAAAAGACAATTACAATCAAATGGTTTAGAAATGAAAAGAAAACAACAAGGACATATTCTCCTTGTAAAAAAAAAAATAGCATGTTGGGCTTGTCTTGTCTCATCGAGGCCTGCGTGAGTTCACCCATGAAACACTAATATGTGTACCAAGACTTTTGAAAATCTCCTAAAGCGCTCGGTTTAGGCCCGCACAACCACTATTTGCCTGCAGCCTTTCATTGTTTGCTACTGGCATATCCTACTGGCAGAGAGAGTATGGGCTCTTAGTTTGTGGGGGGGAAAAGAAGAACAGCATTAGGTTAGATTAGAATCAGAGAGAAACAGGAACGTTATATTAGCAAAGATTATATTTTACTTTGACAGCTTTTAAATTATCCGCTCCTCAGTAGCAAGTAGGCCATTGTGATCCTATATATATATATATATGTATGTAATCGTCACATTGCACACACACACACACACAGAGCAGCACTATGGCATCCGAGTCATTCTCAAGGTCACAGTTTCCCATCCCCCCCCTGTGCTTGTCCCCATTTATCCCCTCCATAATGGGAAGTGCTGACTGGTTTAGGACACCGGTTTTATACCCCCACATACTGGCCTTTGTCAGTGTTTAAACCCTACATATCTACATGCAGGCCTTTGTGTGGGGAAGTTGTGTTTGTGTGTAATGGATGTTGTCCATACTATCCAGTACTGTAACCCCCTGATTCACTATATTCCCCTCCATACAATCTAAACTGAGTCTGTACATTCATTCTTGCTTTCAATCAAAGCATCCGATGAAAACATACACAATGAAAACCTAGTGTGATGTCAATAGTGGTGGGTGTTTCTACCTCTCATTCACCTCCTCCTTTTCCTCCTCCTTCACCACCTCCTCCTCCTTCTTTTCTTTTTCTTTATTAGCTTATTGTGCAGCTGTATTAGGATGCTCCCCTGGGAAGAGAGAAACACATTAAAAAAAAAAAAAAAAAAAAAGGGTAAGGGCAGTGAGCCTGACGGACACATTGATATTTATTCTGCCTTCTGGACTGAAACTGTTTTTCGCTTTGTGTGTGTGTGTGTGTGTGTGTTTGTGTGTGTGTGTGTTGGGCAAACACAGGGTTAACAACTCCAAATGCCTGGGGTCTATAGCTGCCCTGCCCTGTCAGTTAGTGAGGCCAGGTAATTACCTTCGAATGACAGGTCTGGAGGGCAGTGTGTGCGTGTGTGAGTGCGTGTGTGTATGTGTGTTTATGTGCAGTTGTTTATGCTCACATGTGTTTACGTGTGTGAAGTTATGCTCATGCATTTGTGTGTGTGTGTGTGCAGGTTATTTAACACAGTGGGGGTAGGGAGAGATAGGAGATGGATGGAGAGGTGCAGCATTTCTTATCCCATTCAATTCAATTAGGCAGGATTTATTGACGTGTGCAGAGGACCACCTGCTTGCGTATGCAAAGCACACAGCCAGGGGTTTGACGGCTACACTCAAATGCACCCCCCCTCCTAAGACCTGCACATATTGTTAGTGGGTGGACATTATTTACCACCGAACAGACTACATGATGTTTGATTTTAATTGCTTTAAATCTGTATTTACCTCTCCTCTCCTCTCCTCTCCTCTCCTCTCCTCTCCTCTCCTCTCCTCTCTCAACACCCCACCTCCACCGATTTATTGAATCACGTCTGGACTGAGAAGATAGTGTTGCCGTAGTGAAACGCCGTTCTCTCTCTCAAAAAAAACCGCCCATTTTTCCAGCAGTTTCTCTTTTTTCACTCAAAGAATTTTATGTCTTTTGCCTGTCAAATTCCTTTCATACAGCCAATATATGTTTTCCTATTTTTGAGTGTCAGGGGCCTCGTAAGGCAAACCAAGCTGCCATAATAGCATCTATAGCCGCAGACTTAGAGGGATGAGACTCAAAGTGGCAGGACACCACAAGTGGAAGACAAGGAGTGTTGTTGCCATGCCTGTATTGACGATCACAGACATTTCCTTAACAACCTCTCCACTTCTCTCTCCCCAGGCCATTGCTTTCTTCTCCATGCTACACTCTCATCTCATTTCTCTCCATCCCTTGCATCTACTCCGGTGTATGTGTGTGTGTGTGTGTGTGTGTGTGTGTGTGTGTGTGTGTGTGTGTGTGTGTCCCAGTAAATTTTAACTACTCAGCTGCTGTCACGGTTCCACTGAGGGGGGATTTATCCCAGGATGTGTTCAAAACGAAGCCTCCATCACAGCACATTACAATGCCTTAATCCACAGTAGGTTATACAGAGGAGGAGAGGAAGAGGAAGAAAGAGAAGTGGAGGACAAGGGAAAAGGTGCAGGACGAAAGGCAAAGGATTAGGAGTGAGAGGAGGAAGAACAGCATTAGGATGTTAGAAGATTAGAGCCGAATCAGAGAGAACGACTACCGAGGTTACAACTGGATTACAGGGAATGGTCGTGTGTTTCATCCCAAAAGGTATAGAAGTAGCCATCATAGAGGGACCATTATTCCATGCTAACTGCATTGCTGCAACACATTGCTGATGTAATGCAGGATAGTTGCAGAGCTGGGGGGGAGTTGCACAGTGCTACCACCTGTAGCATGTGTGTTACAATATCCAGTTTTGATTTTGCTAAGGCTAAATGCTAAAGTAGAGGGGGTGACAGACAAGGAGTAACAAAAATCGAGGGTCCATAGAGACAGAGTGGGGATGGAGGAGATCGAGGGTGTAGAGGTGGACATGGGGAGGGGCGGGGCTCTCTGAAGGTCCCTGTCTCAGCCACACTGCCAGGCTAGGCCCCATCTGGCCCTCAGGCCCTCTGGTCTCATTCTCTCTTCCTGTTTCTCCCCATGTAACTGCTCCCTCCTACCCCATCCCCTGAGCTTTCATCTCCATCCTCTCTTCATCCTATCCTCATTTCTGCCAGTTGAGTTCATGAGTAAGATATCTCTCCTGACCACACAGTTTTTCTGCAACCACTATTTGCAGCACTTTTGCAAACTTTTACCACCACCGCCGTTCGTCTCATGTTCACGATAAGGGAAGCTAAATCAAAGGGCTTCTGAGTGTAATCTTTTAAGCTACACCTGTACTCCACAGCACCTCTCCTGCGATTGCCTGTGTGGGAGCGATTTAAGGCGCTTGTTTTTGGGACTTACACATTTCATAATCACACTTTGAACTCATTAGGAGTTGGGTGGTGGCTCTCTCAGTCAGCGGGGCTCCGGCGGGATGGAGCAGCAGGGGGCAGATTAAAGCTTGGCGCCAAGCACAAGGGTGGTCTACACTTCACTGTGAATGCTCCATAAACAATATTACAGCAAGGCTGTTCTATATGGTGAAGGAAATGGTTTTACGTGTTATTTTGAGTTTTGAGACATGTAGTTTTGGAAAAAAGTAAGTTCTGCTTTTAGAGTGGTGATGAAAAGTGAAAGATTCAGCGTATTTGTTTGTTAGCTAGCTGTGGGATTGCAGGACATTTTTGCCGCCACTTGCTTGCTGATCACTCACACTGCAATGACTTTATATCACACCCCATATTCACCGAGATTGTCTCTGCCTGCACGTCGGCAGCTAACTGCTGTCAACGGGGACTGGCGGCTAACTTGCTGTGAAATGAGTCACATCATATCCTAAAGTGGATGTGGGGCCAGAGCTGAGGCAAAGGGAGGAAATGAAAAGGGGGTTTTATTTTGGAAAAAAAAGAGGGGGCATAATCCAGAGCCATTCACCCTCTTCTCTCCCACTGCTGCTTCCCCAGACAGATTACTGGGCTTTGAAGGCCCCCTCTGCAGAGGCAGATTTTGTAAAATGGGGGCGACTGAATGGGATACAGAGGGAGGGTGGGGGGCACCGAATATAACTCAGACAGGGAGATTAGTATAGCTGCGGTGTGTCGGTGTGAGTGTGTGAGAGAGACAGAATGACTAGTTTGAGTCTTTGTGTGTGTGAGTGTGCTGCAGTGTTCAGATGTGCAAGCATGTATTCAAAGTGATGAACGTTTGAGAGGTGTGACTCCCTCTCTTTTCCCCCTGATTCCTACCTTCCCTCCCTCCTTTCCTCTCCCCCCTCCTCCCTCCCGCTGCACTCCCCAGTGACGTGGTATAGTTATAATCCACTCAGACATGTTCTGATATTTTTGGTTTTTTTTCTGTTGAGGATGTTGGCACTCACCCACACACTCTCTTTCACTCCCTCTCTCTAAATCCCTCACTCCTTCTCTTTCTCCTTTCCCCAGAGAGAGGGAGAGAGTGGCTGTATGTTCCGCTGTTTATGTGGCAGCCATTATATGAACCTGCTGTTTGTTTATTTGTTTACGGTTGTTTGTTTGTTCATCTGTGTATCTGGTAAAGATTGCATTATTGTGTATGTGTTTTCATCTGTTTGTGTGCACATCCATCTGGGTGCATGCATTTTGAGTGTCAGAGAAAGAGTGTTATATGTGAATATTGTATGTGTGTGTGTGTGTGTGTGTGTATGTATGGGCATGTGTGTGTGTGTATGTCTGTGTTGTCTGCTGGGTGTGTGGTCCACAGTGGGCGCTGCTTGTTCACTGCAGGCCAGGCCTCTTGCCTCGCTGCTTCTTTGCTTCCCAGTGCTCTGCAGGCTGTTTGATCTCAGGGTGAGATGTGACTGTTTGTGTTCTGACAGTGCATGCATGTGGTTTTGTGCCCGGTAGGTAAATCCCAAAATATCACGAGGCTTACGGTTGCTTAAAGGAATACACCGGGGTTTTGGGGAGATTAACTCATCTGTCAATTTACCTGTTAATTGAACCAAGACACCAAAATCAACCTGATTGCAGGTTGTTTGCTCCGGTGCTTCACACTGACACTTGCATGCATGGGCTGTGTGTAGTGACAGTAGGTGACTAGCATTATCTCCAAAGTGAGTGAAAAATGAGAACCTGTAGCAGCTCAAACTAAATGGTTAGTCATTTTAAATCATACGAATGACTGCACCGTGGAGGAATATGTGGCTGCTCACCTGAAATAGTCCCCAAAATAAACCGTGGCTACATCAGCTACATTGAGTTAAAGATTAAAGATAGTGTATGCCAACGTTTTAGTATGGAGCTCCAGAGTGAACTATCTACCGTGGTGTCTGATCTCATCAATTAACTGGTAAATTGACAGATGGACCAGTCTCCCCAAAACTCAGTGTAGTCCTTTAATACTAAATGTGAGTAAAGTATCTATCTATCTATCTATCTATCTATCTATCTATCTATCTATCTATCTATCTATCTATCTAAGACCTGAGACCTGATGAGCTGCAGCAGCATGGGGCTAGTGTGTATTCTCGGCTTTCTCAGTTATGCCGCTTCATTTGGGGATGCAAAGTTGCGCAGGCTCAATCAACCCAGACTCAGAGCAGGTTCGACACGTGTGGATTGAGCACTGATGTCATATAGCTGTCCCACGGTAAATGTGTGTCTCTTCATAGCACAGCGATTGGCTACCAATTCGTGTATTAGCAGTTTCCGGATCATGCCCCCGGTTTTTCTTCTCACTTTCTCGTGGGTTATCCATTCATGGCCTCCTAATGGTTGTTGAATAAAACCAAAATATCAACATCTGCCTCGTTGAGTTAGCCATACCTCTCCCAGGCGTGGGAATACCCACAATGCAGCACTCTGCGGCACTAATCCTATTGGCTGCTGACGAATCACCGGCATTCTGCGGTATGCGTCACTCGTTGTGTCGAGTGCCAGCACCGGGGCGAGGCTAAATGCTAAACTACACCTTGAGCTTGTCAGATATGAATGAGGTTGAGGACACAAAATGGAGCTGGGGCTAGGTTTGTGTGTTTGTAGGTGTGTGTGTGCGCACTTCCCCACGTCTATGTTGTATTTTTCTGTGTATGTGTGTGTGTGTGCATTAGTATCGGAGACTGTGTGGGTGTTTTTCGGGGGAGAGAATCTCTCTTCTCCTCCAGTGGAGTTGAATTAGCAGAGCTTATGGAACGATGTCATGTTAATGCTGCAAATACAGTTCCTTAATCTGCTGTGATTCCTTGTGCAGCATGGTGTTACTGCTTAAGAATACCCCGATTACTCTCCTATCCCATACATTAACTTTTACTCCCCTCTAGAGTTAGAGGCAGGGATGGAGAGACGTTTTTTTACTGTAGGGATGGACAGACTGGAGGGAAAGGGAAGTTAAAGAGAGACACGGTGAGAGAAGGAAGGAGCACAAAGGCTGAAAGAGGGCGAGAGAGTAGAGAATTCTGCCTTCCAAACAAAAAGAAGGATGACAACTGGGAACCTGCAGTCGATAAACTGACAGAGTGAGGCGACTACGGGGGACTTTTGTTCAACCAGTGGATTCCTGACTGTTTATCCACGGTGTTAAATAAACCAGTACTCTCTGTCTGGTGTTCAGGAGGCAGCCGTAGACCTTTAACACCATGCAAAGCCCCCTGAGAGTGGCCAGGCTTTATGAGCCCCAGTTAAGAATAAACACAGCACAAAAAGCAACACCAGCGCACACATAAAAGCAGCATTTATTCTCATTGACGTGGGTACGCGGAGGGGAGGGGGGGTGAAGAACAAGAACGACGAGGGGCGGGGGGCAAAGGAGGGGAGGGGGGGCGTTCTGGGTACTGGATTTAATTTCCGCTTTGCGCGGTGAGATAAGTCAAGCATAATGAGCTGACAGAGAGAGATGGAGGGAGCACGGGGGCTATGAGAGCCGGGGCGCAGAGAGGAGGGAGGAGGGGAAGCGATAGAGGAAAGAAGGGATATCCTGCAGATTCTCTCAGGTCAGATACGTGGAGAGAGGGAGCGGAAAGGAGGAGGGCTTGGGGAAGGAGGAAAAGTGATGCAGGAAGGAAGGGTAAAACACTTAAACATGTAGATATGCCAGCCATGGAATCCCTCTGTAAATGTGTGTGTGTGTGTGTGTGTGTAGTTGTATGTTGGTGTGCATGTGTGTACGTGTGATCCAGGATTTGTTATAATGTCAAAAATAACATTCAAAATGCAGGCATCTCATAATGACGCAATCCTCAGGGAAGAGTTGAAAGATTTCAAACATTTACTTTTCTCCTGTGTGTGTGTGTGTGTGTGTGTGTGTGTGTGTGTGTGTGTGTGTGTGTGTGTGTGAAGACTCAGATGAACCCTACTGATTCCTACTGTGCTGACGACAGCTTCTGGATTTTTGCCGACAGCAGCTGATTTACAATGACTGTGTTTTTGTGTTTTTTTGTTCTTGGTAGTGTGTGTGTGTGTGTGTGTGTGTGTGTGTGCGTGTGTGCGTGTGTTTGTTTGTGTTTGCTTTTAAGAGATTCACATGTATAGTTTTACCACTGCTGTTTTTTCTATCCCATAGTGGTTTCAAAATAATTGTACATAGGAGCGGAGGCCATTGAGAAAAGTAAACAGTGAATAAAAATAAAACAAACAATTCATACAACTAGCTTGGGACTGTATTCATGTGCGTGATCCTGTGTGTGTGTGTGTGTGTGTGTGTGTGTGTGTTTCTGTGTGTGTGTATGTGCATCTGCTTCTGCACATACACACTGCACTCAAATGGTGATGTGGGAAAAAAGTTGAGGATTGTAAAGAGGGATATACAGAATTGACAGGTAGATAAAGTTTGCGTGTGTGTGTGTGTGTGTGTGTGTGTGTGTGTGTGTGTCTGTGAGGGAATAGTACTAAGTTGAGAGGGAAACTGGGTGAGAGGTTGCTGCACTTAGAGACTTAAAGGAGCTGTCCTGGTGCTGCTGGCGTAAGCCGACGCCAGGAGCTCTCCGTGGTCCTGAAGGAACCACTGAGCTCCGACTTCGGTTCCCCTCTCACTTTGCGCCTCTCTTAACAGACAGTTCCTGAGCTCTATCGGCATCATTTCACATTATAGCGCGGCGCCAATAAATCCTTTGTTTATTAGACCACTGTATCGATCCATTTCTTTCCCCTCTGCTGCTTAATCCCTCTATTTTCCCCCCTCCTTTTCCCTCCTCCTCCTTCTTTCGGAGGGAAATGTCAAGCTCTGTCGCTTGTCCGTGAGCTCCACGGAGCGAGAGGGGGGATGGTCTGAGGGAGTTCACCCAGATTCAGAACCAGCTCAGTGGGGAAAGGAGCGCCACGAGCCAAAACCGTGGCTTAAAGTGGGGGGATTTGCCCGAATGCCAGCATTGGCGATGGCGCCGAGAGGATTGAAGCACGGGGAATGTGTTTACATGTACGCTATTATGGCTTCAGCATCTCAGGACAGAGATAAACCTTATTATTTCGGCGGCAACAGTGTCGATAGTTTGTGTGTGAGACACTGTGAGAAACAATGGGTGCCGCGTTCTTCCTCTGCATTTTGGTTTTCCGTGTCCCTTTGTGTGCATGTATGTGAGAATAAACGCTTTTCTTTGTGATGTTTCGAGCCGATAGGATGTCGCACGCACGCAGGCGAGTATCTGAAAATGCCAAACAGGTGGGAGATAAGCTTGAATGATTTGCTGCGAGGCCATGTGCATACGCATGTGTGTGCACCTGTGGTAATGTTCCCCTGAGATGTGACATCTGATGTGTGATGGTTTGTGAGTTTGTGTGTGTGTGTGTGTGTGTGTGTGTGTGTGTGTGTGTGTGTGTGTGTGTGTGTGATGTTAATCAGGCTGTCACACTGAGACAGAGTCCTGCGGGTAATAGGCTGTTGTGTCTGGAGTTCTCCACAGGATATCCCTTCACAAACATACAAAACACACACACACACACACCCACACACACACACACACACACACACACAAACACACACACACACAGAGTCTTTGTCTTTGTTTCCCCCTTTCTTCTCTTTATGCCTGCGTGCTGAGTTGATGGTTGAAATTATAGTAGCACACCGAAACTTTACAGCAACCATTTTATTTTTGTACCAGTAAAGGGTCCAACAGGTTTCACTGTATGGGAAGTAGGAAGTTGAAATCAAGACAGAGAGAGACAGAAAAAAACGAGAGGAGGATGGGGTGGTGCTGGGGGGCACAGTGGCATGTTATAGGGGAGTAACAGCTTCTTTTGCCACCTATTCTCACACATATCACAGCTGTCTGCACTTTCATGCTGTGATGTGCATCTACAGACACAAACACACACACACACACACACACACACACACACACACACACACACACAGAGCCCAGAAGGCGTTTTGTCAAATCATCACATTGGCTCACACACCCACTCACACACTCACACTCACTCTCACATTTACAGATCATACATGACTCTTCCTCAAGCTCACACAAGCATGAACACCCATACTGTACACACACACACACACACACACACACACATACACACACATACACACACATACACACACATACACTGGCCTTAGGGCTGTCATTTGTCTTGTACTTCCCATTAGTGCAGGTGGACAGAGCAAGAGAGAGAGAGGAAGCCATAGAGAGATTGTTGTGGTCGAGAGCGGCAGGGAAAAGGAAAGGGCAGTATGGCGGAAAGAAGATATCAATGCTGTCTGTGTGCAGTGTGTGTCTTCACCATGTCGTCTCTTTCTCTGAGTGCCTCTCTGTGTAAACGCACAGGCGTAACCCGGCAGAGTGCCTAGGGCTGCGAAGGCCAGTGAACCCTTGGCATTTGCGTTATTAGATGTCCACTTCTATTTTCTTTACAGCTGTCAGGGCTACACTGGCATTTCTGACTGTCCAGTTAGCCCCGACCTCACTTCAGCACACACACACACACACACACACACACATACATGCAAAGACTCAGTGGGGGGCGGGATTTAGGCCCCGGAGACATTTATCCTGTTTAGCAGAAGATTGCATGCACACTCGCGCGCTAGCTGATACACAAGCTCACATCTCTTTGATTCGTACCTCTGCTGCGAGTGTTCCATGTAGATATGCCGCTCTCTCCGTAGGGCAAAGAAAAATATCAGATCAATTATTGAAGTGAGCGCATTTACATTTGCTTTTAAAGAGTCAAAACAACAACAACAACAACAACAACAACAACATCATCGCAGTCATCATTATCGTGACGTGAGTGCCGGGACAGACAGCTCCTTTTCTGGAGAGCAGTGCATGGTGGGAGAAGGTCGCCGTGTTCTGAGAACCGGCTGCTTCATTTCCCAAAGTGCTGCTTGAGTGACTGCTTCAGTACTGCCTGTGTGTGTGTGTGTGTGTGTGTGTGTGTGTGTGTGTGTGTTTTAGAGGTTGAGTGAGAGATGTCAGGGCCCTGAGCGGACAGCCTTTTTTCAGCTGCTGTTAATCACACTCCATCTCTGCACTCTGCACTCTACCTCTCTGTCTGCAAACACAATATTTCGGACACCGCCAACAGGATCTATCTATCTATCTATCTATCTATCTATCTATCTATCTATCTATCTATCTCTGGCTGCCCCTTCAGACACACACAGAAGAAACTGCTTGCCACGAGGGACTAACACTTGTTAATTTGACAGGCTCCTTGAGCAGCTGCCCATATGCTGTGTGTGCTCCCACTGGGACACGCACATACAAGCATTCACACATGGCACAGCAACATGCTGAACATCCTTATCTAGGACCAAACACACATTCAATGTCATATTCAATGTTTAAGCACACACACACACACTCACACACAAGGAGATGCCGTAACAGTGAAAGAGAAAGAAGCTAAAGACTTGACAGGATCATTACACCACTGTGAGCCTCTCACATCAATGGACAGCAGCACAAGTAAAGCTGATAAGATGTGATGGCTGACCTTCGCAACAGTTAGTGCAGTTTAGACGTATTGGCCGAGATGATTGGCACCCTTGCATTTTATACACATAATGTACAGTATCTTCTGAAGTAACAGGAACTCCTCTGCAATCGTGCCAATAGTCTCGGCCAGACCTATACGTACATGCATCCACACAGGCTCAGACACAGACCTCAAATAGCTACATGCCCAAATTTAATTTCTCTTGTGCACTCATGTGTAAGCAGGAAATGAATTGCTACCAAAATTGTCTGGGGTTGATATCATGAAAAGGTCATTGCAACGTCTTGTCCTAAAATAGCTTTCAGGTATTTTTAAGCAAAGTGTTTTTTTATTGTTTCAGTTCTCCACACTTTCTTTGAACCTCTGCAGCCCCCCCCCCACCCCTTCCTCAGTGCCAGATGGTGCAACCCATCACTGTTAACAGACAGAGATGGGAGAAGGAAAGAACAGTGAGATGGGGGATAGCCGGCCGGGAACAGCAGGCCCATGTATTATTAATTGTGAGTAATAGAGGCTTGTATGGCTGTATACATTATTGAGGCCAGGTCCTTCTGAGGGCAGTTAAGCTGAAGTGGCGCTTGGTTTAATGGATTGGGACAGAGTCAGGCTGAGAGCACACTTACCCAGCGCCAGGCGTAAAGTTACCACCTGTTTATACAACGCCACAGATGAAGGGACAATATGAAGTTGAGGCTCTAAAACTGTCTCACACCAATGCTGTGCAAATATTTGGTGAAACAAAATGTGATAATTAGAAGGTACCCCACTGAGTACAGTTAGCAAATACCCAGTTATTTCTGAATTGTTTCTCACTGCATGAAAGTTTGGAGGCAGTGTGCATACTGTTATAGAGAATACAATTTCATTTATTACCATTTATCATTTATTATTTATTATGTCATTTCCTCAAAAAAGTGTGTTAGTGTTTGATGCTTTTATACCATTTTGTTTTTAACATTTTAACATTTTGGATAGCTCTCGATGTATCACCTGTGTATTTTTATGGCAACTGTTTATAAGGACGACCACTGTTAAAAAGCAGCTATCGGCGATGTACCTTGCATTTCTAGGCCCATTTTGTTGTTTGGTGGTGCATTAATCTAAATGGCCAAACACAGACCGTATGACAGCACATCAATTTATTTCCAGCGCCGCTACAATGGAGTTTGATAGCAGAAAAATGTTCAGCTATCTAAAACATCAGCAGTAAATGTCAGGTTTTCGTGTCAGTGCCTCAGGATCAAAGAGCAAGAGCTTCTTTCTAGACTCACCATTTTGCACCGACGATCAACAATCATAAAGGGAGAAAATCCAGCGTAGAAGAGGCAGAGCTCTGTCACCACGCCCTCTTTGATGGCTGTTTTAGAATTTGAACAACACGGGCACAACACGACATTGTTCCCTCGCCACTCTCACACTTTTTCTCGACTGGAAATCACACTATTGCTCTCGCCACCTACATGTATACAGCACCGCACTTCTCTGGGGGTTGTCGAAAAAGGGTGAACTGTAGGAAATCGTGCTCGTACGCTGCTGTGAGAACACACACCTACACACACACACATGCACACGCTCGTACAGACGTGGCGCGTTCGCAACAGGACACAACATGTACACGTCCAGCGCTGTGCTTTTTGTCTACGCCGTCGTGGGTGAGGCATAGCCCACCATTACTCCCCTGCCTTTTGTGTTTGAATTTCTTCGTGTTGCGGGATAATCTTTGTCATATTTACAGTGTGATACGATCTCCTCTGCCATTTACAGTATGTGGTCTCAATATTGCTGCACGTATCTGCCTACCTATCACAGCAGAGATGTAATCTCATATTATTAGTATTGTTTTCTGGCCTCTATGAGCATGCACTGTTGGCTTCTCCTCGTATTTCATATATAGGTGTATGAAAGCATTGATAGAGAATCTGATAAGAGGGGTGTCCAGATTATTATTGTGTTTGCACACACACACACACACACACACATGCACGCAGCTGTTGGACTGTGGAGCTTGGAGCAGTGTGAGCGTTGGGTGATCCTCTCAGCTCTGTGGCAGGTCCTGTCATTGGAAAGAACAGTATCACTCTGCATTTACATTGATCCTTATTAGGCTGGGAGATTAAACCCTCAGCTAACGCTAGCTCGCGAGGGCTGCAGTGCCTTAACGTGTCAGTATAGCACGCATCCACAGGCCTAAACACACACACACACACACACACACACACACACACACACACACACACACACTCACTCACCACTCTTACAGTCATGCTTCGGTGTTAATCTGGGACACAGTCATCAGGAGACGTTTCTCTGTGTGAACCCGTCTTCATGTGGGTTTTCTAATTCACAGTTTCACAGCAACTCAATGTTTCTTGTGATGTTTTTTTGGCTTGCAGGAATTCCAACTCTTGCAAATCAGTATTAAAATAATTTGTTTTGGGGGGGAAGCAGCAATAGTTGACTTTATAGAATGTAATTCATTTTTTATTTTTCCTTATTAAACCAATGAGGTATTTTCAGCTTGAAACCCCGAAAGCGGAACCTGCAAACAGCACTGAACCATTTTTCCATTTCCATCCCTAAGCTTTCCTTTCTGGCTTCAAACTGCCACCAGTCACAACCCTCCGTTCTTTCAGAGGAGAGGCACACGCGGCCGAGTATGCTGGGATTGATCGAGGTCTCCAGGGTAACGGGACGGGTCATGCGGGGGTTGTCATGTCGAACAATTCCCAATTATATTACGAGCTGTTTGTTTCCTAAACCTGTGATGCGGTGTCATCCTGGCAACTATCCAGCGTTGCAGAGCGAGGACCGTAACGTCCAGAACATCGGTGTGTGTGTGTGTGTGTGTCTCTTTGTGTGTGTGTGTGTGTGTGTGTGTGTGTCTCAAGGGAGACCTTCTCACGTTCAGACAAAGTGGAGCAAAGGAACAAGCACACACACAAATACACACGAGCTCAACACAAAACACAATTTCTTGACCTTAAATTGTTCATTGTAATTTTACTCTTGGGCATACGTTTTGTAAAGAACACCATCAAGCATCTGAGCTACCCCCATTTCATATCATCTCATATAGTCTGTACTGTATAGTCTGTAATGCTTATGGTATAGGCACAGGGTGAATATATGTGTGTGTGTGTGTGTGTGTGTGTGTGTGTGTTATCACTCTCTGCCTCTCAGAGCAGCTCTTCTGTACAGTTAATGTGAGGCTCATACATACTCCTCCCCATAGGGACAAGAGAGACTGAAATCACAGGGACCTAGAGAGAAAGAGAGAAGGAAAAGAGAGAGAGAGAGACAGACAGAGATCAAGGAAAAGAGATGTATGGAGAGAGAGCAAGACAGAGAGAGAGAGAGAGAGAGAGAGAGAGAGAGAGTGTATCATTTGCCCAGTGTCTCATGTTGTGTATTCTACAGAGAGCAGGAGAGATAGGAATCGGGGTGTGTTTCTGTTCTGACATGGACGAGAAGCCGCAGAGCACAGACCGGAGCACAGATAGGAGGAGGGAGAGAGAGAGAGAGAGTCAGGAGGGAGGGAGGAGGGGAGAGGAGAGCAGTGGGAGCAAGGTGAGAGAGAGAGAGAGAGGGTTAGAGAGAGATATGGATCAGGACCTGGAAGCTGTTCTCCTTCTGTCCTGTCATAGATGAGAGGGGAGGTGATAAGGAGAAAGAGGAAAGGACGGAGAGAGGAGGACTTAAAAATGGAGGGGTGAAGAAGGGTAAATACGAGGCATGCAGCATCCTACTACTCGTTTACAAATGGAGCAAAGGTGAAGCGAAGCCCGCGAGAGGAAAACTGTCAGAGAGTCACACTGGAGGGGAGAACAAGGGAGAAACACACTGTTTCCTCCACATGCAATTCCAAAATGGTGTTTCTCCATTGCTATAGCTGTTTCACATCAGTGCAAATGTGAAAGCAGTGTGGAAATGCAACATCTAAATGCAATCATCATCAGAAGATGCCTCATTGACTACCATAGAGGCTCATGCAGAATTTTGCAAATGGTGTTACCTTTTTTTTCTTACCTCACATGAAAAACTCACAGCCGATATGCATGTGAATTTTAAGACTGCATTCTATTTTTGTTTCTTGCCATTTTTAATTTAGGCTACATAAAGAATGGAGCACATTGATTCACACTTCCACTAATTAGGTATAGAGACTCCCTCCTACAACATCATCTTCCCTATGATGCACTATGAAAGGAGAGGATAGTTCAAGTGTGTGACATTACACCTCTCCGTAGTGTGAAATTAGCCATGCTGCTGCTTCGTGTTGCTTTGACAATGATGCTGCTGTGATCAAACTTATCAGCGATGGGCCGATGGAGCGTCCGTTATCTTGTCGCGGTGGCAACAGGACAAGCAGAGCGGGCCGATGTCTTTTTCCCCCCCTGCAGCTTCATCCAGCTCCTCCCTGAAGCATCCCGAGACGCTCCCAGACCAGCTGGAAGATGTAGTAGTCACTCCAGCGTGTCCTGGGTCTGGGTCTGGGTCTCCTCCCCATACGGCCATGCCCGTTATTCCTGCAAAGGGAGGAAATCCTTACCGGGTGCCTGATCCACCTCAACTGGATCTGCTCAGTGTGGAGGAACGGTGGCTCGAGGTCCTCCTGGATCACTGAGCTCCTCACCCTATCATGGATAGTGAGGCCAACCAACCTGCAGAGACACTACAGTTTGACTTGTATCCACAGTCAACACATTCCTTTGATCACTTTGGGAGTATTAGCCATATATGAACATATACGTGCTTGAGAAGACACGTGCACAAAAACAAGCGTGCATACACACACACACACACACTCATGCACGCACAGAAAGACTGCTCTGGCACTGCTGGGCATCACCCTGACACCTCATTGCTGTTATTCCCAGCCTGTATGATAAGCCGTTTTCACATTTAGTCAGTAGGGCTGACTAGTAGTGATTTAGTTTTCACTCGTCAAAATTACATTTTGACATGTGAAAATGTCATTTTGACTAGTTAAGATGTTAATTTAAGATATCTGTAAAACAATGTTGACATGTTACAAATATATTTCCACATGTAGTAATTACATTTTACAGATATCTTTAATTGAATTATAGATATCAGTAATTCCTTTTTCACTAGTCAGAATAATGACTACAGATATCTACAATTTAATTTCCACATGTTGAAAAAGGATTGTGACTAGTGGAAAAGTGATTTCCCATTTGAGAGATCAGCAATTGCATTTCCGATATGTCCGACGTATCAACAAACGATTTCGGATATGTGGGCGTCATATCATGGAAGTACCACAAAGCCATTGATCTGTTCCATTGTCCTCTATCACTTTCTGTTTTCTCTCTGTCAAGTCCTCAGCTTTAAGTTCAACTGGTTTTTAGTTTTTCTGCCTCTCTCTCTCTCTCTCTCTCTCTCTCTCTCTCTCTCTCTCTGCTTCCCACCTCTCTCTCTCTCTCCTCTCTCGGTTCAGTGCGATGATGTTACTAAGCAGAAGTCTCTTATCACAATGTTCATTGGTGGAGCTCATCTTTGGCTGGCATTACATAACTGCTCCATCCTCATCCTCCTGCTGACTTACTTAGATATTAAGATAAACACCCGTCGAGTGGAGAGTTCACCATTCAGTTTCTGTACGCTTCCTGTTCAGAAGTCACTATGTTGCCAAGAGAGGGCACCAGATAAAGAAGAAAACACACACACATGGATGCTGCTCTTAGCAGATTTTTTAACGAAGTTCAGAGTTGTCAAAGGAATTTGCTGAGCGCTCGATGAATATCTGAACAAACTGCTGAGCCGCCGCGCTTCATCTGACAATACTTTCTTTATTGGAACTTCTTTTTCACTGAGCGCTGGATAAATATGTGTTTGGTGTAGTCTAAGTCCTACCAGAGAGGGAAGAAAGTAAGTGACAGTGAGGGAGAGAGGGGGAGAAAGTGAGAGAAAGAGAGAGAGATGCTTCCTGAGACAGCGCCGGTCGTCACGCTTCTCTGGACCGCTGAAGCTTCAAAAGGCCTCCCTCATCTCCCTCATATGGAGGGGACTGTTGCTAAGGCGTGGGGCTGTGACCCGGCTGATTCTGAGGTTTCGGTTGCTAAGGCGGAGGAGATGTGATCCATCTGTCAGGTTGTGATCTGGCTCTGGTGCTACTCAGACAGAGAATTGGGGGAAATAGGAAAGGGGGGCGAGAGGGAGGGAGTGAAGGGAAGCAAAGAACGGGGCGATGGATTGATCGCAGAAACTGAAAGAGGAAGTGCTATTTCATGTATGTCTGTCTCTCTCTTCTGTCACTCTCTCTTTACTGTGTTTATGTGTGTTTCCACAGGCAGGCGTCAGGTGTGTGGTATAGAGGGAGGGGGGGTGATACAGGTAAAAGCCTCTGGCTACGAACAAAGAAGGCTTAGGGCTGAAGGTGTAAGTCACATCAAACGAAGAGCTACTTCAAAGCAGCTCCATATACGTTATACCTCATAGTCGAGCAAGACTTCAAACATGCACCTAACATACAGTAGTACCCAAGACATCAATACAGCGCTACCGTTCCTTTGAGTAGCATTGGTATCAAGTGGAATGATGCATGGCTTTGGTCGGAAGCCTTATCCTTGTATTAGCTAGACATTTAAGGGAAGACTTACACAGGAACAGAGAAGTCTGATCTCACCCGAAGTGAACAGGATCTTGTGTTGTTCATGTTTTTCAAGGTGCTAAAAATAGGGCTGCAAATATAATTCTCTGGTTTTTTTTTTGTGTAAATACAGCTTTTGTCTTAATCAAAGCCTCCCTCTCACCTGCAAAGCTCATTCTGCCAATTTGGCGTGTGTCTTCCCCCCGCGCCGCGGCAGAAGCGTACATCTCTCGCTCCCCCTCCTCCTCTCCACCTCCTCCCTCCTTCTTTTCCTCCCTTTTTTCTCCTAACGGCAGCCTTTGAAGAATAATAGGTGTGCACTGGGAGCACTATTGATTTGGTGTCGGTGTGTTAGGGGAAAAAGTGAGCTTTATTTTCTCCAAAATACAGACCAAAGAGGAAAAAAGTGTCCATCTTTTAGAAGGCCTTTCACACCCAATTTGTGTCTATTTTCTTTTCCTTCTCTTGCCCCTTCTGCTGTTTTGTCTACTTGTCCACTTCTGCCTGTTTTTTCTTTCACTGTGTTCTGTCTGTCTTTCCCCTTGCTTGTCAATCTTCTTTTTGTTTATGTAGTTTCTCTCCCAATTCACTTCTCCCTCGGCACCCTCCGTCCATTTCTCTTTCCCTCCCCGTCCATGTCAGTCTCTCAGCGCTGCTGCTGTCTCTCTGGTATCTGCTCTGTGTGTCAGGCGCCCAGGTAAAGCCCAACACTAGCCACAGTGTTGGGCTCATCTCATCTCACACACACACACACACACACACACACACACACACACACACACACAGACAGATGGAGGTGAAGGTGAGGAGACGTTAAAGAGGGTTTTTTTTAGTCCTCTTGACAATCATGGACAAAGTGGCTGCTTTTTCATGTTGCTAGACAGTATATGACAGTAAATGGATGCAAACATTGTGGATGGAGGGATGGATGGATATATTGATCTGCATGTGAGTACTTGGATATAAATGGTTCGGTGGCAAAGTATAGATTTGAGCTTTTACCCTTGCTAATGGAACACTGCAAGAAACTGTGGTGAAACTGAAATTGAATACCGAGGGAAATGTTGAACAAGCTCGCCTCTTTTGACTCCGGTTGTTGGACAGTAGTTCACCTCCCTTCCCTCCTTTTAGCAGGTTACAGTAAGTCTGCTCCACCCTGCCTGTGTTCCCTCTTTCTTAGTATAGCCAGGAGGAGAAATAGGTCATGGCAGGTCTACTAGCGCTCATCACATAAGCTATTCTGGTCGCTCAAGAACATGAGAGAAAAGGTCACCGAAGTGTATCCATGTCTTAAGCCAGTTGTTTTTCTCTACTCTTTGGGAGTGATACATTGACCCTACCTACCTACCAACACCCTCCAGGGTTTTCATACATATGTTGTAATTGTGGCGTTGTTATTGTGGCAACACAATAACACCCGATGTGTGTTCGGAAACAGCAGATGTGTGAGTGATTTCTTGCGTTGTGATCTATAATGTGAGGGTAAGCCGAGGTGCCGGTTTCGACCAGACAGTCGATAACGCGCAGATGTGTTTCCCCCTCGCAGATCTCGACTCACTCTGCAGCATCATGTCTTCAATTCTCACATTTGTCTGCACATTCTCCGGCTCGCTCTGCACGCCAACGCACATTTGCACGCCCTCTCTCCGATATGATAGCGCCAAAAACACGCCTCATTGTTGTGAATCAGAATGAATGGGAATATGAAGGAGGATGCGATGAGCAGGAGCGTGTTCATTGTTAAGGATTTCCTCCTGCCCTCAAAGCGCCTGCCAGCGTCGTTGCTCTGATTAACTTGCGTAAGAGAAAAGAGGAAATTTGGCCTCATTTATTTCCCCTGGGAGGGAAAACAGAAGAGAAACAGAAAACAAGGTGTCCTTGTGATCACATTGCAGTACTTTGAGAATGTTTGTCATTTGATTGCTCAGAGGAAGAAGAAGAAGGATTTGGAGCACATGGGTGGAAATGATTGGGTATGCAAAGGGGAGGTGGGAAGGAAAAGAGAGAGGGGAGGAAGGGAGGGAGGGAGTCGGAGAAAAGAAGCTCTATAAATAGTGCGTGTGGTCCCTGCAGCCTCGTTGTGGCAGCTTTGACTGTAGACCTCAGATTACGCAGAGGGGATTTAACCTGTGGCGTCACCCAAGGCTGCAGCTTATACCTATTGTGGTTGTGTGTGTTTAACATGATGATTTCCACCTGTGTGAATGTGTGGATCTGTACATGCAAACCTGTGATTTCCCATTCAACCATGTGCACTATCAAATGAAGAAAACCAAGAAAAGCTTGTGGTCTTACAGTATCGTTTTCTATACATTCAAATGTTTTTGCACCTAATGCATTCTTCTCCCATGGGAGGCAGCACAGTGTGCCAGTTGTTTGCGTCTCAGCTGGCGGTGTCTCCCCCCCCCGTGCAGCTACATGGGGGAGAGGAGGTGTGGGCCTGTCACTATCCCAGAAGACGCCACCAGGTTGGCTGTCATAGAGGCTGCTTACATCTGCATGATGATGCGCATTCACCAGAGACCTGCCGGAGAGGGGTCGACCTGGTGGGGGAGTGCAAGGGGAACGACTCCTGAGCAATGCAGGGTGAACGCACTACAGCTAGTATAAAGGAGCTATGGGGGTCAGATTGACACCGGTGGGTTTTGAAATGTTGGGTCAGGACATTCACTGACTGATTAAAGGGGCCATGCAAACCTTCACTTTTAATCTGCTGAATCTGTGTTTTGTTTTATTATTATTTATTTTTTGGCATCATCTTTGGTGATACGCGGCCATTGTTGTGGTGTTTCCGCACTGCATTTCACTCACCTGTCAATCAAACAGTGCGGGCCAGTCTTTTTCCGTGAATTTTCTGCTGATGAAGTTTGAGTTTCTCCAGGCACCGGCCGTCGTTGTGGCTGCCGCCGCTCGTGCTGACTACTGAATTCTTCTTCTATTTATTCCAAACAAACTGCTGTTACTCCATTATAGGAGTGAATAGGTTTCCACATAACAGAGTCCCAGAGGAATATGCAAAGAGTGGCTTGTACAGCCTTAGAGGCACATGATGAGGGACCAGCAGAGGGGATTGAGAGATTGAGATACTTTATGACCCCTGGTGGTCTGTCAGCATAAGGAAGTATGGCTAGAAGAGAGTGGGGCTGACTTGGCTGGAAGCTGGGCTCACTAGAGACACGAGCACGGCATCTAAAGGAATGAGATATGTATGCACACACACACAGACACACACACACCAGTGTGAATACTTGCATACATTCATGGAAACACACACTCACTCACTCACAAACACGCGTATATGTATGTATACATAGACACAGGGGGATTTTGAGATGCACAGGGAGATATAGTGGGTGAGGAGGCGGAGGCACTTCAGGACCCCTGATCCCCCCGTGGACTCGGCTCATCCACAACTCGGCTCCACAGCAAAGTGGAGATGGAGAGTGAACTCCCTGTCTGATGAGGTAGTGATGAAAGCGGCATACTGTATACGACTGGAGACGGTTAGCAACAATTTCAAGTTGCAATAAGGGAGAAGTTTTCTGTTTATTACAAATCTTGGAGTGAGGAAATGAGGAAGAAAGTGGAAGTGTGTTTGCATTGGCCGGATTGTCACGCAGTAACAGAATTTTACACCACTGCTTTGATTAAGAATGGATGACTATGCTCTGCTCTTCTCTCTCTCTCTCTCTCTCTCTCTCTCTCTCTCTTTGTCCCCCTGTTTTCTGGGGGGACAGAAGCGTAGGAGACAGGAGAAGGAAGCAGCGACAGGAAAAGACGGAGAGGAAAACATAAGGAAAGAGAGAAAGTGGGAAGATGATGGAGGGATGGAGTGATGAGAGGAGAAGAGGGGAAGGATAGAGGGAGGGATAAATAGATGAAAGGAGAAACAGGTCCATTTCTCGCTTATATAAATGTTTGAATTATGAAGGTGCCGCTGCTGATGTGCTGCACCCCCCCACTCCCCCCCACCCCACGCTCCTTCTCTTAGCCAATCAGCGCGCCACACTGCTCTATTTGGGTCATAGCAATGTGTTGCTGCTGTCTCCGCTGGCAGATGCATTGTGCTGTAATCTCCGAAAAAATAGGCTGGGGGGGGGGGGGGGGGGAGAAGGGGGGGAGGAAAGTGGGAGAAGAGAAGAGGTGGTGACAGAAGCTAGGAGCTTTTTCCCCTCCCAAAAAAAAAAAACCTGAACCCCCTCTTTCTGATTTTCTCGCAATACAGTACGTCCCTTTGCTTTCTTTCTCTCTCCATCCCTCCATCCCTCCATCCTCGGAGGCTTTCTAAGGGCTGCAGCTGTTGCAGGAGCGCCCCCCCCCCCAACTCTCTGCGCTTCCCTCCGTTTTATTCATGAGTTGATTCACACTGTGCCCAAATCATCAATGAAATCTTCTCAAACTCCTGCACTTAAGTGGATCTGAAAACCACTGGTGTTTAAGGGGGAATGTCTGAGCCATTGATTTTCCCGCAGCTGAAAAGCCCTACTGATATTTAAATGGAGAGTCCACGGGGAGAGAGAATGAGGATGAGAGACGGAAAGAGAGAGAGAGGAAGGATGAGTAGAGGAGAGAGAGAGAGAGACAGGGCAGGGATGAGATGAGAAGAAATCGGAAATTAAGAGAACGAGGGAGACGTGGTGAGAGACGGGGGAGAGAGAGATTTCACATCTGTAGCAGAACACCTGTGGCAGATGGATGGGTTCACATCCTTTAGTGTGAGGAAATCGGTCTCTCTCTCTCAGTCTCTGTCCCCCTCTGTCTCCCTCTGTCAATACCTTCCCTGCTTTGCATCTCTCTCTCTCTCTCTCTCTCTTTCTCTCTCTCTCATTCATTCTTTCATTCATTCGTTTACGTTCACCCATCAGAGCTTGCTGGAGTGACCAGCGGATGGCCAGCTCTGTGTGACGCTGCTCTCCCGCAGAGCTGTTCTCTGTGTTCCCTTACCTCTCCGTTTTGTCAGGGGTAAGACCAGTGAGATTCAATCTGACGCTTGATCCATTGAACTGACCGTGAGTCCTGTCACTGTGCATGTGTGTGTGTGTGTGTGGCTGGTGTGCTTCCAAAAGACTGACTACTGAAACAGCAACAATGACTGGCAGCACTAACAATACTGTAGATAGTAACGTAGTGCTAGCCAGCTTGGCTGTCTGTGGTGAGGCCAAATCGATGGGGGGGACTTGGAAAAAATAAGGAATCATCATGACTAAATATTTCAAATGTGCGTATCTCAATTTAAATGGCATGATGACGCATTAGACACATCTCACAGAAGAACTCCAGTATCCCAGAGTGCATTGCTGCATGTCATCTACTGGTGTCTGCAACTCACCCATCATTAATCACCTAGAATGATACGAAAGAGCAGTAAAACACACTTTTATTCATCAGTGCTGTGTGTGTGTGTATGTGTATCTGTGTGTGTGTGTGTCTGTGTGTGTGTGTGTGTGTGTGTGTGTGTGTGTGTGTGTGTGTGTGTGTGTGTGTGTGTGTGTGTGCACTTGTTAGTGTATGAGTGTTTATGAATATGAATAAGGTTATGAGTCACATAGAGTTCAGAGTTGGCTCGGCTGAGTATATGTGTGTGTGTGTGTGTTTGTTTGTGTCTATGTGTGTGTGTGTGTGTGTGTGTGTATGCTCTTGTTGGAGAATGTGTGTGTTGAGCTAGAAAATAATGCATCCCCAAAGACTCCTTCATGCAGTTTATTACACACCAGTCCCATAACGACTACCACCTCTCTCTCTCTCTTCCATTTATTTCTCTTTCTCCCCCCCTCCTTCTCTTTCTATTCACCCGTCCTGCCTACTCCCCCATTCCCAGCACTCAGCTCTAACAAGCAGTCCCTCTCTTCACTGTATGGTGATTTTCCCTCTTCACACCCCCCCCATACTCCTCCATGTCTGTCTTTCTCTCTCTCTCAGGTAGTGGGTGTGGGATGTAGAGACCACTCCATGGCTTTGCCTGCATCACTCCTCACTCTGGTGGCAATGATAATGACAGAGGGAGCGAGGGAGGGAGGGAGGGAGGGAGGGAAACGCAGAGATCGAGTGCTCTTCCACAACAGTTGCCAGTGACTGCATTAAGCAGCCCTCTTACTCACCAAAGGGTCTGACGAGGGACCCTGTCATCTACCCTCTGCTGCTGTGTGCTTTGTGTGTTTGCGATGTAAATCCCTGTTACTGTAGTTCCACACACACACACACACACACACACACACACACGCATGTGGGCGTATGCTTTTTCACGTGTATTTCAATGTACCGCAACGTGAAAACTCACCAGACCGAGTTTGTCTCAGACTTCCAGCATCACGGAGTCCCGCGGACTCTCCTGACCCCACGTCTGCCTCTGCAACTCTGGGGTGAATCTCCTGTCTCACCCTCCTGAGCACGGAGGTTCTCCATTCACGCTTATCACACCCACGTGCAATACTTAATCCACCAGCGCAGTCAATTTCATTACAAGTTAGGTATTGAAATGGATGGTAGTTTGTTGCAGCTGTACAAATCCTTTAATTAATGTGGGTGAAGGAGATGCTTGACCCCATTTCACCACTTGGCTGGCACGTGTCACATCTCACGGAGTGAAGTAGGAGGAGACAGGTTGCTTGTTTATCCTCTTGTGTCCTCAGCTGAAAATATTTTGTATTTTTAGCCTCGCCTGTTGGTAGATCTTGTTGCTAGGTGTTATTTTACTAGATGGTCACAAGCTCTACAGCTGGCTCAGTGTGTTGCTTCCAGTCCCTCACTTTCTCCCCTCGCTCCTTGTTCTCTTCCCAGTCACGGGTCTGGGTGTGACAACAGGACGGGAATGCTAACAGGGAACTCCAGGATCACATTATGCATCTCGGTGGCCTAGGTGTATGTGATTGTGTGTCCTTTCATTTTGTTTTGCCTTGGTGACGGGGGGAAAAGGAGGAGTAAAACCAAATTAAAAGATAGTGCGACACGAAGTTCGGTGACAGAGCGTCCTGGATGTGGTGTTTGTTGTCTCACAGCTGTACCGGAGATGCCTTTGAATTAGTCTCCTTTATTTTGTCACGTTTGACTGTGGTGTTCTGCTGCTGTTTGTTTTGTTTTTTTCTCTGTCCGTGAAGACGATTTTTTGTGTGGAAAATATCATAGAAGAAGCATTACAACACTGCAACACTTAAGTTTCTCCAAAAAACATTCTGTTTTAAAACAGAAAAACAAGAGCAAGTAACCAGTGAAGCCCACCGTGATCTAGGATGAGGACATTTAATGTAACAATGTTCCTTATTGTATGAGATGTGCTCATTTAATAATTGATGGGAGAACATTTTCTCCTCCGACCCACATGCTGCCTCTCTTTCCCTCCCTCTCTCTTTCTGAGTCGGTTGGTCCTCTATTAGCTGAGCTCTTGCTTCCTCTTCTCTCCCACCACTTAGGACCATTGCACATATGCATCCACACACACAGAGACTATATACACAGAGTTTAATTGGCTCCTAAATATCCTATGTCCTAATATGTCCACACTTTCCCATTCCCTTTGAAATATAATGATGCCTTCACTCTGGTAGATTGTGCTCAGCCTTAAATATCTTTTCTTTTTATACTCCTCTCCTCTCCTCTCCTCTCCTCTCCTCTCCTCTCTTGCTAGGTAAACCCATTGACCGCATCTATCACTGCCTGCTTCCTACTGGGAGTACTGGGCCTCTAACTGTGTGACCTGGCATTTGCTCTGCCAGCTTGGATGCATTTATAGAGCTGAGGGTTCGCTGCACTGGTCTGTTGCTTGACCTAGCTAGCTTCAGTTGAGTACTGTACCAGAATGTGTGTGTGTGTGTGTGTGTGTGCGCGCGCTTGTGTATTCATGCATGTGTACTTGTTCATGGATGTGTGTGTAAGTGTGTCACGCTTGTGTTTCCCAAGCCTCGTCCTCTGCCTTTCCATTTGAACGTGGGCTAGCTGAGCCCCAGCTAACCCACGCGGGCCACTGGTCAAGGCTGGCCAGAGTGCTCTGAGTCTGGGCAGCGAGGCTCGATGGAGAGCCAGGCTGCGGTCAGGGCTCCCACAGGGCCTTTTAAAGCCGGCTCAATAGCTGAACAGGAAAACAGAATGCCGTTTTTAAAACTGAAGAGGGTTACAGAACTCAATAGCGCTCACTCTCTCCATCATTATATCCCCTCCCTCCCCTTCTTCCTCCCTCTCTACTTTCTCCTATAATATTCTGACTCTTCCAGCCTCTCTGCTCAGATCCCCCTGGCTATGGGAGTCGAATAGTGCTCATTATTGAGGCCTTTAGACTGAATGTGGCTCTCTGCAAGCTGGTGTGAAGCAGCTACCCGGCTCGTTCTGACTGACTCTCTGTGTTGCTGCAGCCTGGGAAAGCAGGGAGCACTTTTCTATAGTCCTGGGAGGGAGAGCACAGTCGTATTTGCTTTGGAGTCAGGCACAATAAGCATGGCTCGCTGAAGATGGTTCTCGAAGAGAGAGAACGAGAGGGAGAGAGATGGCATTGGCAAAACGAAGAGGATTGGAGTAATGTAGGTGTGTGGGAGAGGGAGAGAGAGAGAGAGCTACCAGACATTGCTACCAGAGTAGTACACACACACACACACACACACACACACACACACATCATTAGTGTCGCCAGTCATTGTTGCTGTTTCAGTAGTCAGCATTTTAGATACAACATACAGTCGGCAGGAAGAAAAAGAAAAGAGAAAAAAAAGAAGGAAAAAAATTAATTTGTAATTTGTCACCGAGGTGTCAGCGTGATAGCGTGTGATAACACGGAGACTAATGAGGGGAATTGTTCGGCTGTTTGCTGGATCGCTGTATCAACAGGCCCCGCAGAGATCATGTCTGCCTGATTGCACCATGTTATAAAAGCCTTTCAGGGTGACAAATGCAAAATCAAGGATGAGGAATTACTAAAAACAAGTTGGGGGATAGATGCCAGCAGGCACACACACGCTCAAAGACAGGCCCGTGTGCATGCACACTGCACACACACACTTCCCATTTGTTTGTACTGTATACTAGGTGCTGTGTTTGCTCGGGGCGCCTACACTTGTTTTTCCTCCACGTCGACATCAGAACTGTGTAACACGCACATAAGGTCTTTTACCTCTGCTTCATGTCAGTAACTCTATAGCATCGATGCAATGCTTTTGTTTGATGGCCCAGTGCGTGGAGGAATCGATACGTTCTTCAGTTTTGTTATTTGGAGACTCGGAGATGCACTGTGCAAGCGCTACAAAAGAAAAAAAAAAACGTCTGCCTTCCTATCGTGGATGTTTTCATCACAGGAGTGAATTGAAACGGCTCCGTATCAAAGACGCTGCTTGGAGTATTTTACACCGTGTCAAGTGACGCTGAAGGACTGAGGGATTGTTGCTGACAGCCAACCAGCTCCAGATGTTGCTGAAGGCATCAACTCTTCACTGCTGTTGATTTTTTTACCTTTACCATTTTTTACCTTTGTAGCACTCCACTTCAAAATCTACTGTAATACAGAATTCACACCTGACAATTATATGACCAGTCTTGATGAGCGACTGTGAATCGGTCTCTCCCAAAAACTGGAAGGAAGAGATTGAAGAGGCGCCATGCAGCTGATCCATTAACAATGAATTAGAGCTAGTAACTGAATTTGTGTGAACAGTGAGAGCGCCCAGTGTTGCTTTAATGGGAGTGCAGACATGCTTGTATCTGGCCACGGTTCATATCTGTCTGTCCATTTAGATGTAAAAGCTTTTCAGTGGAGGAGCAAGATATTTTACCGATTAAAGGCTCGCTCGCTTGCTCTAGTGTCTGGACTGAGTCGTGCAGTACATCCTATGCATAAATATTGATCAAACTGTCAAAAATCATGAGAATTACAATCAGAGAATTCTGCTTCAGAGTGATTTTTCCCTTTAATATTGATTTTCACTCCCCGCTTCAGTATCCTCTTTCATCTTGGCGTTGTGGTAGATCTTTTCATTTATCATTCATCCTTTCATTTCATTTTCATTTGGGTCTTTATAGAGCCATTGTATGGGTGGATTATAGTTTCTTCTTCACTCTCACCATGGGAGCTAGCTGTTTGGAAGTGACCACGCAGAGAAAGCTGTCTTTTCATCCCAGCCACGGCTTCCCGCCCTCCGCTTCTCTCCATCAGAGCTCTTCATGGTCGACACGTGCCCTGCTCTCTGCGTGTGTGTGTGTGTGTGTGTGTGTGTGTGACTACTTTAAGAACCATCCCCCGAGCTGAGGGTTAATGCCACCAAAGAGAGGTCTCTATCTCTATTAGCAAGGGGCAGGACTGCCTCTAGGAGACAGCAATTACCCTTTTATGTGTGTGTGTGTGTGTGTGTGTGTGTGTGTGTGTGCACGTGCGCAAGTGTGTGAGTATCTGTAGGTGTGAAAGTATGTGTGTGTGTGTGGAGGGGTGTGTGTGAAGGTTGTTGGTGGCAATCTAAGAATGATGAGCTGGTTACTACTGGGATCAAATGATTAGGCCCCCTGTGGAGACGAAGTCAGAATCAAACTGATGGAGGAAGAGGAATTGGACACACACACACACACACACTGTGTGTGTGTGTGTTTGTGTTTGTGTGTTTGTGTGAGCGTGCCTGTGCCCCTCTCTAATTAATACCAGCAGGTTTTTTGGGCCACGCCGCCCCTGTGTAGAGGGGGTTTGGACTACATCCCTGCTACTCCCTGCTACTACCTCTGCCTCACCTGGAAGGCAGCCACAGCATCACCCCTACCCCATCAGAGTGAGACATGCCCGCCGCCAAATGGAAACCTTGGCTTACAACCCACTATCTCATAGATACGGAGGGATTTCATGATGAGACAGCTCCATTTAGGCTGAATATCTGACTGCCCAGATAGCGCTGTGAATGAGAATAATAATAATACTGTTGTCTACGTGTATACTTGGAGGCAAGGACCTCTCGATCCATTTGAATTCTATTGATCTAATAGTTTTGTTGGCTTACTCTCCTTTTCTTTCCCCTTGCTCTCTGTTGCCATTATTGTCTCACTGTGTGACTTCCGAGCTTTCTCGCTTCTTCACCTCTCCCAGATGTCTGCATTTAGGCGTTTGCTTGTGTGTGAGAAAGAAAGACGACGGGAGGACAGTTTGAGAGAGAGAGAGAGTGTGAGAGAGACAGACAGAGAGAGAGAGAGAGAGAAAGGCAGTGTGATGACAACACCAGACTCCTGACCTAATAAAACCGGAGGTGTTTCATCTTCTGGGACCGAAGCTGTCGACTAGCAACACAGCATCACCTCCGTCCAGAGGCGTTACAGCGCTGTAGTGTAGGTGACAGAATATGGAGTTTGCCGTATTGATTAAATCAATAACGCAGGTGGAGATTTGATTCCGCGGTATTGTCTGTGTTTCACTTTTGTTTCACGTTTGGTGGAAGAGCTCGGGTGTTACCAGTTTATACGGCACATCAATAATGCATATGGGGGATATGATTGTGTTCTCTGTGTTATTAGATCGTACTCACGCGGAGTGCACGTGATTAAACAGAGGATGAGGAAGGGATTTGTTGACACAGTGATTTGGTTTTCATGGTGTGTGCATAGCTTAGAGTGTGTGTGCCTTTCGTGCCTTACCAGTGTATACAGTCATTTGCATTGGACTCTCTCCTTGTATACATAATTCCCCTCATTGATTTTCGGCTGGACTATTTGTCACCCACTTACTCAAGTCAAATTAGAAAGCGCTGTTCGTCGTATCCACAGTCCAATCGATTTGAAAGGAAGGGGGTGGTGGGAGAGGAAGGGGGCACTCCCAAACTAAACGTAATGAATATAATGTTTACTGAGGGAAAAAAGCCTTCATGGATTGTGCGTGTTTGTGTGGAATTAATGGGAAATTTCCAGCTTGACAAAGCATGAGTTATCCGGTGTGCGTGTGGGTAGAAGGGAGCCGCAGCACAGGGCTGGTAGGTGTAATTTATATTAGTACGAGTCACTGGTTCTGTGAACCTTTGCAACGCGCAGACCACGCAACCCACTAAGCCCCTGGAAACCTGCTACCTTCAATACAAACATCCATTTGGAAATAATGCTTAAATGTATATACCCGCCTGTTGTTTTTCTCTGCCTCCTCTGTCTCTCTCCCCCTACACATACCTCACGTCATGCCTGCTTTCCTGCACCGTGCACTAACAGGTATAATAGTTTTCCATCATTCAATGAACCATTCCTCCCTTACCTGCTCATTTTCCTAAAATGGTGCACATTTCTCCTGGAAAAAACAAATGAGTGCCTTCGTCAATTCGAGAGATTGACTGAAAAGGGCTTTGTCTCGGTACCTGCGTGTGTGTGTGTGTGTGTGTGTGTGTGTGTGTGTGTGTGTGCTGTACGCCAGAGGTGAAAGCTGAAAATGAGCTCTGGAGTCCCTCTGTTGTCATTTCTTTCCCTCCCCATGGTTCTCTTCATCACTTGGCTGTCTCTCACAAGGAGCGGGTAGAGTTGACATGGAGAGAGAAGTGCAAACAAATTCTTTTTCAACCGTGCAGCAGCTGCACGCTCTCAAAGTCACACACACTCTCACTCATTATCACACACACACACACACACACCTTTGTATGGGATGGTGAAAAGTAGTGTTAATGAAGCCCTTTAGTGGAGTGGTCTTTGGAGAAGCTGCCAAACATGTGAGCACCCCACCTTCCCTCCCCCCCCCCCCCAGCCACTTTCACCAGCTCCCCCCCAGCACAAGAACCCATTACTGCCAATTAGCCCAGCTCTCAGCGTCCTAATGGACCCTGTCACACACACACTCACACACACTCGGACTCACACACAACTACTGTGTGATTGGGAAAATAGCAACCTAATTTTAGCTTGAGAGCTGGAAGGCTGTGACTCGAGCACAGGCGTTGTGTCATTGTGGTGTAAATGTATCATACAGTACAGTGTAGATATTTTGGTAGTGGAGGAAGTAGCTGGGCGTTGTTAAAAATGAATGCCGAGTCACAGCAAGATTTTGATTCTGGCATCTTCTTTTCATATACAGTATATTTCCGTAGAGCTATGGATGCTCTATTGTTGTACAGCAGTGGTAGCCATACAGGTTATCCATCCCTCATCTAGTCTCTCTTGCATTTCTAGAATCAAAATGTGTGTGACGATGGTAGCCTCCATTTTCAGGAAGTTCTGTAGCGGATAAGTCAAAAATCTTCCCCTTACTGTCTGCCGTGAGCACGTCTGATCAAGCTGCTTCATACCGAATCACCGAACTGCCTATTGCATTAACTATAGTTGAAGTTCAATGGCGGCTGACATTCTCTGCATGTATCAAAAGTGAGGATTTGTCTCCTGTGAGGTTATCTGGATGTCAGCTCCTCTAATCGTGTTTCCGAGAGACTCGTCTTGGAGCAGAAAACAAGAGAAACTCATCTCGGGGAGTAGAAAGCGTTGAGCGTGAAGTCGCAGAATAAACAGTGACGATAGTGTTGCCTGTACAAATCCATTCAGCGTCAGGGCCCCGTCAAGCATTAACCCAGAATCCTAGCAGAGTACATGGTGGATGAGTTCGGCGGGAATGTAGTTTGTTTAGAAATAATGCAACATACAAAACTGATTTACCTCCCTCTGCGATCACGTTATCCGCGAAACCTGATCATACACTCTTACTGTCGCTCTTCTGTGTGTCACTCTGCCCACGCTGTCAATAACTGAGTTTGCTCTGGGGGTGAGGGGGAGGTGGGAGGGCAATAAAAGAAGGGAGACAACAGGAAAAGAACGGGGCTCAGAGGGTGAAGAGAACAGAAGAAGAAGATAGGGGAGAGGGAGTACAGAGGAGAGATAAACATAAAGGAGGAGATGGGGGGGGGGCGAGAGAATGAAGTTGAGGAGCGGTGAGCAGAATGGGAGGTGGCGATGAAGAGAGAGGCAGAGAAAACGATAAGCCAAGCAAGGTCAGTGCTCAGGGGCTCGAGGAAATGAGCTGGAATCAGAGGAAGAAAGGGATGAAGATTGAAAAAGAGATATGGTACTGTCCTACGCAGCAGAGCCACTGCATGCTGTAATAGAAATATGATTAGCAGAGAGGGATTGGCACGGGTGTTACGCTGTGTGTGTGTGTGTGTGAGAGTCAGTGCATTGTGTCCATGTAACTCTTAACGCTTTTGTGTGCCCGTGCTAGAAATCATTCATCACAGCTTCATAAAACGGAGACGTTTGCGGTGCAGACGGAGAAAGGTCAGAGAGGCCAAGTTAAGTTTGAATGATGAAGTGGAAAGGTTGGAATAGGCTAAAGAGCAGTCTTTCACCTTTAGCAATGGGGGATAAAGGAGAGGCTGTAACAGAGTCTGGTCTGAAGAGAGTGTGTACTGTGTGTGTGTGTGTGTGTGTGTGTGTGTGTGCTACCAAGAAACCCCCGTGCTATGGATGGAACAACTGAGTGGGAGCGTGTTGCTGTTTGTGCAGGTGTATTTTTGGAGTCTGCCCATTGATTTATACACACCTCTTGTGCCCGCTTCTTTTAAAAAAAATCACTTGAATGTGTGTGTGTGTGTGTGTGTGTGTGTGCGTCTGCCCGTGTCTCCAGCTTTACCGCTGGGCCACCTGAGATAAGGCTCCTGACCTGAATCCCAAGCACCTGATTGGTTGAGAGTGGGGCTCAGGTGCGTCCCACTGAACAGCACAGAACACCACAGGGACATGGGATTCCCTGCTCCGCCACACACACACACACACACACACACACACACACACACACACACACACACACACACACCTACAATACAGGCACACATCTGGTATCAGTCTAACAGTCAATAATGACCTCTCTTTTCCTTTTCCCCTCAATCTAAATGTTATTGGTTTTTTGAAATTTGAAAATCAAAGCTATTTGGTTTCCCTTACTCTTCATAATTCAAGATTTTGGGATTCATTCAAGGACATTTCAAAGAGGAAAATGCGTCTTGATAATAATGCAGTGTTCTTTTCTTTTATGTGGGTTATGGTTATGTGTATGTGTACAGCTACAAGCCCCTGCGTGTGTCTCCATTCGTGTGTGTGTGTGTGTGGTCAGGTCAGTGTGACCAGCATGGCTCAGTGGACGGACTGGACAGGTGCCAGCCGCTGACCTCCACTCACCATGACAACACACTGCAGCACGCAACACAGCTTAGAGACAGGGAAGAAGATATGATGGACGGAGCGAGGGAGGAGTTGAGGTGAATGGAGGTGGAGAGGGGAGGGGAGGAAGTGAAGACAACGGCGGGGGGAGGGGTGGGGGGGTAGAGACAGAGTGAAGCAAGAGGAAGAGGGGCAAGGGATGAGAAAGAGGCAACAATGTTGTAAATAGTTTTTGTTTCTGTTAGTGGAAGAATCTTCATTACAACCTCACGGGTGGACAGGCATGGGTACACCAGGGAGGGGGGGGAGGGAGGGAGAGAGAGAGAGAGAGAGGGAGAGAGAGAGAGAGAGAGAGAGAGAGGGAGAGAGAGAGAGAGAGAGAGAGAGAGAGAGAGAGAGAGAGAGAGAGAGAGAGAGAGAGAGAGAGAGAGAGAGAGAGAGAGAGAGAGAGAGAGAGAGAGAGAGAGAGAGAGAGAGAGAGAGAGAGAGGGAGAGGGAGAGAGAGAGCAATTTTCCCCTCTTGTGGTTTCATTAATTTCTGTTACGGTTCCAGATATACAGTCAGACTACTCACTGGGCTGTTGTCATATAAAAGACTGGTAATCAAAGACAACATTAGAATTCCCTGATTCCCTATCACACACAAACACACACACACACACACACACACACACATTGGCCAGCCTACAGCTCTCTGTCCTCACTACATAAAATCATGTTTCTTTAGAAATGGATTCGTCTCCACTCAGTGAATGTACTGACTAGAAGTGTAACAGTGATGAACCTCCAGTAGAGATGACCTGTCGATCTTTCTGTCCATATGTAGTTTGGTCAGTGATGCATGAATCAGTATTGAGGATTATATGTGTTTGTGGGTATGTGTGTCCTAGTCTTGTCGACATGCCACTGAGGTTTGTCCCTGTGTTGTCCTTCGTTCTAAAAGGAAGAGTTCTGGTCCTCAGTTCTGATTGGCTGAGTCACTTTGCAAGCGGTTGTAAAATACCCGACAAATACAAATCTAAACACATTAACCGGAAATCCTCAATTCAAACAATCACTTTGTTTAGCTACTGTTCAAAATGATATTGTTTGGCATTTCATTATTATCATTATTTTTTATTTTAATACAATGATGGGTTGCCATGGTTTTATAAAATCAATAACTTACACTGTGCCTAACAACGCTCCTGTTCTGAAATCACTCTAAATCACGGCCTCTTGTGGTTTGTGTTCCACCATCTTGCATTGTAATATAGTTATTTTGTGATGATGCGATTTTCCTTTTATTGTACCCACTTTCCCTCAACCTGCCTCGTCTACTGCTACTTAGTAGTGGTTTTAGTTGTATGTGTAGGTGGAGAGAGCAGCAACGACGACAGTGATAGCGAAAATTATAGTCGTTTTTCCAGTCAAGAAAACGTGAGTTGCGCTCCTTTGCTCAAAACACACATGTCATGCGGCTGCATTGCATTGTGGTCTATTGAGGATACTGTCGGTGGAGAAATCGGTGTCTCTTCCTCTTCTACGATGGATTTCTCCATGTATGATGGTTAAAATGGTGAGTGTAGAAAAGAAGCTCTTGCTCTTTGATCCTGAGGGACTGACACCAAAACCTGACGTTTACCGTTGATGTTTCAGATCGTTGATTTTTTTTTTGCGAGCTACTAAACTCCATCGTAGCTGTGCTGGAAGTATCTCCGCATGATGTCACGCGGTCTACGTTTGGCCACTTATTGACAGAAAAACACAGCGCCAAACAACATAATGCCCCCAGAAACACAAGGAACATTGCCAATAATACGTTTTTCTTTTCTCTTTAATGTTCCCACTCCTGCCTGTGTGCATTTATCAGACCCTCAGATGGTGATAGTAGGAACCAGTTGCTTATTTCCTGACGGATTAGAGTGTGACGTCTGAAGCTTCCACGGCATGCTGATCGGGCCAGCCGGGGCTGGATTAATCTCTAAAGATACAAGACCCATTTAGATTACACGCTTAACACACACACACACACACACACATTCACACATCACCGTTAACATTCCACCCACTCCTCCTCTGTCTCTCTATGTGTCTTTTTTAGTCTATTCCTCTGCCTCTTTGTTTCCTTCACTTCTCCTCCGTCTCCCGCTGTTCAATCAGAGGATGCCTCTCTTCTTTTAATTAGCGGCGGTGTTGTTCTCCTCTGCTTCCCCCGGCCAGGACCACTAATATTACAATTAGCTCCTGTAGGAAGCTTTCAACCGCTGCCTTTGTTCTCCGCCGCGTCCTAACAGCGGCCCACGTTCCCGCCTTGCTCCGCAGAATATTATATGCGTGTGATGCGGAGTTCCATTTTAATCAGGAAGAGAAGCATAATCAAAGCTGGCCTCGTTTTGCTCTGTCAGAATCATAACACACATTGTTCATGTGGGGGGATGAATGATTCTCTTTTCTCTCTCTGCCGGGAAGGTTTTTTTTGATTTCTCTCTCTCTCTTTCTCTCTGTTTCTGTGTCATCCACTCATCCACCTAATCCTCTTCCTCCCTCAGTTACGTCTCAGCTTCCCTCTCCTCCCGGCGCCGCATCCCTCCCCTTACTCATCCCTCCCTCTCATTCCCATATCTCCCTGGCTCCCCTCAGGCCCGCCCTTGGGACAGATAGGAAAGGTCGTAAAAAAAAAAAGAAAAAGGCGATTGATTTCAACGGCGTGACACCGCACTGTTAACCTATGAGAGTGGACCAACGTTGTACTACAGTCCTGAACACGACAGCTAGAGAGGCCAGTGGGTGTTCAGGTCGTAAACCTCCTGACACTTTGCCCGCTGTCTGGCTTTTTACAGCCGACCCTGCTCACGTGAAATAGGTTTTATAGGAGAGGGAAATGTATATCATTTGACAGTGTTGTTTAAGGTGGAGGGCCAGCCACTCGGGGGCCCAGGTATGCTGAAGATATGTTCCAGCCTAAGGTGTTCTGTTATGGGCAAAGAAAAGCGAGACGAGCCCCTGGCGCCCGTGGACGCTCCATCTCAGTGTGAGTTCAGAAGAAAGAGACTTGCAAGAGAGAAGGGGGGGGAAAATTGAGAGAGTTGAGAGAGAGTTGTTGTGTTTACCCCAACAACGGACTGTTTCAGCTGCTGCGGTCAGGCAAGCGCCTCCGTAGTCACGCTGCCAAAACAGAGAGACTGAGACGGAGTTTCTTTCCTCAGGCCATCAGGACTGTGAACTCTGACCTCACCAGGGCCCCCACCAAGACACACACACTGCCCCTCTTATGCACATCACACACACACACACACTTAGGTAATGACTACACATAATTTATAGTATATTACATTCATACGATTTCCCTTACCATTTCCAAAGTGCTCTTACTGTATATATTGTGTTGTTGTTTTTTTATATAAGAGCTCTTACTGTAATTACTGTAATACTGTAAATATTGTGTTGTTTTTTTACTATAAATACTGTGTACTGTTGCCCTTTTGCACATTCCCAATGAGCATTGCCACTTTTCATTTCACTACACACCCCGTGTGTGTATGTGACAAATAAAGTTCTTGAATCTTGAATCTTATGTTTTGTGCAAAGTCATACTTTTCTGGGAAGGAGATATATTTATTTTTTACCTGTCATAATACTGTTAAAGGATCGCTTGATCTCGCGTTGAGTGTTTATCTGTATTCTATCCGTGTGTGTGTGTGTGTGTGTGTGTGCACATTTGTGTGTGTGTGTGTCTCTGTGTGTGTATATATGCACGCGCACGCGGAGGTTAGCATGCTAACTAAACATCTGCCTTTCAGGTTGAACATCTGATTCCCTTTCCGCTCCCCTCCGCTGAGACTACCCCAACAACTTTTCAAAAGATGCTACTCTGCCGGATAAAACTTTCTCCCTGTGATCATGGGGACAGAGATGGAGGGATGGGGAAGGTTGAGAGAAGTGAAAGAGTGTCACACGGTGCAGGGAGAGGTGGGGGAAAGAGCAGGGGGAAAATCTCTAACATGAAATAAAAATAAAAAAAACAGCAACATCTGTGCGGGAACTTCAAACGCCCTTTGAAAGGGAAAAATGTGATCCCGTTCGGGATTCTCTGGCTTGGTAAACAGCCGGGTTTTATTTTGGAAGGCAGTCTGAGTTGGGGGTGGGGGTGGGGGGGTGGTGCTGTGGAGGGGATGAGGGATTGTCAGAGCTGGGCTGGGAGCGAGAAGGAGGAAAGGAAGAGAGAGGATGGGGCTTCTTGTGCTGAGAGAAAGGTCCACTGATGGGAGGATGGATTGGAGGGTAAATCCAGTTCACCCACCTTTAGACTGACGTAAAGTCATGGTGTACACCATCAAGTAGTGTTAACCTGATGCAAGTCATATGAAGATCGGGTCTTTTAAGGAGAATCAAAACATTAATCAACGCTTTTCTGAAAATAGAATTGATGTTGGTGTGTTTGCTTTCTCATGATCACCAACTGGATATAATTCGTTTCTCAGTGAACCAAACACCAACACCCCGGAGATGGAATGTGTTGAACATGTTGGCAATGACGTGGCAACTTGTGATTTCATGAGTCTGTTTGTTCAAGTATTCAGTAAAATGTGTGACTGCTCTCTCTGACTGGCACGGGGTCTTCTATTCTATTCTATATCTATTCTATTCTATTCTATTCTATTCTATTCTATTCTATTCTATTCTATTCTATTCTATTCTATTCTGCTCTGTTCTGTTCTAAGCAATGTTATTGGAATGTGAGAATATAAACACTGTTCAGTATCGTCTGCATTATCTGTCACTAACCTGGTTCTCTCTCTCTTGTCTCTCTCTCTCTCTCTCTCTCTCTCTCTCTCTCTCTCTCTCTCTCTCTCTCTCTCTCTCTCTGCCTCTCCTGGATGAAACCTCGACTCCATGTCCTCCTCCTGCCTCTCAACCAGGTAAGACACAGAGCACTATTACTGAACTACCTCCTGAAAGGCTGTTTCTTACAGACCCTCACCCAAACTGTGTGGTGCTGTGCTGGCTCACCTACTGTTGTGTTGGAATAAATATTAAAGATTAAAGGAACTTAGTTTCTCAGTGACAGTGTAGTGAAAACTAAACTCACCTCATGTTTGCTCTTGTGACACCGGACCAAGCTCATTGTGATCATGAGTTTACATTTCAGAAGTGATGATGTATTCTTCCTCATGTGTTACGGTGTTATGGTGACTTGTTGTTGCAAGGTTGGATAGACATCAATACGACAACTCCTAGGTGTTACTGTACCACCTCTACCTCATCTCTCTCTCTCACTCTTGTTACCCTCAGGACTCTCACTAGTTTCTTTCTTGTCTCTTTCTCTTTCTCTCTCCCTTCGTACATTACTCCCAGTCCCATTTTATCCTGCTACCCCAATCGGTTTTGTTTCCCTGCTCCCCTCCTCCTTGTCATAGCCCTCTCTGTCTCTCTCGCTCTCTTTCTTCGCTGTTCCTCTTCATTGGCTGAGGCTGTGGCTGTCGTGGAGTGTGTGTGTGTGTGTGTGTGTGTGTGTGTGTGTGTGTGTGTGTGTGTGTATGTGTATGTGTGTGTGTGATGGAGTGGAGCGGGGCTCTACAGTGAGGTGATGGTATGTGAAATCACTGGCATTACAGAGAAGGGGGGGAGGAGGGGGGAGGAGGGGGGGGGGGGGGTTCCACCGCAACGCTACACCACTGTCCTCTAATAGACATGGGCACCTTCCCTCCACCGCCTCCCTCCATCCAACTCTCTCCATCAACCCTCCCCAACTCCATCACCCCAACCCCTCCTCCCCCCCCCCCCCCTCCCCTCCTCCCAGCTCTCTCCTCTCCTAGCAACAACAGCGCTGTCTTCTCACGAGTGTCAGGATCCCTGTGACTCTACAGATCAATTGGCTTCTGCCGCACGCGTGCATGCGTAGATGTGTGTGTGTGTGTTTGCGGGCACGTGTGTGTGTGTGCGTATTCGACGGCCATATTTGCACGTGCAATTGTGTTTCTCTGTTTTCCTTTACACAGAAAAGCATCACTTTCTTTCCCCTCTCTCTCTCTCTCTAGATCCATCTCTCTTGTCCCTCTCTTATCTCTCTGGCTATTTTCCTGCTTCTCTCTGCAGTAGAATCAGAGTGGTTGGACGGGATGGCACTGCCGGCAAAAAGAGAGACCATTACAGAGAGGGAAAGGACAGAATGGGGGGTGAGAGTGAAAACAAAAGCAATAAAGGGCAGAGAGAAAGAATGAGCACCACCTAGAGCGATGGACAGCGATTGAAAGGCATGGAATACAAATAAAGTTGCATGGCTGAGGTAGAGGTTTATATCAGGTAGAGCTGTGAGGATAAACAGGAGCAGAGCATGAATGAGAGGGAGAGGAAGAGGAGAGGGGGGGAGGGAGGATGGGGAACGAGTCAAAAGTGCAGGTGAGGGAGAGCCCCCTCCTGGCCGGAGCTGGTACCGGTACCTAACACCCCTCCTCCTCCTCCACACACTCCTCTGCTACTATCCTCCTCTCCTCCCCTGTCTCTTCCTCATTCTTTCTCTCTGTCTGTCCTCTCTCTCTCCCACTCATGCTCTTTCTCTCTCTCTCTCTCTGCTATGTGTAACTGACATCATTACATAGGGTCGCAGATTACTGGCAGAGCTCTAATTTCACTTTACCAAATGGAAGTGGCCTGTGTGTTTGTGTGTGTGTGTGTGTGTGTGTGTGTGTGTGTGTGTGTGTGTGTGTGTGTCAGTTTGTGTTCCTGTTATAGAGACAACTGCAACCCCTTTAAACTGTAATCTCCACTCTATTTCTTCCTCCTCTCTCCCCCTATCCTGCTCTTCTTCTCTTCCTGTCTCTCCCTATCTGCACTTGAGCTCTGCACTGAGCCTGAATTATAAGGCTATTTGCATCATCAGCTCCAGGCAGAGTGTGTCTTGTGTGTGTGTGGGTGTGTGTGTGTGTGTGTGTGTGTGTGTGTGTGTGTGTGTGTGTGTGTGTGTGTGTGTGTGTGTGTGTGTGTGTGTGTGTGTGTGTGTGTGTGTGTGTGTGTGTGTGTGTGTGTGTGTGTGTGTGTGTGTGTGTGCCCTGAGTATTTGACCTGAGCTTTGCGTCCAGCATTTGAATGTTAAGCTCTGACTGCTGTGTGTATTTCCCAATACTGCAGTGGTACACAGGCCAGGGACCCATACTCAAACACACACACACACACACACACACACACACACACACACACACACACCGGAGGATAAAATAAATGGAAGTGTGCACATAGCCTTTGCATGTATACACATGCAAGTGAGCATGATCCGACAAACACGCACACACACCGACACACACGTTTCTCTCTCGGGTGTGGACCACCCATCAGCATCCATCATCAACTACTTCACCTGCCGCCGTGTCTCCATAGCAACGCCATAGCAACCCCCCCCCGCTGACCCAACCAGCCACTAGCGGAGCCCTTGACATGAACCCGACCCGCCCCCTTCGAACCTCTCCATCTGTCATCAGTGGCTGAGAGGATTGTCCATCAATCCCCCCTGACATCTTGATTGGCAGTTGTTGCTTAGTCATGCATGGAGAGTGCATCTCTTCAAATGAGATGGGGCCGGTGAAGGACATGCAGAGGAATGCAGGAATTGGTTTACTTGAACAAGACTTTTTCCCATCATAAGCAGTAAGCCGAAGGGGAGCTCTGATTCAGGACTGGTATGTTAGTGGCTCATCGGCAGGCTCTTTTCCACATATGGATGTTTTTGTGGTTGATTGTCAAGTGATGTAGTCTGCTCACACACACACACACACACAAGTGTAACATGCATCATGCTGCTATGACAAGCCCATTCATAGCCGTTATGCCAGGACACGCATCCCAGTCCGGTGATGTACAACATGTAATAAGCATGTCAGGGATCCCTCCCATGTCTGCAAGGCTCCTTTGACAGCTCCATGAGCATTAACATGATATATAAAAGCCATCATCAACCTTGCCAATGTGACTAATGTTTCTGCACTGCACTGCACTGACACCAGGTATTGATACTGTGTGTGTGTGTGTGTGTGTGTGTGTGCGCGACTTTATCACTTAATGTTAGAAATTGACTGTTCTTGGAGTGTTTGAGTGATTTGTATGTCGTTACGTTTAGTGGTAGAGCTCTTGTGTTATTGACATGCACACACACACACACACACACACACACACACACACACACACACAGATGCGCATGCTCAGACACAGTCCTACACATCAGATGGCTGTGTGTCAGCAGCATCACAGGCGGGGGATGTGGTGTGCGTGATCGATTCGTCGTCAGTCGCTCTGACTGTGTCATTATCATTTTAATGACTGCAGTATTTCCTCTGCTGATGGCCTCGGAGGCGAAACAACACCAGAGGTCTCTGAAAGTTCATTGCCGAGGTGGCCGGCTAGGGGCTGCGTTCAGGTTGTCACACAATGGCTAGTGACATTTACGAAACCCCAAGCGACTGAACGGAGACAATATAGATTTCAGACAACAGACAATAAAGACGTTATTGATTAATGCTACATTTCAATAACAATGGTCATTTTCATTTCATTTGTAAAGGATTTATTCTCTTGCTGCTTCCCCAGTTTAATCTATATTACGACACCACATGACAATATGATATCCCTTACTAATGCAGCATGGATTAAGGTTAGAGGTGAGCTGTCCTACTCTGGTTTATATAATAATATGAGCCTTTATATAATATCAGAGTGCTTAAAAGTGGCTGAAATCCTCTTGATGTCCACTGCCAGACCAATCACGCTGCCCTGTACTGTCATTGGGGATAATCAATATGGGAGAGGAATATAACAGATACTGTCAATACCATTGTCTCTCCCACCCGGGGATAAGTCATGTTGTTCTATCATTTAACAAGAATAATAGCCTAGAGCAGTCATCAGGAGCTGATTATTACTTTTGAAGTCATTACAGACGAGAAGAAGATTACATTTGAAAAGCTTATAAAGATCAAGTGAGAAATCGAGGGGATAAAGCAAGCTTCTACTTGTCTCTGTTTCAATAAGGTTGGTTTTATCTGTGGATTTTCATTGAGAGAGAAAGAGAGAGAGAGAGAGCAGTGTGTGTGTGTGTGTGTGTGTGTGTGTGTGTGTGTGTGTGTGTGTGTGTGTGTGTGTGTGTGTGTACTCAGGTTCTCGGCGTGTATCTACTCCTGCGGTCCTGTATGTGGTGACAGGCAGACATCAGAGTAAAAGCCCCCTGAAGTCGTGTTGAACAGATGTCTCTCTGCTCTTTCTCTCTCCCGGGTGGTAGAATACGTAGACCTGCAGCTCTCTCATCCTCCCTAAGTCTGTTCCTCTCTCTCTCTCTTTTTGTTCTCTCTCTCTCTCTCTCTCTCTCGCTCTCTCTGTCCCTCTGTCTCTTTAATTTAGGCCTTTATTAAAATGCAGCGTTTTTCCTGATTCAACACAGTTTTTCAGCTTCCCTTCCCTCCTCCTCTCCTCCTCTTTTTTTTGTGTCATCTCTTTTAGCTTCTGTCGTTCTGGCAGAGTCTTCCCCTGGCTTTGTTAGACGGCTCACTCGCAGATCAGACTTTGTTCAGTAAAAAAGGCCAGGTGAAATGGACTCTTAGTGAAGTGCCCTTGGTGCTCTGTTTTGTGTTTTTTGTCTTGTACGTGTGTGCGTGTGTGTGTGTGTGTGTGTGTGTGTGTGTGTGTGTGTGTGTGTGTACAAGGCAGTGTTCCAAGCCCTATGACGTGGGCCCCGTCTCTGAGAAAGCGGGCAATCTGGAGCTTGGCTATTCTCCAGAACCACTTTCATTTCCATTCAACAGTGGGATGTTACTCAGTGAAACACACACACACACACACACACACACTTCTCTCTCTCTTTCTGTCTGTCTCTCTCTCTTGTCTCTTGGAATAGGCTCCTTTCTTTGTTTATGGCCCATTCACACACTCTCAACACACACATTCACAAACAAACACACGTGCACGCATACACGCGCACACACACATTCTGCCATTGTTATGATAGGAACACATGATGCAACAGCAGAGCCATCCCTCCTTCTGTCCTTTGGGAAAAGGGGGGGGGGGGGGGAGGTGGACGAGAGAGAGAAGGATCAGGCAACAACAAAAACAGGGGAGACTGAGGGGGAAGGAAGAGTGACTGATTGACTGAAGAGAAGGAACAGGGTACAAAGTGAAAATGATAGAGGGCCTGAAGATGGAGGGAGGGGGGAGGGAGAAGGAGATAAATCCAGAGAGAGAGAGAGAGAGAGAGAGAGAGAGAGAGAGAGAGAGATCTGGTTTTCGGTGGCTAATAGAAATTCCCTGGTTGCCTCATTGAGATGCAGCGGTGGCTGGGGTAATGAGCTAGCTGCCGCTGACGCATTGATTTAGCCAGAAGAGTCGCCCAAATTATCCTGCTCCTCGAGAGAGAGATGTCAACAGCTCCAACAATGGCGCATTCCCACCCCACCACCACCACCACCACCGCCACACCTCCCCCTCCTCCACGTCTCTTCCACGTCCCTCTGGCTCCACCCCCTTCCCGTCCCCTCCTCTCTAGGTCCTCCCCCTTGCTGCTCCCATGACCCGAACACTGTGTGGTTGCCAACCCAGGTTAGCCGGGAGTTAGTGGAAGCATGCAGCGAGTGGCTTCACTGGGAGCCGGCTGGAATAGACAGTGATACAGTAGAGAAGAAACAGTAAAATAATGATGGAGGTATGGGCTGAAAGGATTACTGATTTTGGCCTGGAGGCTCGGCTGGCCTGTGTTCCTTCATCAATTGATCATCCGACACAAACTGTACATATGTTTTCCCTGCAAAAAAACGTCAGATTGAATTTTGTTGCAGCAGGAAGGTTACCCCTCACAACTCGTCTGAATGAGCAGATACCTAACTGGGCAGAAATAAAGAAGGTCAGATCCTTGTAAGATAGAAGGCCTGTACTGTGTGTTAGTGTGCTCAGGAAAATACACATTTCACTTGAGCGATGTGTCGATATCAGTGCACAGAGGAATTTATGTGGGGTACATGTCATTCACAATATTCCTTTCACAACTAGCAATTCTCTTAAAATGTCATATTTAATATAGCAACATGCAGAGATAGTTCACATTTGTCATGACAGTAGACGAAGCCTATAGGAAATGTGTTGTCTTACAGTCTATAATGTGTTTTATAGTCATATTTTATATCAGTTTTTTTATTTTACGCCTGATTAAGACACTTTTACAACTTTAGTCAATGAAACTGAGCATATCTGTTTGTAATTTTGACAGATATCATCAAGTCATGAAATAGTCTTGTCATTTTCTGAAGACACAAAAATACACAGTAGATAAAGACAAATATGAAAACAAATGTAGAAAGGGGGAGACAGGGAGACTCCTTTTGGTTCACCATCACAGCAGACATGCTATTAAGCTTCTTTTAATTACTTCTAAAAATATCTAAAAACTGCTTCTAACCCAATCCAAGAAAGTGTTTTGCAACCTTTAATTGCATGACAGGTATTTGCTCAGTCATGTGCAGAAGTAGACACCGCTGCCTGCACATAGTATCCAATCACATGTGTATTTCTTGTGTCTTTTTCTAATGGGGGTTGGTGTATATACCATCCCATCTGCTGTGCTCTATTGCTGGAGAATTCTCTCTCTTTCTCTCTCGCCCTCTGTATCTCTCTCTCTCACACACACACACACACACACACACACACACACACACACACACACATTGTCTATAGCTCCCATGCCTTGAGGTGTTTTTGTCTGGAGCGTACAGTAATGGCCAACCTTTAGCACTCTGACCTTCATCCATGCAGTGTTTTTCTTCTCTGTTCTTAGCGAATAAAGGGAAAGACATAGAAAGTGAGAGGAAAAGATGTATAGTTTTAAACTTTTGACAGTGGAAGATGGGTGTGTGTTTCTGTCGCACTCAAGGAGACGGCCCCCTACCCCTCTCACACACACACACACACACACACACACACACACACACACAAACATTTTTTTCAACCGTCTCTCTATGCTGAAAGAAACTCCCACCTCAGCCTTACTGAAGACTGCTCTGTTCTAGATCAAAAGCACTGAGGGCACATTGGCCATAATAGTGGTGTTAGTGCTCACCTTGGGCAATCCTTCCTGCAGCTATTCTCCTTAATTCATTCATTTATAAAAGGGTCGGATGTCAAACAGAGCCAATTGCAGGTCAACGTCCCATTTACTGTATGGCAGGATAAGGAAACAAACCAAAAACAATGCCTCAGTGTGTATTCTGGCCATTTAGTTTAGTTTGTGTGTGTTTTCCTCCAGCTGTGTGTGTGTGTGTTTGAGTGTGTGTGTGTGTGTGTGTCATGTGTGTGGGTGTTTCTTGCTTCCTTTCTCTGTGGAAAAACATCATAGCGGGACTCTTTCTCCCTCTATGTCTTCCAAGCCATCATCTCCCTTGTCTGCCCCAAAGTAGGAATCCGGCATCCTGATTGCCAATTAAACTCCAATCAACAAACGAAGATGGAGTTAGACATCGAATTACATCCAATATCCTCTCCCATACTCTGGCCTGTCTTTGCCTGCAACAGATTAGCTTACAAATGAAGGCTCTGAAGATGAGAGAGAAGTTGAGGGCTGCCAAATAAGAACCGAATGGCATCCTGTTTTGTGTCTTGATGTGTCGCTCCAGCTTTTGGCTTCCAGCTTCCTGCCTCCTCTTGATGAGCAGGGAGAGGTTGAGGTTGGGCTTTCCTGGTTTGCGCTCTGTCTGTCTATTTCAATCTCCCCTTCAGAAGAAAGCTGGTTTATTAAGGCAAGTTGATGAGAACTCATCTCACTGAAGTCTCTTCTGGTTTTGATCTATGTTTGATAATGGAGATGTTGCGTAGACAACCCAAACGCTGTTAATTAATGAAATAACTCAAGCTGAATCATAGACGAGCGTGGCTTGATTAATTGCTTCCTAGAGTGAGACTTTTTTCTCTTTCTCTCTTCATCTGTATGACTTGTATGTCAGAAAGTGTGTGTGTGTGTGTGTGTGTGTGTGAAAGAGAGCACCGCCAGCGTATCTCCCCACGGTTGCAGCAAAGTTTTGTAATATTATCTAGTCGGATGTTTAATAATTCATGCTTTTATATTGGGGGGTTATCTAACACATGACAGGCAGACAGACAGTGTGCAGCTCTCTGAGTGGTGTCTTGGGGGCTCCTCTCACTGTGAAGCCTATCAGAGAGTCATCACCAAGGCACCGATCCTTAGCTACCGTAGTTGATTTGCCTCTTCATTTGACCCCCCCCCCACCCCCTCTCTCTCTCTCTCCCGGGAGGAGTGTGTGTACATGTGTAGCATACGCTCACATATGTTTTCAAAATGACACACACACATGCACCGAGGTAAGATGGTTTTCTGCAGACACCGGTCCGTTTTGTGTGCAGGTGCGTGTCTACGTGGCCTGTGTGTGTGTGTGTGTGTGTGTGTGTGTGTGTGTGTGTGTGTGTGTGTGTGTGTGTGTGTGTGTGTGTGTGCGTGCGTGCGTGTGTCCCGTCTGCTGCGGCTGCTGTGTTGGGCCTGGTGTGGCTAATTAAAGGAAGCCTGCTTGCATTATTCATGCCGCTGTAATTATGCATTCCTTTTGCTGATCCCCAGTCAGCGGCATTAAAAATAGATCTGAGTCTCCGTGCCCCGCCCTCGTAGGCCCCACTTTCTCTCTCTGTTTTGCCCCCCGTCTCTCTCGCCGTCTCTCTATCGATCCATATCAGTGTTTCTCCATCTCCCTTGTCACTGGCCTTACTGTCTCTCTTTTTTCTCTTTTTTTTTAATCTCTCTGTCTGTCATCTTTCCCATCTCCTCCCCGCCGCGGCACTTACAGTGCATGTTCCAGTTTTGGGATTTCGGGGGAGAACATTCCTCTGACAGTGTCGCTCTCGCTCGGCTCTGCGCCCCTGACCTCCAGTCACATCAGGCCGGAATTCAGCCCGGGAATACTTTCAATCTGTAATGACATCCCGGCGGAGAGTTTCAGAATAGACGAGACTCCGCTGCCTCTGATCAGCTTAATGGTGGAGTCTCTTAACGAGAGGCAACAACTCTCCCCAAAAGTTCTCCCTCACTTTTGTATTTGTACATGTATAATCCGCAGAAGCTCATTTTATATACTGTGTGTGAGCTGGCTTTAGTACAGGGATAAACTGCAGACAGACGGTAAACACGAGGAGCGTTAGAAGTGTGTGTACGGTATCACCTCAGCACAAAATCATCAAAAACCCGGGGAACTTATTACACAGCCGAATTCACGGCGGCCTGAACTTCCTGAGCTATTTTCTGCTGCATAATTGTGCGTCGGTAACCTCCGGCGAAGGGGTGCTCGCTTTTGCCCCGCTGGCAGCCGAAAGTGTGTGAAGCTCGCGTCTTCCACCGCGGAGGTGACGAGGTTCTGAGGAGTTGTTTCATGCATGCATTTGCATGTTGAGGAGGCCGATGCAGAGAGAGGGGGGCGGGGATTCATCTGCCAATCAGAGAGCACGCGAGAGAGAGCTTAGTGGATTGTTCAGTCTCTGGCCTGAGGCAATGCTATGAGTCGTTCTCATACTGTTGTAGTCGGTGTGAAAAATAGATTGCTGCGTTGAAGCCACCCAGTGCTTCGTTTCCCTTTGTCGCACTTCATTCTGCTGCAAATGCAGGCATGCGTGTGGATTCGGCTTTCCCCATGCACATGTACTCCTTCCCCCAAAAGCAAACACACACTAATACGTACACCAGAAAACACACACAGGGAGCAGATGCTGGCTGCTGTACAGATTACTGTAGCTCAAACTGGCCCCAAGGCTCTCTGGGATTGGCCCTGCTCATTGTGTAACCCAGCGACTGTCGCCGTGGCAGCAGTAGGTTAGCCAGTACGTGTCTATGCATGTGGATGCTCTGTGTGTGTGTGTGCGTGTGTGTGTGTGTGTGTGTGTGTTTGTTTTATCACAATGATCAAGATGATGAGACTGATGAAGATGATACACAGATGGTAAACAGAGACCAGACACATTTTTATTTATTGTGGATATCAGGGAGATCTCTGGCTAAACTGCTGGTATCTACATCTGAGAATTTCCCAAATGACGCTATGAGCAACATGTCAGAAATCAAAGCGAAGCAAATTGGTTTTCAGCCCTTTTCGCACATAGATTGATCTTAGGTCTTTCTAATTGGGAGAAATGGATTATATCTTCTTCAGTTTTGTCCCGTGAGCCAAAGCTAATAGTCTCAATCTATAGTATCCAGTAATAGTAATGGAGGGGACTCGCTATCAGTCAGTACTTAAACTTTAGTCCTCAGAATCAGTATCAGGAGGGAAAAAGTGGGTTTGATGCATCTGTAATCCTGACTTGAATGTACTGAGTGGAGAGACGTCCTTCAACTGGGCAGTCTGGGTTCAAGCCCAGCGTCAAGTGTCCTTGAGCCAGTTACTGAATCCCTGCCAGCTCCAGGGTGTCCTGGAGGGGGAAGCCGAAATAAGGAATTTCCTTTCAGTGATCAACAAAGTGTCACATTATTATTATTATTACATTATTAATATTATCATTGTACTTAGTGAGAGATCCCTATTTTTGGTCAAGGAGTTAACAACTTAATGTCTTATATCACAGTGGTCAAATAGTAAATAGTTTCTCTGTGTGAGTGTCAATCCTTCTCATTACAACACTAAAGTGCTCTTCCTGCTTTTGAAGCTGTTCTGTTGGTTTGGGTCTGTGTTGTTACTGCCGCTGTTGCTGCTGCTGACAGGTGTTGCTCTGGCTGGAAGGGTTTTGAACGTTGCAGGGGAATTCAGGCTGGGTAGACTATCGTCACGGCTGACTGAAAATGGAAAAAGAGAGCGATAGAGAGGAGGTAGGAGGAACGGAGGAGATGGAAAGAGATTTAGCGAGTGAGAGAGAGGGAGGGAGAATGAGAGAGAGAAAGAGAGACGGAGAGACCGGCAGGCAGACGGGAGACTGCATTCTTTCAGTAGTGAGCGAGCATTGTTTGATCTTCGACATGCTGTCTCCCTCCTGCACAGTGTGACTCAACAGCTTTCTGCTGGCTTGTTCCCCCCTCTCTCTCTCTATGTTGATGGATGAGAGGATGGAGGAAAAGGATGGAGAGCGGGAGAGAAATGAGTCGGGAAACAGTGATGGAGGGAGAAGGAATGAGGGCAAAAGTTAGTGAAGAATGGAGAGAAGAAAAGAGGGAAAGACAAGTACAGGAGGTAATGGGATAGAGTAGAGGAAGAAATTGATGAGAAACAGAGAAATAGTTGACAGAGATTGCAGAGGATATGTAGTTCACCGTGTCACTTGTTGTCTAATTGCAGATATGAAGCCATGCAGCTGACATAACCATATTGTTTGTTTGCGTTTCTGCAGCTAGGATGCATGCAAACTGCTGCACGACCTACAAACCTGCAAACTGCCATGAAGACATACTGTTGAGCTAGAAGGAAAACCATCTGGAGACTACCTGGCCAGTTACAGTGCAGAAAATCTATATTTACTGCATCACTGTTTATGTAGAGGATTGCCTATTATATTTGTGTATAGTTGTGTGCATGTGTGTGTATGTGTGAGAGTCCACAGCTGTAGATATGTCTTGAAGATATATCAAGTCCTGCCCTGGTGGAGGGGACTTCCATGTGGCTACAGGAAACTGCAGGAATAAGCCCCAGTAGCACAATGTAGTTCCTCTCAAACACTGATCCCAGGGCAGAGGTATAGCCCCCACATAGAGCAGTTGAGGTTAGGGAGAGCAGCTCACAGATCAGTGCCTAAGGGCAACGAGCTTCTCAGAGCCAGTGCCTCGGGGAGAGATAGCTAAGCCAGCATAAGCTACCACCATCTGCCAGCGTTGGCTTAGAGCTTCTGAAAGATCCAGTTTGAAAGTGAGAGAGGTGCACTAGTGAAGATATCTGTTTCATCCCTTCCCTCTCTCCCCTCCAAGTCGCTTCCAGAAGGGAAATGAAGCTATCCAGTGATGATCTTTAACAGTATGGATGCCAGTGCCAGTACTGTGAGGAGGATAAGGCTGTGTGTGTGTGTGTGTGTGTGTGTGTGTGTGGTGAGCAGGTAGAGATCATAAAGGGCCTCTCCCAGGCACAAACACAAGGTAGGGTATGTCCTCTCCTCTCCCCTGCCCTCTTCCCGTTCCCTCCCTGCATTAGATCGATAGCCGGGGAAATCAGGCTCACAGTCAGGGTCCTTCCCTCCCACCTGCTCCTCCCTGGGTGTCCCAGCACTGCCTGACGGTAAACCAACCGCTGATCGGCATGCTTTGGAAGCTAGAGCAGGGAGACCTCCCAACAAGTTAACAGGAGACAAGGTTTTCCCTCTCTGCGATGCACTCAACGTTTCTCGGCTGCTCTGCCAGGCTAAACAGCTCCAAGGGAAGGCAATGGGTGTTGGCAGACGTAGAAACACCCACAGGGGCCCTTCATGTGAACAAGTTTGGGTGTTTCTGGGGTGCTCACCTACCACAGGGGTCTATTTCCCAGTACAACACAATGCAAAAAACAAAACCCCAAAATTGAGAGAAAGGGACTGATGATGTTCACTGAGAGGTTTACATCAAGTATCAGATGTTTTTTGGTGAAAGTGATGGTACATGATGGAAATATATACAAGATTTTATATTGTATATAATATTGCCCATTGATGTTGCAGATCAACTGTTCAGTGCTGTATTTCAACGTTACTCGGTGTTAGTCTGTTATCTGGGAACGGCATGTGTAAATGGTTCAGGTTGGTGAAAAACATTCTTCGAGCTCAAGGCCCAAAGTCAATGTCATTTAAACCATTTTCAGTTGCTTTCTAAGTGGCTGTTCAAATACGCGCTGCTGTGATAATATACTGTGGCGTTTGATAGAGATGCTATTGAGGACAGCTGTTAGCAAGTTCAGTGTTGATATCACGAAACACAATCGTTTTTGAAGCCACAGTGAAGCCCAGACAATGGACTCATTAACAACATGGAACAATGACGCCGAGCGACAAGAGACATTCATGTTCTTCCCTGAAAATACCAGTAACTGACATTGCACAACTCCGTGTTCATTTCAGTCAAACAACTCACGTATTTGATTATGAAATGTTTCTATTGAGAATAAATATAGACAGATTTTATTTTGGCGGCCTCTGTGCAACGTAATTAAGACAGCCAAGTGAGGCAGGGAGCATCGATGGCATTCCCCCCCCCTAGGGGCGCTATGAAACGGAGCCCCACAGGTGGATGCTGGGTCGTGGCAGGGGTGTAAGATTCATGGGCAGCAGTAGCAGCATGGAGCGACACAGTGCAGCAGGGTAAGCAGCAGCAGAGAATGAACCAGTGAGTTTGACAGCTTCAATAGACCGCCCGATTTGACACGTCAGCTGACTGAGCTAGTCGTTTGCCTGCCCTGCGCTAGCTTCGCAGGTTTCGCTCCTGTGCACTTCTTTGTTGTTAATGAAGTATTTCCATTGATGACTCACTACGCGGCCATGTTTATACTCAATATTGTTTCTTTCTTTCTTTTCATCTGTCCATCAGTTTGCTAGACTGCTTCTTCTGAAAGGCTGGCTGTGATAAAGCAATCAGCTCTGCTTTAATTCACTCTCCTCGCAAAACTTCTATTCATCCCCCGATTTGTCAAAGCCAGCGAGCCGATGATTGAAGCCCGCCACTTAGAAGCCAGCAGCTCCCAATACAGTGCAGCAAAACGTCGCCCGGCTCTGATGCTCACTGAGCCGTGGACCAAAGTTCCCATTCTGTGTCTTCCTCCGGCGGCCCCTCCGCATCAGATCATTAATCACAGAGGCGTATGGAAACTAAGGAGTACAGAGCTGGGATGGAGGCCGGGGGTCAGTCGATGGTGGCCTCTCCAGCCCATAAGTCCCTGGCTGGTGTCATTATTCTGACATTGTTGTGAAGGCGAGAGCTTTTGATGCTATTGATTAGGGAGGAGGGCGAAGGAGAGGAGAAATCGATGCACTTGCTGATTCAGTGGCGTGGCAAACTGGGGTCAGCTGCATAGCCTGATCGTGTGTGTGTGTGTGTGTGTGTGTGTGTGTGTGTGTGTGTGTGTGTGTGTGTTAATGGCAAGTATACCAATGTATGTGACAATTCCAGAGTGCATGTCTGTGCCAGTTAATATCAAGAGAGTTCACACACACACACACACACACACACACACACACACACACATTTGTTTGAATTAAACTTGTTTTTATGTTCTCTTTTGATGAACAGCCCAATGCAACTAAAAGAGATCAAAATAAAATTAAATCTAATATACCTGCTCACACACACACACACACACACACACACACACGCTGCCACCTGCGGCGGTAATCTTCTCGGTATTCTCCCCGTGAGGCTCTGATCCTTTGTGCTCTCAGTCAAAGCCCCACGTTTGAAGCTATGTTCAAAGTCAGCCTACCTGCTCAGCCCAGCCAGATCCAGCCCCAACCCCCTGTGCCTTCCTGGGCTTCTCCTGAACACCCTTTCCCCCCCTCCCTCGCCACGCCAGGTTCAGCTGAGCAGGTTCACCGAGAGCCGAGAAGGGTTTCTCTGGGGTATCATCACAGATAGGTGAAAGGGGACTTTCACACAATTGCCCTCATTATAGGAGATTAGATACAAGGGGGTGAATCTGGGTTGTAGAGAGACAAAAGGTGATGTCTTAAAGAGATATTACACCCTGCTGGATCAAACTGAAAGCAGCGCTAGGCCCTAATGGCAATAAGAGGTAACTGTTAGAATCATATAACATGGCGTCAAACTGTACACATTTCTTCTTGTTGGTGGCTGGCGGGGGTGGAAGTGGTGAAGAAAATCTTTCTGCTACAGGTTCAGCTGACATTGGTGAGTCCAGCTTTGCTGCCGTTTTTGTATTTCACTCTTTAAGTTGTGATTCGTCACTTCCTGTGCGCCGAGAAGCTTTCCTGCCAGCGGCCATATCCAACACCAAAATGATGATAAGAATTTGTCTCAAGTAGGGGGGTGGGGCTCTTTTCTGTTGCGGTCCCGCTTTGTGATTTAGCCTCATAAGATGGGACATTTTTCCATAAAAATCATACGAAGTGCAGCTTTGTCCTCCGTGAGAGTCCAAGGTTGGGGAGTGTCGTGTACCACCATTTATTGTTTTCACACTTTGGGCATTGTGAAGCCCTTTGAGACTGTAACCGTGATTAAAGGGTTATACACATAAATGTGATTTGATTTGATTTAACCTTCGTCGTGATGATTTGTACGTCAGTGTGAACGAAATTGTTATGTGGGATGATTATGTGTGTTATGTGTTCTGTCCACGTGTATTCAGTATTCAGTAGGGAAAATGAAATAGAGTAAGCACACCTATAGAATATACAAATAAGAACTTAAAATAGAAGACACAATAAAATAAAAGCAATAAACTAGACTATGAACAAAAAGTAACACAGTTGCTGCTGCTAGAGAGGATTGCTGGAGGAAAAATTGCAGATAGTGTAAATGATGGTGTAAAGTAAATAGGCTTAATTAGTAACAAAACAACTATTTAGCAGGTGCACCTGTTTGACGCATGCATAGTTTGTGATGTCAGTAATCAATTAATAACGGTTTCCCTCACGGATTGAATGTTAACATTGTAAACTAGTCTTAAACTTTACGAGCTTAAGACACATTTGTATTAACCTTCACAACAAACTCAGTGTCAGTGAGCTGTGTCAAGCTGCCAGGGTCAGGCAGAATAAGACCAGAAACGAAGCGATTCTGCCTTCAAATAAAAGCACAAAATGTGTCACGTTGGAAATATTTGAATATAGTGTCGTCTTTATTTCTAAAAAAGTAAAATCAAATAGCATCAAATACTCAGCCGAATCATTATATTTACTAACATTCCTCCTTAAATACAGCCCTTACATTCACTTTGGTACTTTTGTATTACTGTTGATGTATGTTTGTCAATACAGGTTTTATTTTGAAAATGTTAACGGCAAGTTTATTGCAGCTCGCTAAAGGCCACCTAGGGGTGAAATTGTGGTACAACATATCAATAAAATACGATAACATACAAATGTCAATTATTATTTATTCAACATTTGATTTGACATCAAAATGTTTTGTCTTTCATAAAACAACAATGATCATATATAAATTGGTATTTATATCGACCTGCAGAAGGCTTTTGATACTATAGATCACAATCAATTATTGAGAAAATTGGAGAAGTACGGGATAAGAGGTATAGCTTCCTCTTGGTTGAAAAGCTACTTAGAAAATAGACAGCAATGTGTGCAAATTAATGATACGCTGTCAGGGTTTAGTAAGGTCACATGTGGAGTACCCCAGGGGTCGGTGATTGGTCCTAAACTTTTTATACTTTACATTAATGATGTTTGCAATGTTACTGACTTGTTAAAATGTGTTATTTTTGCAGACGATACTAATTTATTTTGTTCTGGAAAAATTAAAGGAACTTTTGTTTGCTATAGAAAGGGAGCTGGAAATCCTCAAAACTTGGTTTGATGTTAATAAATTGTCTCTCAATATTAAGAAAACTAAATTTATGTTTTTTGGAAATCGAAAAGATAGTGATGAGGATATTAAATTAAAAATGTGTGATGTTGAAATTGAAAGAGTTTTTGAGACAAAATTCTTAGGGGTTGTGATTGATCATAAACTAACATGGAAACAACATATTGATTATATCAAAGGAAAAGTTTCAAAGTCAGTAGCAATCCTGTATAAATCTAGGGACATATTAAATTATAAGGCCTTGTATATAATTTATTGCTCACTTATACTTCCTTACATATCGTACTGTGTGGAATTGTGGGGATCGACCTTTAAAATGACTATAAATGCAATAGTTTTACTACAAAAACGAGCCATACGTATTATTAATAAGGCTGGTTACTATGATAATACTAATCCACTGTTTATAAATTCCCATGCTATGAAATTTCATGATTTGGTATATTATAAAATAATGCAAATAATGTTCAGAGCAAAATCAAAGTCACTTCCAGACTGTGTACAAAGGTTTTTTTCAATACGGAAGAGCAAATATGAGATGAGAGGTATTTGTAAGTTTACCGTACAAAAAGCTAAAAAAGGGATTAAAAGGAGATGTATTTCTATTGTTGGGGTTAAATTATGGAACAATGCAAATGTAAATTTAAGAATGTGTAATTCACTTTTGGTTTTCAAACGAATGGTGTACAAAGCTATTTTTGAGAGTTATAAGTGTGAATGATCTTTTATTGCTGATTTAAATCTAAGAACAAGTAATTCACTTTTGTTTTTTTTCAAGACAATGGTTTATAAAGCTATTTTGAGGGTTAAAAGTGTGAATGTGTTTTATTTTATTTTTGGAGGGTAGCTTAAATTGAGAAGTATATAGGATAGGCATAGATAAGCATTTTGCTTCTGCCTTAGCCTGTTCAGTCACTGCTTAATACATAGACTGTTGATTTTGTTTATACTGTTTTGTTTATACTGTTTATATTTATTGTATTATGTGTGATGGCTGAATAAATATTACTATTACTATATATTACTATCATTGACAGTATAAGGCACATATAATAATAACAATAATAATAATAATAATAATAATAACAAGTCAATATTAATCACATTTTCATAACTTTCCTAATAACAAAGCACTATATCATCCCCATAGAGATGATAGGGGTTGATCGGGTTATTGATCAATACCACAATCTCCCCAAACAAATAAAGTACATTTTGCTCAGATAAAAAAAACAAAATTACAGCACATATAATAACAATAATAATAATAATAATAATAATAATAATAATAACAAGTCAATATTAATCACATTTTCATAACTTTCCTAATAACAAAGCACTATATCATCCCTATAGAGATGATAGGGGTTGATCGGGTTATTGATCAATACCACAATCTCCCCAAACAAATAAAGTACATTTTGCTCAGATAAAAAAAACAAAATTACAGTAAAAATCACATTAAAATCACAGAATCATACAGTTAATATTGGCACATGTGTTGCAGGTGAGGTAGTGTGTAACGCGGAGAGGCGATACGCCTCAGTCGTCCACATCCTGCTTGGAGATGCAGCAGCAGCAGCATTTCAACAGTCTGCGGAAGAAAGCAGCGATGCGAAGCCTTTTCTTGGGCTTGTTCTTCTGGGCTGGAAACCAAACAGAGGAAATCCATATCATCATCATGTAAATGTCCTGTATGAAACAACAGGCTTCTAAATTGTTGACGAGACACTGTGCAGCAGATAGATAACTTACCAGACCGGAGCTCAGCTGTTGCTCTCCCCAGTCCCAGGCCATCGTCAGGGGAGTCAAGGGAGTCACAGGAATCGACATAACATTGATTGACATATTCCACAACTGTGTCCTTACAACAGAGTGTGTCCCTCAGTGTGAGGATCTGCTGGACTGCATGGTGAGTGATGGCTCTGGTCATCGTGTGGACCCTGTGAGAAAGGGCCATCTTCAAATTGAGCTTGGTGCCAAATAGACTGTGGAGGCTGTTGTGGATCTGGGTCACCATGTTGGGGAACTCTAGTGGATCCAGGTGCCAGTTCACCTTCTCCACCCTCTTGGACACCTTCACCTTGTATTGATCAAGCATGTTCTCCACCTCAGCAATAAGGGGCCAGTTGTCTAGTTCAATAGGAGACTCAGTGTTTCCATCGTGTATGTAGATAACGGTCAGACCAATTATCTTCCTGATGGTTTCAATGTGCAGCACTAGTTTCTGGTGGTTTTTTGGTGGCACTGTGATGTTTTCAGCGTTTGCCCTGCTCTCTGACAGCCAGCTCAAGATGGCTTGGGGCAGGATGGAGTCTTGAGGGTTCCCAAACAGCTTCTGGACCTGGGCGGTCACTGCTTCGGTGATGCTCCCGATCAGGCTGGGGCTCCAGGAGTCCAGAGCGCTGTTAAGCTCCTCGACTCTGCCGAGTTTAGCAATGCTGCGTCGGACAGAGCGGACCATGCGGATCCCGGTGGCTCTAGAGTAGTGGACTTGGGTGTCCGGGCTCTTCAGAGCAGAAGACAGCTTGCTCAACACCTCCAGCACCATGGTGACAGCCAAGTCGCTCAGGGCCATAAAGGCTCTGTCATGGGTTTGAGCCGTCTGGTTCATCAGGCTCAGCAGCAGCCTTGGCACCAGGTCCACCAGCACATCGGTTGAACAGCACAACTCAGAGCATCGATGGAAGGTCACCGTGCGGGAAATGCTCCTCATTGCTTGGACGACCTCGGCTTTTACTTTGTCAGTACTGGAATTAGACATAAACAAACCGCTATAGAGGGACAGTGGTATTTATGATATACATTATGTATAGTATGAAACTTACAGATAGGAGACGTCTCCTGAAGCCATGTCCTGATTGGGACTGTTGTTCAACTCTTTTGCGGCCTGGAGCTCCATGGTTCGCATCACGAGGTTGGTGTTGACCCACAACGCCTTCAAACAGAACACAGCAGGTCACACCAGAGTAGCAGTGAAAGTATACCAACATGAACTAGAACCTTTCCTCGCTCCCTTCCCTAATCTCCTATCTCTTACCAAGCGAGTGAAGTCGCTCCCTTCCTCGGACGTTGCAAACCAGAGCCTTCAAATCAAACAGAGATCCACTCAGCTTTCCTGTCTATGCACTACACTAGCTCTAATCACACTAGCTTGAAGTGACAGCATTCAGTACATGATGCCTGCATCATTCAATACATTGAACAGCATATGAACTCACTTCTCAGGGGTGAGTTTCCTCTGGGATATGAGCCAGTCGCTCATGTCCTCTAGTACGAAGCGGCCAGGCAGAAGCTCCCGGGCATCACCGCTTCGGAGAAGCAGAAACTGTTTCATCAGCCTCATCTGCAGAGGGAGGCAGTAAAACACAGACGGTTACACCAAAGGCAGATTTTTAATGAAGGAAATAAGGTTTTGAAACGTGGTGTCATTTTACCTGGTGCTGGAAACAGTGCTCATCCCAGCAGAGCTCTACAGTGCTCAGGTATTCAGGGCTCTGAATGTACACCTGAGAGAGGAAAGTGATGAAAATGCAACTTGAGGAGGTTTCAGACATAATTCAGAGAAAATGAACAAAACAATGTTGTGAATCTCACCTGGGCAGATGCAGAAGCAGGTTCAGTCATGTTGCAATACAATTGTATAACAACAAACAAACAACAATATTGTATACAAGTATACAATAGTCGCACGTATAACAGTAATTGCAGGTATAACAGTAGTCGCAAGTACAGTATAACAGTAGTTGCAAGTACAGTATAACAGTAGTCGCAAGTACAGTATAACAGTGCAAGTACAGTATAACAAAAGTCGCAGGTATAACAGTAGTCACTCAGTAAGAAAACGCAGGCACATAGGTGGCGATTTGGTACGGACTGAAGATCACAGAAGGGTCCAGGCATTCCATAACCTGAACATTCTATTGCTGTATTGTTGCATCATAATGAAAGTAACCCTCTCCACCTGTTGTCTGGACATCTGGGCTTTTCATGGAAATTTGCAATACAATGAATAATAAATAATAAAATAAATAAATAAATTGAATTCTGCATTAGGTGTATCCTGACAAATTAATAACTCATTCCATTTGTTTTCATCCCTATGGCTGGAATGATTAGGTCATTTGTTCAGTTTGTCTTGGTTGTAAAGCACTTGGTAACTTTCTAATGGTGGACGTCTGTGTGTGTGTGTGTGTGTATGTGTGTGTGTGTGTGTGTGCGTGGACTTAATGGGATGTGCTACAGACAAACTGGTATTAGAGGGTCCTAAAAAAACCTGAAAAATGCCAAAAAAAAGTTCATGTATCATAAATATGAGAATGGTAAGGTGGCCCTGAGAGCTCAACACATTAAGACAACACAACACATTAAGACAACACAACACGTTAAGACAACACAACACATTACAGACAACACAACACAATTGTCTTATGTGTTGTGTTGTCTTAATGTGTTGTGTGTGTTGTCAAATTGATGAAGATGTTTTCTTAATTTGCTTGTGTTTTGTCTACTTGCATGTGTTTTCTCAAGTTGTAGTGCGTTTAGCTCTCAGGGCCACCGTACATTTCTTCTTCTCTTGCCAATGCAGCCCCTGCACATGAAAACACGAATGGCGCGAATGGAAGAATGGAAGAAGATGGATAGTGAGGCGGATAATCCGGTTAACGTTCTCTGTGTTTGCGGGCAAACATTTTTTCTTTAATGTGTTTATCATGATTATCTCCATGGCAGCCATTAACGTACGATTACCATCACAAGGCTAATGGGCTTCTCTGTTGTTCCTCCCTCCGACTCCTCTGCTTCGTCCCCCTTTCCATCTCTCTCCCTCTCTTCAGTTTCTCTCTCTCTCTCTTGCCTCATCTCCTCCATGTGTCTCCACTCTCGCCCCCGCGGCCCCTCAACTCACAAGCCACAGCCACACTCCCACACTCCGCTCTCTATTATTGCTTAATTATCTGTGGCCTGCCATCTGAATAATGCGCTCTCTCTCTCTCACTTTCAATCACTTTTGCTTTTTTCCCCTTCATCTTTTGCTCACTCTTTTCCATTTACTTCCATTGTCTTTCTCATTTCCTTGACGTTTCCATGGCGCCAGGACACTTGTTTCTGCTCTCCTGTGTTCCACTGCCTCCTCAAAGCCCATTGACTCTCCTCTTTTCCTGTTTCATATGGAAATCTGTGAGAGCAACACAGAGCCAGAAGCCCATGTATGCCTGGTTTATGTCAGCCAGTCAGTTTGCTGCAGGACATTCTCTCACTTCCTCCATCTATGTGCCTTCTTCTCATCACTCTACCATACACATTTCTGTCCCAGGCACGTAATAGAAACATTAATTATCCTTTTTCCAGCATGTAGCTATTCAGCACCTTTCACCTATGCCATCTATCTAGGCCGCTGGGTGCATCCACCCCATTCCGCTTGTTTTAGGTATTTTTGTAAATTGTGTGTAGCGGCCATTGGAGAGCTCAAATAATTTACAGGGATACGAATCACCCTCTGAACTCTCCCGATCCCTGCTGCATCATGGGTCATTGGGGAAATCAACAATACAGAGCTAGCCTTTGTGTGTGTGTGTGTGTGTGTGTGTGTGTGTGTGTGTGTGTGTGTGAGTGTGTGTGTGTGTGTGTCCATAAGTAATCTATCTGATACAGAAGTCACTATCTTTATAATGTGTGTAGTAGAGCTCTACAGTCCCCTGGCAGGAAATGGATTGGCATTGTCGTCATGGCTCCCCCATAACAAACAATCACACACACACACACATACACACACACATAGGCACACCACTTCTCTCTGTTATAACGGTATACTCATTGAGGTATCCCTGCATGTTTACTACATTGTTTGTAGTAGTTTGCTTATCTAGTCTACCTGGTGACATTTACTTTGAGGCGAAGCCGGAGAGCTTTAGTGTCTGTGAAGCGATTCCAGGGGTTTTATTATATGCCAGTTTTGATTTCTACACTGATGGCAATGTGGAGTGGAATAAGCTGAGGTGTTTGTGTGGGATGTTTGTTGATGTGCTGCTATTGAACGCTCAAGTGTGCATTTGCGCGCGCGTGTGTGTGTGTGTGTGTGCGTTTGTGTGAGTCTCTGTATCTTTGTGCAGTGAAATAAAGGGTAGTGTTTTTCTGCTGTGGTAGTGGAAATGCCACATCCTAATTTACTGTACTACAAATGGCTGCGCTGTTGCTTCATTCTTGGCATTTTTGAGCCCTGGCAGTCAATAACCCATCCCATTCAGTGGTCGGCCATCTAAACCCTAAGGGATTGAAATGCCTGTCTGTTACCACTACCTTTTATTGTCTATTTTAGCTAACTCAACAGGACTGCATTACAGCAGTTTAGTACATTATAGAAATCAATAATGTGATTGTCCTTCTCACTTAATGCCTTTATGACGCCACTAAACCCCAGGGGGAGATTTCTTTATGGCACTGTCTACACATTAAAGGCCATTATCAGCGCTGAGTACATGAGGTCAGAAGGCATTTTGCGTTAGTCTTGTAACTGCACATTATAAACAAAGCAACTCAAGTTTCCACAACGTACATCACTTTAATCGCTTTCATTTGCCAAGTACAATGAGTGCCCAAGGAAATGGACACACTCGGTGCACGTACACACTATATGTGGCAGGACTTCACACATCGTGAAATGCTATCAGTTGCTGTTAAGCTGGTGCGAGCATGTCTAAACCGAGTGTGTGTCCTCTTTGTCCTAACAGTGTGTGTTTCCTGTGTGTGTTGCAGGACTGGTCAAGCTCGGGATCCACTGTGTCACATGCCAGAAAGTCGCCATAAAGATTGTCAACCGTGAGAAACTCAGTGAGTCAGTACTAATGAAGGTAAGTTTACAGCTTTCAGTCCAAACTGTTACCATGGACATGAACTAGCTACAGTTTTAGCACTTGCTCTCTCTTGTCCACCTCTGAAGATCATTTCTGAGGAGTATTTGATGTTTTTTAAAAATAAGTTTATCATTTGCATTTATTTGTCACGTTTCCAAATAAGGACAACTTTTAAAGGGCAGCAGGTTAAATGCCTGAAGCTGACTGATTGAGTAGTGATGGAGTCTCCCCAAAACAGTCAACTCTTTGACAAATAAAAATCTGAGTCAGAGTCTGGGCTGACTGCCAGTTAGCGATTCAGAGAATCAAAACGCAGAAGCGTCGACTGTTTGACTGGATTCTTCAATTCCAGTGCAAATCCACGGCTGATCTTGCAAAAATGTTGTGAATGATTTATATCATAATAGCAAGCCTTATGAGAAGTGACAGTAAATAAGTGACAGCTCTGTCTCTGAAACATCCAATTTAAATCCTTTTCACATGTTGGAGTGAAGCAGTCGGCTGTTTGACGCCAGGAGTCAGAGTCGTACTCGGAGTAACGCAGTAATAAACCCGGCTCCTATAACTACCCTCGCTCCCAACTGCTTCAAAAACTCCTTTTTTTTAATAATTCCTCCAGTTACCCACTCCACCTGTTTTTAGTTCCAGGACACAATAGCAAAAAAAATATGCTTTTTTTAACTGTATGTCCCCAATGCTCCTAGTGGGCTGCCTTATTTAGTGCCCGCTCACAATGTGCGTGCTTCTGGAGACTTGGCTGTAATTGGCCCTCGTGTTGATGGAGCAGTTGTAGGGAAAGAGAAGAGAGCGACGATAGGAAGATGGAGTACGAGAGGAGGCTACAACCTGTAATTGTCTTTCACGGGACACACACAGAGTAGTGCCTAACTGTAATTGTGTGCTTATGAGCTGGAAAGCGGGGAGCGTGTAGGTTTGCTCACAATACAGGTTATCTGCAAATGGAAATTCCCTCCGTTTCACATCACTTCTGTGGCAGTGTTATTAGACCCTAGATGAAAGGGCCTCTCTGCTCAGATATTGCCGTTTGATAAATAGTTGGTATTTATCAGCTTCTTGCTGTGCTAGTTTCTCCCTAACTCCTTTTCTCTCACTGCTGCCTCTACTAAATTCTTGCTCTCTCTCTCTCTCTCCCTCTCTCTCTCTCTTACTTGGCTCAGCAACATGTCTGATATTTTCATGAGAAAAAGATAGGCCATTTCTATTGCCTCAGCACTGACAGTAGTATTAGTAGTTGCAGCAGTAGTAGCTTGGACAGTTGTAATATGTGACAGCAGAGAGGCAGGTAGCAGGGTAATGCCCCAACCCAGGTGTCTCACATCCTGCTGTCCTGTAGAAGTGAATTATAGTAACAGATGCTGAACACTGACAGTTTTCCAGCAGGACCGATGTCTTTTGCTGAGGCTGCAGTTCAGACCTAATTACTGGACTGGGCCTGTGTCACTCTCCTCTGGAGTCCTCGTCCCTTGTGTGTGTGTGTGTGTGTGTGTGTGTGTGTGTGTGTGTGTGCGCACGCGCATGTATGCACACTCGTGCATGTCTTCATGTATGTGCCAGTGGGGTTTCGAATTATGGGGGAGCCAGGGGCAGCTCCATTCCCTTGAAAGGGAATTGAGCTCCCCTGAAAGCAATGAAATATTTCTTCGGGACGGTCGCTAAAAATAGTCACTTTTATTTCAAATGTAATTTGTACTCAGTGATTAATGCTGCAACAGGATAAAATAAATCTGTCCACCTTCAAAGGGAAAGTGAATCCAACTTGGCAGTTTTGGTTTTGGATCAGGTGAGCTAGTGTGATAGGTGTGTGTTCATCTGTGTCTAACTGCCTCAGCCGGAGGAAACATGTATTTTTAAGTGACTCCAATAGACTTCAGTTTTTTTACTGAAGCCAGTGTGTGTGTGTGTGTGTGTGTGTGTGTGTGTGTGTGTGTGTGCGTATTGCATTGCCATCATGTAGGAGAAGCTTTACTTACGTGTCCCAGTGGAATTGTCATCCGAGCATCAACCCCTGTAAAGTGTTAGGACTGGCCAAACCAACATGGTGCCAAGACACATTAGGTGGGACACGGACTACAAAGCCTCCATCCAACACTGAGGTTCCTACTGTAGGTGGAAGGGTCTTTTTCTGTCTAAAATCCAGATGCCACTTCTCCATTTTCCCCATTGTTTTGCACTCCGTGAGTCTATCTGTCTCTTCTTGGGCCTGCCTGTGTGGCTGTCAGACTGTCATAGTGATGGGGCTGCACTGCACCGCGAGGCTCAGACAGTGAAATGTCACCTTTTAATATGCTAATGTCCGGGTCCCTACGGTGCCATTAGGGGAGAGTCTGACTCTCCTGGACAGGTATGTGTGACACCGCGTGTGCACAAGAGTTCATAAGAATGTGCATACATGTAGCCACATAGACACACACACACACACAGATTCACACGTAAGCGCGAGAACACATTGTCTGTGACACATTTCATTGCTTCCCGTGGCTGGGAGTCAGGGGGGTCTGTGAAGATGAGGAGAGGGGTTGAATTAATTGTCCCGGGATATCTTGAGGATAGGACTTTCCTCTGCTCGCTGTACGTTGAACCCTTGAGTCCACAGCCCCACAGGAGGACCGGATAATGAATTTGTCCTTGAACTTTGGGTCAGTTTGTAATCAGCGGATGATTCCTTTAAAGATCTGATTTGGCCCAACAGAGAACTTAATAATGGAGTCAGGTGTTTAGTAGTAACAGTGTCTGTCTGTCTGTCTGCGGGAAGGGGGCTGTCTACCACATGGTTCAAATGATGAGAGACAAAGAGACAGAAAGACAGTGTACAGTAGGTGCTTATGTGACAGTATGTCAGCAGACATTGGCATTGAAGCCAAGCAGAACAGAGAGTAAAATGCAGAGATCTGATAAGAAGTGAAGCTCAGGACAGCCAGTGTGTGTGTGTGTGTGTGTGTGTGTGTGCGTGTGCGTGCGTGTGTGTGTGTGTGTCTCAAGGGAGTAGTTAACATTTCTGAAACTCAGCCATCCCTCTCTCCGTTCCTCCTCTCCGCCATGTCTCTGGGCCGCAGGGCCATGGGGTCGAGAGAGAGAGAGGGAGGGAGGGAGGGAGGGAGGGGTGGGGGGGAGGGAGGGAGAGCAGGGCAGGAGGGAGAGATGAGGGACAGGCTGTGAGAAACCCTGCTGAGAAGAGATAACACAGATGCTTTAGTAGGTACACCACGTCCCTACTCACATTTCCTGTCAGTGTGTGTGGGTGTGAGCGTTCTTTCTTCTTCTCTGTCCGTGTTGCATTCACACAGACGGTATGGCCATACCCCTCTCAACACTAGGATGATGATGATGATAAATATCATAAAATGTAATGTGAAGATAGTTATCATGTTAAATAATAGTGTTATACTTCACTGATCCCCCTGAGTGCAGGGTCAGCCTCAGACCAGCGCCCCTGGAGCTGGTTGGGATTCTTACTCAAGGACACTTCAGCCGGGTGGAGGCATCGCCCCCACAGGGGCCTGATCCCGGGTCGTCCAAATTATAATGATGATAACAAGGATGTCGAATTGTCTGATATCTAGCTCTGGCCAAGGTGAATGTTAAGCCCATTGTCCAGAGTGCCCTCTCTCCCTTATGAAATTTTTTTTTTTTTGTGGTAGCCTGTAGCCAGGGATTTCGGATTTTGTCCCTCGATTTTCCGAGGGATTTTCACCTATATTTTCTAAATTTTGAAACCGGTTTGTCGCTTTTTAATATCATTAGGTTCAACTGATTTGTGCATCTACATGTCGAAGAATGCACCCTATATTAATCCATTTGATAGGAACGACTTGCAGGCTGAAAAACTGAGAGGCTTGAAATGAGGCTGTATGAGGGATGTAACTACGTGGGATGTTAGCAATTGGTGAAAACTGCTGTCTCAGGTGGGACTTATGATATAAACAAAAAAGTGCAAGCAAAGATTGTGCTGAGCTAGTCACGTTAGCATTTAGAGATATTTTTGCGATTGCGCTTGATAAGCTGCTATACAGTGTTTTTCCTACTTCCTTGTTCCAGTGTTTACATTTTCGCCTAACATCATAGAACGTTTAATCTTGCCCCATTTGTCCATGAGGGCTTCAACATTCAAATGTGTTTAGATAGGAACTACTTTTCATTCATTTTTAATGCTTTATTAGGCGAGCTGAGCAAAACTGGGATTTTCATTAGGGAGCGAGGGCAGCTGTGGTTGGAATTATCTTTAAATATGATAAAATTGATGATCACGATGATGATGATGATGATGATGATGATGATGATGATGGGGAAGAGAAATGGGACATTGAGTTGAATCGTGCCACTGCAGTCTGCAACGGTCTGACAAGCTTTCCCTTCCCAGCAGAGGATTCGCTGTCCCATATTTCACCACATTACCTACCATTATGCTGAGTGGAGCAACTTCTCTAATCGCCATTTCAGTCTCAGGGAGAGTCAAGTTGTTGCTAGCCGTTAGTGCTAACAGCTAGCTGAGGGAGCAGGGTATCTTTAGCATGCAGCAGTCTGTAGCTGCTGCTGATAGGATAAGGACTTGCCTGCTCTGTTTCTCCCTCTGAGCCAGCGAGCTGGTGGCGGCTGCTGCTGCCGGGATAAGGACAACTAATTAGTCAGAGTGACTCTCTCTCCTCCTGAAGCGGCACAACTTCAAAGTCACTCTACTGTCCCCTGGCCCAGAGAGAGAAAGGAAGAGAGAGGGGAGGGATGGAGCGCGGGATGCAGGGAGATATCGGGGAGCGAAGGAGGAGGGGGGGAGCGATATTAGAAAGGTTGGCGAACATGAAGTTAGAACAGTTTGGATGGATGCGAGTTTTATAGCAGCGAGGTTTTTTTTTTGTGGTTTGGAGATTTGCTGAGTCTGTCATTGATGTCAGTCATAACGTTGCAGACAAGAGGCCCGTGTGTACGAGAGAGACGGCGCGAGAGAGAGAGAGAGAGAGAGAGAGAGAGAGAGAGAGAGAGAGAGAGAGAGAGAGAGAGAGAGAGAGAGAGAGAGAGAGAGAGAGAGAGAGAGAGAGAGAGAGAGAGAGAGAGAGAGAGAGAGAGAGAGAGAGAGAGAGAGAGAGAGAGAGAGAGAGAGAGAAAGAGAGTCAGGAGATGGCGGAGTCTGCAGAACCTAAAATAATTGCCCCCTGAAGCAAATAATTGAAGAGCGAGCCGAGGACGGCGCATGTGATAGCTGAGAACGAGGCACGGCCACAGCCGAGGTAGACAGCTGCGTTACCTAGGGTGGCACTGAATTAAAGGGGGTCAATACTCTTGTGAATTTGTGATATCTTATGTCTTATTTGTGAGTTATGCAAGTTTTTTAAGAAACACGAGAGGGACGTTTTTTCAGTTCGACGGACGGCCTGACATTTTGGCATTCACGTTTCAAATGACACAGGATCTGAAATAATAATAGAGTGTTGAAGGGATGAAGGTTGAATGCAGAAACCGGAAGAGATTGCGGTGGGTGGATAGGAGCAGAATGCCACGGCCTCAGATGAATCACACACAGGGTCTAATCTTGTTATCCCGACACCTCGGTGACAGCACTGTAGCATTCTTCCTCCGCCATCTCTACTCTCTCCTCCAAATGATTATAGATTGGCCATTCTCCTCCGTCTCTGTTGTGCCGCGAGTGGGTTGGATATAGAAATGGCCCCCAACACGCACACCTCCGCTTTAACTTTATGTTGTGTGTGTTTGTATCTCTATGTGTGCTATGTGTGTGTGTGTGCGTGCATGTGTGTGCATGTGTGTGCATGTGCGTGCATGTGTGTGCATGTGTCTGCGCTCCAGTGTAAATGTAGACGAAATAAATGGGTTTCATATGTTGTGCCCCTCTGCCTTGATCCATCAGCTTTGTATGGTGTTGAGCCAGAAGCCACGGCTTAGCACACAGTTTGATCTTAACAGGCTGGCTGCACAGAAAGACTGTAGCACTACCTACTCTTGTTTTTCTGCTGTTTGTCTCTCTTCTATTACTCATTTCTGTCTGTCTAACTACGTTTCCATCCAAGTGTCAAGTGAATTTTTACTTTTGAAATGTTGCAAAAAAAACAATTGAATTAGGTGCATTTCTAACATGTGGGTTGAAGCAAATATAGACTTCCTGAATATAGAACGTATGTTAGAGAACACATCCATGAGAAAAATAAAGCGTTTTTTATGCTGCACTGTTATAGACTAATGTATTTCCATTGCTATTTATTGTATAATTTCTTTTTTGACAAAAAACCTTTCCACCTCAAGTGAGAGTAAAAGGCCTGATTGAAATATTGTCGTAATTCACATAAAACACTTTGAGATAAACCCAATTTCTGTCTGTCTTTCTGCCAGTCTGTCTCACTCTTTCTCAGGCTACATCCACACTAAGCCGGGTAGATTTGAAAGGCATACTTATCTCTCCGTTTGGCCTCCCGTCCACACTAGGGTGGCGTTTTTAACCCCCAAAACGGAGCTTTTCGTAAACGCTCTCCCAAGTGGCTACATTTGAAAACGCCAGCCCCCCTGTTGTAGGGTGCACGGTGAAAACGGAGTCTTGGCTGCTCGGCCAGCCGAGTGGTCTGCACATGCCCATGGAAGGAGGTATGCGTTTTTGGTGGTCTAGTGTGAATGGCGAGCTTTTCGAAAAAAACGCTAGACCCGAAAATGCCGTTTCATATTTAAATGGCTTAGTGTGCACGTACCCTCACTCACTTTGCCTATCTTCACATCCTGTATCCCTCTGTCCCTGCCTTCTTCGTGGCATTCTGCAAAACCTAAATGATTCTGCAGACAGGAATACTGTATGGCCTTACAAAGCCTTTTATCTGTTATCAATCAATATGGAGGTCAGTCACCATTCCACATCCTAATTTGGCCTCCTGCATCAATGCATATCCAGTTTTTGTCTGTATTGAGTACCAATGAGGCTCTGTTGAAGGGGAAATGGGGAAGGGCACAAGATATTTGGGAATTGTGTTGAAAAATCATTTTCAGCTACACTTGTGTTGGATTCCCATCGGGTTTCTTGCTAAATACCTTTGACTGAACACACCAAACATTGCCTTTTGCACAATTCTGGCTGGGATCTAACAGTTCCTAGAGAGAAATGCAAAAGTGGAACTGAAAGTATAGATTATTGCTCACTGTGGTGACAAAGCTCATCAAACACACAGCCATGTGCTGTTTGACTGATTTTACGTCTCGTATGTCTTCTCATCGAGATGAAATAGAGATGTTTCGCAGAAGATAAAAAATAATGAAAGGGAGGATACAGAAAGGAGGATGTAGAGGGATCCCCCATTGGGCTCGACAGGAGACAGACAGACGTCTAAACCGATGGCAATTGTTTTCTCCTCTTCAAAGGCAACAGGCGCTGTGTTCTCAGACATATGAGAAAGCCTCATTGGTTTTTGAGTTGTTCTGTTGTTGTTTTTGGTTTGTTGCTTTTCCTTTGTGAGCGAAGGGCACATTTTCTCCAATTCTTCTCTTCACGTGGAGCGATGCTTCATGGGGAGATCGACAAACTCCCCCTCACCCAAAGTTTTGTTTCCTTTTTATGTCTGCTTCTTTGTTTGTTTTGCACTGGGAGTCCTTACCTTCTGATATTACCTGTGGACCCACTGAAGTTTATTTATTTTATGTGTAATTCTGTTCAGCCATTGCTGGCTCTATTGTATTGTAGTCATCTTTTATCCCTTTTGTTGGAGTGGAATAGGGACCGATAGTCGAGTTAGTACATCACGTTCCCTCGTGGAAAAATCTCAACCGTCCAACCTCATTTTTTACTTCCAATTTGATCTCTGTCATCTGTCTTTTTACATTATGCTGCCCATAAACACACACTTCCATTGTCCTGCCTTTTTCCACCAGTCTTTCCCTCTCCTTGCATGTGTCATTGTGAGTGATTGCACTGTGTATTGGCCTGTGCCACATCTTAATCAGAGATATGCACCTGCACCTCTTTGCCTCTCTCTTTCATTAGACCCTGATAAAAGCACAGAGACATACAACACAGCACTGAAAAAAATATATTTGGTTGGGGTGGTTGGAAATGCATGGAAAGTGTATAAGTGTAATCCAACAGCGAGGAGAGAAAGATCAGTAAGATCAGTAAGTTCTTATAAAACACTGTAAATATTCTTATTCAAAGTTTCACCTACACTTCCTCTTTTTGTGTGTGTGAGTGTGTGTGTGTGTGTGTGTGTGTGTGTGTGTGTGTGTGTGTGTGTGTGTGTGTGTGTGTGTGTGTGTATGTGTTGGTATTATGTTATTGTATGTGACAGTGTG
>JAXDDX010000001.1:12077500-12252500 GCA_034670405.1 Hoplostethus atlanticus
TGATATGAGTGACATGAATCTAATCTCCTTGTGTCTTTGTTGTTGCCGGGCTGTTTCTGATCCTCTGTCCTGTATCACTGGTGCCTTAGCCACGGTGGCTTAGAGCCAAGCGTGTGCTCGTCCATTCGGTCATCTAAGGGCCAGGCTGCAATGGTAAATTAAGGGATAAATAATAAACTGATGAAAATATGCTGAAATGGCTCCAATCCACTGATGGTGACATGTGAGTACCAGAGACTGCCATGCCTAAGTCGTCCGTCCATGTGGGCCCGTGGCCAGCCCACCCCTCCCCAGCTGTCGTCCAGTCTTCCCAGTCCCCCTCACCCAGCTCTACCCAGCTCTCCCACATAGCCTACATGTGGTGGTGTATTGCCCCATAATAACATGCCATCTGCACCTGCAAATTACACCATAATTGAGAATAATAAATTACATTAGCTGTCTTATCAAACACAACAACATCAGTATTAAATTCCAGGGTGAAGAGAAAAAAAGGCTCTCTGGCTTTTAATTTGAAGGAACAGAAGGCAGTTCCTTGGTGCATACTAGTGTTAGATCCAGTTTTGCTTTAATATGTGTTAACAAACAAGTTATCATTCATAGTTTACAGCTTTATTATTTGAGTTAATGAACTTTATAGTGAGGAGGAGAGCCTACTCAGATACTCCACCCTGCTGGTGCCAGAAGTAATTCCCCAAGAGAAACTCCTCATAAGCATTCATGTTGTCCATAGTTTCTGGTTTATCCATTGGGGTGTAAACAGACAAAGAAAAACTATGACATTCTCCTTAGGTGCACATTAGGTCACTTGAAATAATAAGTGAAGGCATGGCTGCTGGCAAATTTAGCTATGCTTAAAACGTAGCTAGACTCTGCTACGTAAAATGTGACAATGTAAAAAAAGAGTTCACATTTTCATCAAAAGTTAACTTACATAACATTGTGGTTTAACGTAAAATCTGAAATTGATGGTAAGACCAAATTTTGTGTGTGGAAAGACATGTCTATTGCGGGTTTGAATGGGGAATTTATTTCCGGCACCAGCCTAACGTCAGACTCCTGAAGTCTGTTTGAGTCACATCCACCACTGGTACTAGTCGACACGGTCATAGGAACCACCGCAGCACCACAGTTTTCAACCTATTGATCTATTTAGCAAGACAGGATGTGACACTGATAGGAAACCCCATTGGTCGAAGCGTTGCCAATCAGCCCTTCCATTGCCCGTCTCCTGTTCTGACCTCTGCTGCTAATGACGACCACTGCACAACGATAACCACCGTAATCTACAAGACAAATTATCTTCCCGTCAAATAGCCAATTTGGATTAGTGTCAGTCTTGCGCTCTCGCTCGACCTCGGGTTTCTGATGAGGTTGTCGAAAGAGGAGGGTTTTTTTTTTCCGACCTATTCTCCGTTCCTCTGGCTTGATTATTGGGCAATCAAGTACAGGCAATACACTGACCTGCCATAGACCAGAAGAGACCAAGAGAGGTGAAACACACCAAGGAGAGAGAATGGTCTTTCCCACCTGATTAGACCTACATCTTTTTTCTCTCTATTCTCTTTTTTTTGGTTTGTTCTTCTCTTTCACACACCTTTCCTTTCTCTTTCACCAATCATTGTGTTTGTGTATGTATGTGTGTGTGTTAGTGAGTGTGTGTCTCTCAATGGAGGGCGTCCAAGAGGCTGCTAAAAACAACTTAATGAAGTGCTATGGAGATTGGAGAGGACTGCCCACACTCGCAGATGTGGAGGTTAGCGAGATAGTGTGGAGCCATGTACAGGAGCAGGGCCAAGACAGAGGCTATAGCCACCTGGCGTTTAGATACTACCATGAAGTTATGAAGGTGTTGGCTGGGGGGGAGACTTGAGAGAGAGAGACTTGGAAGATTTGCGGGATGCTGGATGATGTACTTCTCTTTTGTGCTGGCAGGATGGAATTGATGGATGTGTGTGTTTGAGGCTTCGATCAGCGCTGAGTGAACAGTTTGTGAATGACTGTGTGTGTGTGTGTGTGTGCGTGCCATGCATTTACATTAGCGCTGTTGCCAAAAAGTGCACTGCCAGACCTGACCTAACTCTTTTTTCCAGGTAGGAACGAAGTGAGGTAGAGAGGTGCAAGCCAGACGTTCAGCCTCATCACAGTTACAGCTGGGTGAAAGAATAGACGGATAAACGATGGATGAAATTCTGTCGTATCGGTTAAACAGAGTAAGATCACTCCGTTCATCATCAACTAATCTTGCAATAAGAGGGCAGATGTACAGTTAAAGTCTTCACATCGAGGCTCATTTCTCTCTTTTCAATTAGCTAAAAGGAGGTGCTTAAAGCAAAGCTGAGGAATCTGGCTGCCGGCTCTGTAGCGTTTAGACAGCTCATCTCTCCCTGAGTCCTTGGTAGCATTAGTCTCTCTGCAGGGAGCCCTGCTGCCAGCCTGCTAGCTAGCCACCCTGGGCTCATTCTTAACAACACACCTCAGCCTCAGGTGAGAAAGTGGCACGGTGTAGCGGTGCTGATAGCGCTCATTAGTCTCCGGATTAGCCCTGATTAGCCTAGCCGTTATTCCCCCTGATACTCCACGCTAGTGCTAATTAGCATTACCACTTTACCCTTTCCAGACAGGCTGTGTGCCTAGCTGTATATTCTCACATGACTTGTTTCTTGGCTGTGACTTCTGCTATAATGCATTTGTTCTTCGGCAGCAGAATGAACTCACATTCAACAGGTTTTCTTGCATCAAATGAAGCTCTATAAAACTCTTGTTAACGAGTGGAAATGGGTAAGGCACCTGGGAAGGGCCATAGGCGATCATCAATCTTATGTTAAGAAAGAACACCGAGCCAATACCTGAGCCACCTGGCACAGATCACTAATAGAACCTGGTCTGGCATGAAAAACGATACGGAGACTATAATAAAAGAGGAGGCACCTGATTTGATGCCCAGTCAAGCAAACAATGTTGTGGGAGCCTGACAAAACCACGCTGAGCTCGCAGCTCACAACTTTGACTTCACTCCACACGAATGTACGTAAAGCCAAGAGTGTGTCACAAAAGCAAAGTGAAGGCTGGAGCGCAGGGAAGCGACATATTGGAATTGACAGGGGAGACGGGGTAGAAGAGCCTTCCACACACTCTGTCCTTTCATCTTCCACGTCATCTGTCAAGGCTAGAGACAGAAGACTGTAGTGGAGGAGAGGCACAACAAGCAGGGGGGGGAGTCGGGATGAGCAGAGGAATGTAAGGACAACATGAGAGGGGAGCACCGAGGCTGGAGAGATAAGAGGGGCGAGGTTTGCCCTGCCCTCCCCTGTGATCCATGCAGCAGGGTTCGGTTGCAGCAGGGCTCCACGCTGATCGCCGGTGGCAGGTGTACACGCCGACAACGACCTCCAGAAATGCTGACGCTAATCCAAACCGATCTGCATAGTTTCAATGGAAGCCAACTCTCTCTGTTCTCAAAAATATTGTAGATGTCTGTCAGGTGGCCCCATAAGCAATAAAAACGCAAGCACATCTGTACACTCTTGTCAACTTTCCGCTCGTCCTGGACACGGTGCATGCTGTGTTTGTACAGCCACTGACTCTGACTGAATGCAGGAACAAGCCTGGGAGACGTTGACGTACCCGAGCGGACATTTCTACCCCTCTTCATCCATAGGGTGTACTCCTACTGGACAGAAGAGGGTTAGGATGCGGGATGTTTCGACTGACAGGGCAGTCCACTTTATGCTCTTCATCTAACTCGGCTGATTTCGAACCGCATTTATGTTTAGCTCAAGCGAAACCGCCAGATCATGAAATGCGACTACAAAGTATTCGGCGAGGCTTGTTGGAGGCGAGAGAGAGAACACAACACGCTGCGAGATAAGACAAACGCAGCTTGTTTTTACATAACCGATGTCGCGGCAAACCATATTTTCCATCTGAGATAGCGGCGCCTCCTGGCCTCAATGTTATCCCGAGTGTGGTCAAAGCTTATCTCCGTTCCAAGTAGGAAATTCCAGTCAGCTCCTTTTTCGCTGTGACACCTTGGTTTACTACAGAATGCTGCCTCTCAGCTCTTCTCCGCCTCAGGTGACCCCGGAAAAGCTATACGGTGTTATGAGTTTTGAATTCCCTTGGTAAGACCTCGCCACGGGCTAATCTGGGATCAGCTGTTACATCTATTGTATGGCTGCAGTATTAAGGAGAGCAGCACAGATTAGGACGGTTGTATCCTAAGGTGCTTTCTGCCAATTTTTCACTGTGTATAAGTAACATTGCTCAAATCTCTGTCTTTCTCTCCCTCTCTCTCTCCATCCCTCTTTCTGTCTCCCGTCCTTCCTCCCTCTCTCCCTCTCTCATACAGGTGGAGCGAGAAATAGCTATTCTGAAGCTCATAGAACATCCGCATGTTTTAAAGCTACACGACGTCTACGAAAATAAGAAATACTTGTAAGTATCATCAGTGGATACGGGGTCCAATTTTAATTTATTGCAGGATAACTGAAGTCATAATGTGCAATAACTGACTTTATATAGATGTGAGTAGTGGGAGCCAATTGAATGTTATTTTATTGATGGAAAAGGTAATGAGCTGCCATCTCCCATGATACATTACCACTTCCTGTTGTTCCAGCAAATTAAATTGATCCTATGTGTACAGTATGTAAGTGTGCATGAACGCTTTTCACACAAATATCAATACCATCAAGTTTTCGTTCCGCGGAGCGTAACGGTCTGGAGAATCGTCTGGAATCAGATCAGTCTGTCGGCCCAAGGAGCGGTTTTGATCGGTGTGTGATGATCGGAGGGGAACACTGATAGCGTTGGAGGGGCGGATGCTCCATTAGCATCGGCGTGAAGCATTTAATTTGGTTACACTCGCCGGAGGACTGCTAATAGGGGGAGGAAGCCTCCGTTATGTAAACACCACCACTTGCTTATCAGAGGCAACACCACTACATTAAGCAACATTAGCTATGGAGAGTGGCAGCCGCATTAGTCTGCTGCTGCTGTGACGCACACACACACACACACACACACACACACACACACACAGATACATTAACTAATTTTAGCCGTGGTGAGTGACAGGCCCATCAGTCCTTTCCAGTAGCCCCCTTGCTCTTCAGAGGACTGTTTGTCAACCAGATTCAATTAGTTTTCATCTTGGGCTTCCAGGCCAAATGGGATCCGACATGCAATACTGTACATGTCATATTTTAAGATGATAGGAATAGGAGAATATTATGATTCACCCCATAATTGGATTATCAAAATTGTATTTTGCGCCTGTTGCTTCATCATATTCGACAGTTGGTCACTAGTAGCATCACATTACGTTACGTTACAGTCATTTAGCATTTAGTAGCGTCACGGGAGACAGCGCACTTCACATTCGCATCATCAGTAACCCGAGTGTACTGCGGGCTCGATGTGAATGATGTAACTCAACACTTCTCAACACGCTGCGTTGTTCAGCTTCTAACCAGCCATCTTCACTCCAAAGTCAATAATTGATAGAAGCGTAGCCGAGCTAGAGCCAGTAAACCAGGAACCTCAAGATTTATGATTCTACTGGCGCAGATCCCACCACAAGTCAGTGTCTAAAACTGTGTGTGTGTGTGTGTGTGTGTGTGTACTAGAGGTGGCGGAGAAAACGATGCAGTGTAATACATACTCCAACATTATTTAATTGATAGAGCAATATTTTAATTCATATTTCAAGGCTACAAATGAACATAATGATATTAGTATGAAATTATGTTTTGGGGAATGAAAAAAAATGCTGAAAAGTCTTTAATAAGTAATTGTTTTCTGGCTGCTCATGACTGATTGTAACATTCTAACTAAACGTTTTTATTTCAGATTTTTACTGCAGTGCCAAAAGAGCAAAAATAGAAATTGCAATTTATACAACATGATAGAACAAATTGCAATATGTACTGTAGTAGTTATGTAGCGTATTGGAAAACACATAACACAATGTGGAAAACATATTGGAATATTTCTACTATGGACGTGGTAATATTGTGGGAGCTCTCTAGCCATGCTACTTGTGTATGTGATGCCAAAGGTTTTAGGTTTTGCAACAGCCAGCTTTTAGGCTTTATGGTTTGGGGGTTATTTAGTGAGTACATGCTCTGTGGCCGATTACATTTTGTGACAAAACAGTTTAATCGATACAAAGATAAAATTGAGGCGCTGCATAGATCCACATTGACACACACACACACACACACACACACACACCAGAGGGGGAGAGAGAAGAGAGAGAGTGTATTTCACAGCTTGTCCGAGTTTCAATTTGTCCCTGTGAAGACGGAAGGAGTTGCGATCCAGGATATACGAGCAGACCAGGCCAGAGCAGGGGCAGGGCACCGCTGGCTCTCGGCCCACCGAGGCAGCGCCTGGCCTGGGTCAGAAGAGATTCATTTCCCCCCCCTGTCCCCTTGGAGCCCCGGAGCATGGCCATACAATCAGAATGACAGAGTGCCACCCACAACCCCAGCCACATGGGCTGAAAGGCCACCTGAAGAGTGGTTGTAAAAAAAATTCAGTGGCAGGGAAGATTGTGTGTGTGTGTGTGTGTGTGTGTGTGTGTGTGTGTGTGTGTGTGGTGGTGTGTGTGTGTGTGCGTGTACATGTAAGGTAGAAAGATAGGACAGCAAAATATTCTTGCTCCATTTCTGCCACAAGTATAAAGTAGCAATAGCAAAGAACATTTTCCAATTCCTCATCCTCCTCTCTTCTTCTTCTCCTTTTCTTCCTTCTCTTTTGGTTGAATAACCCGGTGCTGTCACAGAAGCTGTAGCTTAGCAGAACTGCACAAGCTCCTTAAATCCCTTCCCTCCTCTTCACAGAATAGAGCTTTTAGCACAACTTTTCTCTTCCTTTGTAGTGCAGTGCAACTTTATCATCCCTCCGATGTCTCCCACAGGAGGTCAGGGTGTATAGTACATCGACACCCATCACATTTAGCTGTAATACATGTCTGAGAGCTGTTGGCACACTTCACTCACATCCTGCGGGGGTGACTAACAGATGACTGCATGAAAACATAAACACTCAGAGTGATATGGCTCCGGGGAGTTCATTGATCCTGGGTCTGTGTGAGAGCATTGTGTGCAAGGACCGCGGGGAAGCTATCCTCCCCCATCCTCTCCCCGGTGCTCCAGTCCTATCAGCCGATACAGAGCCGTCAGGGTCAGACCGTCTCACTCTCGTCTCACTCTCGTCCTATAGGCTCTCTTCCAGGGCCCTTTGAAGGAGCCCTGCGGAGAGCAGAGCCTCTGTTTCTCTGTCGATGAGTGGGATGTTTTCTATCTGTGTGTTCTTTCTAGGTCATTAACTTATTCTATCATTTTCCTTGTTTCATCTTTCTTACGCCGATTCCCTCATCTCCTCTCTCCCCTCTCCTCCCTCTCCTCCCTCTTCTCTCTCTCTCGCTCTTTCTCCCAGGTACCTGGTGCTAGAGCATGTGTCTGGTGGCGAGCTCTTTGACTACCTGGTGAAAAAAGGCAGGTTAACACCCAAAGAGGCCAGGAAATTCTTCAGACAGATAATCTCCGCCCTAGATTTCTGCCACAGTCATTCCATATGGTAGGTATTATGATCCATGTTCAAAATAACATCATTACAAGTAAAGGACTAGTACTAGCTGCTAGTTCTGCGGATGCGCTCATGCCTTGGATTATACTGGTGAGAGTGTAGTGGTGAGAGGAATGAATGAAGCAATCCAGTAATATCCTTTATTGGAACAGAAATCCAGTGTGAGCACATGTTGCCTTTAGATGCTTTTTGTTCTTTGCTTTGCTTCTTGGTTGGTCTTGGAATACAAACAAACTAGACACAAATCAAGGGACAAGCAGTGTCATCATTTGAATTAACTATGAAAAAATTACTTACTAGGAACACAAGATTTACCTTTTCACAATATAGTAGTGCATTAGTACATATAAAAGTATAACAACGTGTATTCATTATTAAAGTATATAAATGAAAGTATATTAGGTATATTAATAAAAGGCAACCTGTGATGGAGTGCTAAATAAAAAGATCATGCTTATGAAAAGCATTCATTCATGTGTTCTCTTAAAAGGCTCCATCCACATATAACTTACATCTTGTTAATATTACTTATAATAAATATACTAATCAGAAAGATTTACGTCAACATCAATTCTTCGCAGGTCATCTCCTTGCTGGACTTCATTCAGTTTTGTATGTAATTTGATCAGTGTACATAATACATGCAAACAGATAAAAAAGCTTACAATCTGTAGTATATAAAGTATATCCTATAAACAATATCCCCATTTAGGACTTAGAATCTTTACAGTACTATAGACATACAATGCAATGTGCAGAGAACTTTTGTTAAGACAGTAAGTATACAGTCTTCACAGTACTTCACAGTACTTCACAGTACTTAGGGTAAACCATAAAATCCATGTTCACTATCTGCAATTCCTAAAATGCATAGAAAACAGTGCATACTTCGTTCTCAACCACCCCAAGGGGTGTAACAAAAGTGAATTTGGTTGTCATACAGCAATGAACAAATAATGAGTTCCTCAATAATGACTTCTAAAAAGATTCACATTCTTCCTGATGTGAATCAACAATCTAAATTTCAATCAATTTATTCATAGCTTTGGATGGCGGTTTGTTTTTCAAACCATTGATTCAATGTGGAGATTACAGAACTGAGAAAACTTTTGCTTGTTATGCAGTATGCAGTGTTCCCTCTCTCCCCCAGCGTAGAGAGAGCCGGGGTCGCTTGACACACTGTCAAATGGAAAGAGTGAAATACACAGACGCTTCCCAGCCCATCATCAGAGTCACACAGTGGATCAGCCAGGCTTCTCAAGCGGAGCTAATGGGCTTCTAGTGAAACCACAGACACTAGTGAGAGGGCTTAAGCATAATTATTAATGATACGTACTATATTGGGAGTTATAGAACAAAACAAACCTTTTTTGTCTTTTAAAGCATTTTCTGATATGCCAATGTAGATAGAAACTTTAATATTAAATGGATACATTTAGTGACGTTGCATTACAGAACTCAAACATTTCAGCAGCCGCTGATTAGGAGCATTTGTTAGTTTGTGTGTGTGTGTGTGTGTGTGTGTGTGTGTACTATATGTGTGTGTTTACGTAATGTATGTATCCATTTGTGCCCCTTACAGCAGAGAGTTTATATCCAGAGAGTGTACGCCTCTATGTTTTCTCCTCACACCAGCGTAGCGTTGCGCGAGGATGGCAGAGCACCATGAAACACAATCCATCTGCCCCTTAGTCCCCCCGCTAACACATTCACAGCCAGGGACTCCCAATTACAACCATCTCATCTCTCATCTCAAGATATCAAGATAAAAGTCCCAGCATAGCCATGGCCAGGCCAGGCGCCTATCCTCATCAGGCTTAGCACTACTAGCTCCCGGACAGTCCGAGCCAACTGACTTATGGTGAAGATTTATGCAGTTGAACCTTTTGCTGTAAGGCTATTCTGGCTGAAAGCGCTGGGCGGCGAAAGAAACTTTTTTTTTTCCTCTTCTCTGCACGGTCAAGTATCTTTTTTGCGGAGGCTGAATAGCTTCCTACTGATGATGATGGAGAGGAAAACAGGGCAGTGGCGGAGCGTGATGGTATAATGTTCCCCAGAGCCTGGCGCTGAAGGCCTGAGAGGTAGATTTACATAATGTTTCATGGGCGATTTAAAAGAAAAGATAAAAAACTGTTTAGAAAGAGAATGATTAGGTATGGTTGAATTGATGTGATTTGATATGCTTTGTTTTCATGCACAGTGCAGTTTATGAAAGAGGCTATTAGATTTTTTCTGTTGCTATTCCGTATTAAAACCATTGCGGGTTGCAGCTACGCACGGCAAGCGCTACGTGCTTTTGTCAAAAATGATTTTGCGTTCTCTCGGTTAGCTTGAGCTGGTGCACTCGAGTTCATTTTATTGCTTGAACTAGCGAACATGTAGTTGATGATTGACTCAGTTTTGAATCCCAAGGGAGAATCAAGGAAATAGAAGATCTCGCAAACGACTGGCAATGGAACCCAATTATCCTACCTAAGGGAATGAAAGTTAGCAGGCTTTTATCAGTCTCTGAAAATAACAGACAATGAGGGTAACAGATTAGGCCAATTAGGAGAAAGCATCTGGGACTGACATTAAGCGCATACACCGAGTATCACAGCCCTTTTGTTCTACGATTCACATGCAGATTTATCTCTTCCACTCTCTCTCTGACTCTTTCTCTTTGTTGATCTCTCTTCCTCTCTCTTTCACACACACATAAAAAATCCCCACAAACACTCCTGGAAAATGATGCCTGGTAAATTTATCATGAGGAGGATTATTTGGGAGTGTTGCTGCACCCACTGTTGCCCTCCTCCCAACTTCAATTAGGGGCAAACAGACAACAGACAGACAGACAGACAGACAGACAGACGCAGCCTTTCTCACCTCGCCTCCATTCCCACTAATGAGAACCCAGCATCCCTTCAATAAAATAAAAAAAAACACTTCTCCCATCATCCCTTCCATCTCTGTGTGTGTCTGCACAGGGGAGTCACAGGGGCTGTTAGAAGTGCTCCCTTTACTCTGTGACTCACCATGCAGAGGGGGGCGAACACATGCTCCCCCCCACCCCTCCTTTCTCTACGCGCCTCCCATTCCGTTCCCTCTTATCGCCTCCTGCTTCCGTCCTCCGCCCACGTCCCTATCCCCAAATATCTCTTTTGAGCCCGATGGATGTAAGCTTGGATATGAATGAGAGAAAGTGCAGGGGAATGGCTGTTTATGACTCAGTGTTTCCTCTGCCTGATTCAGATCGCTCTCAAACTCTCAGAGTTTCCTTTTTACGAGGAGGAAGAGAGGGGGCGGAAGTAAAGGACAGGAGGATAGCTGGGAAAAGAGGAGGAAAAGATAGGTGAAGGAAGGGTACAGAAAGGTACAGAAGGGAAAGGAAAAGTTCGGGAAGGAAATATATAATGAAAGGTGAAGTAGCAAGTGAAAAAGAAGCTCTATTTATATAGATCCAATCTAACTCAGGGGAAAGAGTACTAAAATATAAAGTATTTTGTTGAACTTCTACTTCACTTTACTTCTAAATCTACTTAAGCAAAAGTAAAAAGTAGCTCATCAAAATTGTAAAAGATACCAGAGTTAAAAAAACAGACATTATCACACAGTGTATGATCTTCCCTGCGCAATGCAGTGGGGGAGGAGAGCCTACAGCATTTGTTCTCTGTAAAGGACGTGATTTAAAATGTGGTAAAGTACACAAAAAGCTACTTAACTTAAAACAGTAACTAGAGTAAATGTAATTCATTAATTCCACCCTCGCAAACTGGCTTCCTGTTCTGCCCTCCCTCCCTCCCGTCACCTAGGGAGGGAGGGAGGGCAGAACACTAGCGCTTTGTGTCTGGATGTCCTTTGAAGGCTTCTGATGTGAGCACAAACCTCTGACTCAGATGGACTGACTAACTGACAGGCCGCTGAGAGCTGAGAACACCCCCTCATATAATACTGTGATGCTTTATTGATCATTGTTGGGAAATGAACTCGTCGTTCTCCGTCGGACAGGTCAGAGGTCAGAGGTCAGAGGTCAGGGTCGGCTACAGAACAGCATCCCTGTCTTGCTCAAGGACACTTCCTAAAAGCTCGCAGGACACTGTATCAAGTACTCTGTTCTCATTGCTCTCACAACGCTGCAGTTAATTCTAGATACTTCAGAGAGGGGATCTTCACAAAAGGTGACATTAGGTTTCGGTTGCATCTGTTACGCAGTTTACACACGGCCCTCCCGAGAAGCCGATGCTGGCAGTCTGCCATACTCGCAGGCACCCAATAGAGACACAGATTGATTGAGACAAACAAAGTGGTAGTGTCCTTTCCCTGCACACTTGACAAGCCGGGGTGTCTCTGCTTCCTACTTTGCTTTTGACCCTCGGAGACCAAACCTCTGAACCCACCGTGGTCGAGGCGAGAGAGGGATCCGTCCCCGCCGCCACGATTTGTTAACTTCCTTTTGTTTACTCTCGATCTGCCCCAGCGAAACGCTACGTGCCGCCCACCCTACCGCTGTTTCGGTTCCATTACCCCCTATGGGATAATGGAACCGACCGTTAACAGGAGATGAGAGATGACATACGTACTGCAGCGCAACTTGCTGCGACTGCTTGGTACGAGGATGTTTCCTGTCCTCGTGCGAGGAATAAAGATATCTTGCATCGATCGGTCCGATGCTTCTTGAGGCCACGCTAAGACTACCGAGGGGTCAGCCTGCGGTCAGGAGAACGAAGGATGATACCAAACACACCTCTGTATCGCTCCCCCCCATCACTTTGTCCGCCCTCTCTCATTACCCCTCTCTATCTCGGGCTGCATCAACCATCACACACACAGGCGGCCGTCGTAATCGATGAGGGATTTCACCCCGACTACAACATGCTCTCTCCTCTCTCCCACCCCTCTTCTGCCTCTTTAGTAATGACATGTGGTCTGGACAAAGCGACAACACCATCATCATTTCCCCTTGTAACCCAGTCAACAGCCCAGTATGTGTGTGTGTGTGTGTGTGTGTGGGTGTGAGATAAAGACTATCTGTCACCCAGAATGACTCCCAGCATCCCGCCCAGTACAGCAGAGATTGCTACACCTTGGAAGGGAACCCTGCCCCTAAAGCTCTTCTGCACACACACACACACACACACACACACACACATCCTGCCTACCCATCCCTGACACTGATGCGCACATTATTACCACCACCTACATGCGCACACACACACCTGGTCCAAAACTCACATTAAACCCACGCGAAAGCAGCAGCATGCGCCTCATCTGAATCCACCTTTCTCTCTCTCTCTCTCGCTCTGTCTACGTCTCCCACACTCCCTCTGTCATTAGCTTGCTTTATTCCTCTCTTCTCGCGGGCCGAGAGAGCCGCACGCCTCTCTGTCTTTGCTATTACTCGCTTATAGTACCACAGAGGGCAATAGAGCAAGCCACAGCTCCTCTCATTTGATCAGCATTTACTTCGTTCTCTGTGCCATCTGTCTTCCCTCTCTCTCTTTCCTTGTTTCTCTCGCTGTCGTCTTTTCCGTTTGATCATTTCCCTCCGCCGTGACACCGACATACCCGCAGCGTACGCGTCAAACCTTCCAGGGTATCTCTCGGTCTTCATTCCTCTCTACCTCCACCCCTCCAGCGACAGCAGCCTGTGCCCTTGTGGCTGTAGCGTTGCTGTTTTTGTTGGCATTAGTAGGAGAATCTTCCCCCAGCTGACAGTCTGCCTGTCTGCCTGCCTGCAGAAAGCCTGTGTTTATAGCCTATCATCATTATGGCTGATGGCCGCTAACAACACAGAATGGGAAATTGTTATTTTTTTCTCCCCTTGTCTCATTTTTCTCCCATTTCCTTCTCCTGCGGTGCCAGTTAAAGTGTTGAGGTGTAGCTGTGGGGGAGAGTAGGGGGAATGATGTAGAAAGCAGAGGGGGTGAAGGTACAGGAGAATAGGAATGTGCGAAATGGATATGGGGAATGGAGAGGTTTATGGTGATGTGGACGGTCGGAAATTTGGGGGAGAAGGGGAATGGGCTGGAGGGTGGTAAGGGGAAGGTATGGGAAGAAAGAGGTGGGAAGGCAAGGTTGAATGAGGGAGGTAAAGAATGGGCGAATGGGAGGTAAAATGAGGCTGGTAGTAAAGAAGAAATAAAGGACAGGTTGTTGTTAAGATGATATGATAACTGGGATATTTCTCTATTATTATTATGTGGAAAAAAGATATTCAGACATGAGGTAATACGCCACATGTGACTACTTTAAAGATGTATTCAACACTAAATCATCATTTTTTGAGCTGTAAATACATTTGTATGACTTCGAAATGGCGAAACCTAACAATATAATAATACAGCATTGCAGATATGATTCCAGCAGGCCTCGTTTAGGGATAGAAAATGTATTGGGTTGGCCAATTGTAGATGTCTGATTGTTTTTATGGGCTTTCTTTTGCTCTTCTTACATTGCTTGTCTGTTTACCCTGCCTTGTTGTGGGAGGTCTGCTGCCCATTCCTATCCTCCCCAGTCAAAGCCCTCTGGATTGAGAGGAGGCGCTGGGATGCACACATGGAGTGCGGCACAACAAAACACAGTTTCATTGTTTGTGTACAACAGACATAGCCATCACATCCCACTTTTTATTGTCTCATACAACAATGCATTACTTCTTCAATGTTGCTCAAACCTCTCTAGGATTAGGTAGGAGAGACGTTGGCTACAACTTTGGCATTTAATTGGTTCAGAAAATCTACAACAACATTCCTGCATGATGGTGGTATGCTGTAGCTGTAGCTAATACAGTTAGGAGAAGGTATACTGCAGGAGGGAAGGGACGTTAAGACTGGTAGGCTGGTGCAGGTGATCAACCCTGTTGCAGATGTTTTAGAGAGCGAGTGAGTGGGCGAGCGAGAGAGAGAGAGAGAGAGCGAGAGAGTGACAGAGAGAGCATCCTGATTGGTCTCTCTTTGTGCTAAGTAGACCTATCAGTTTTCTCTGTGGGCGAGCTTTACAGACGACCTCTCTCTCTCTTTCATTGTCCATCAGTTCAGTTTAGTGTCCTGCAGCGCCATGGCAGAGTGTTCCAAAAAAGGAAAATATGAAAGGCACTTCACCCCAGACTACACTAAAGTGTACCCCTGCGTAATAGGGGTCAAACATAATGACAGTGTTGCTCGCTGCACTGTTTGCAACAGTGACTTTTCTATTCCCCTGGTGGGTTAAATGACTGTAAAGGACATGTTGAGGTTTAACAGGTGTCATTCGTTCACTAGCTGGCTAGCTGCTAAGGAGCCAAACTCCCTGTAGACTTGCTTAAAGTTGTAATAGAATAAAAAAAAGGACAATACAATATAATACATCAATTATTAGCATTGAGACTCAACAAGGAATATATATATATACTGTATATGTGCTACCTATAACCCCCACCCACCTACCCACCTACCCCTCACCTGTACCTTGAACAAACGAGCTGTCTTAAATGCTGTACTCTGGGTTTTTAACTTGGTTACTCTGAGGAAGAAAAAAAGACACACTCAACAGAATAATAGAGTAGCGAAATGCTCAACACCAACGGCTCGCTTAAAGCGAAAAAGCCGAAACCGACCACTTCCATTAGGCAGCAAAAAAGGAAAAATGTTATCTTTCTCATCCCTCATTGCTCTTAATACACAATTAACCCCATTGGCTAATGAACGTTAATGCCTAGCACATCCAAGTGAGCAGTCAGAACACTGTCCTCTTTTGCTAATGCAATGGGATATTAGCCTAAAGCATTTCCAGTGAATGCGCTTAGTCCTTCTCTAATTGGGTCAACGGAAGCCTAAAAAAGTTTGAGAGAAAAAAGAGAAGGTAGAATGAGGAGGATGACACAGAGGTGTGCCGGAGGCTAAATGGGTGCATTTCAGCCGGCAATGATGTTAAGAACCCACTCCAGCTAACAATGATGGTACCGGGCTAGCTTTAGCGCTTTAGCAAAAAGCAGAAACAGGTGTGTTATTTTCCAGGCATGATAATATGTCAGCAAGACACATTTCAGCCGTTAATTGGAAGTTTCAAATGTTCAGAGCCGATTTAGCTAATTGGTGCCACATATCATAATGCAATAACACAATGTCTTACTAAGGGGGGGAGGGTATTAAACATTGTGTATGTCAAAGTTGTCACCATGGGAAAAGTGTAATTTCCTTGGGCTGGAGAAATCCGTTATAAAGTGCTCATCACCATAAACATGTCTGGGATATTATGAGAATGTGAGCCCCAAGAGGGAGGACCCATTACAATCTCCTGTAAAACAGAACATATCAGCACGGAGGATGCTAATGATCACAGGCAATTAAGAGCTTGGTGTTAGATTGCAGGGATCATGTCTAACAGCCCCACTGGGGTGTAAACCTTGCTCAGACAGCATGTAGACACACACGCGTGCCACGTAAATTACACGGCATAGTACTGAAAGCGCTTCCTGCACTGTACGGCTACTTAGGTTTCCTCTGAGCTGTAACTACACCAGCATCACCTTTCATGAAAGAACGCAATCCATTTCTGCCTGCACCACAGATGGAGGTTAGGAGAACTATATAATCTTGTTTTTTGTGAGAATGAGCTACAAAAGGACAAAACCCTCTTGATCAACACTAGAATAGCACTATTAATAGTAGGATAGCTCTAGGATAGCTGCCATTAGTCACCCTTGCATTGGTATTTTTCTATTCTGTTCTAATTGTCCTGGGTCCTCTCTAACAGAAAAAGTCACATGTGGAAATGACAGTGGACATATTGGACACGTGTTTTAGTTTTTCACAAGTTTATAATGCCAATCACATGCGAAAATGTCGATTTCACATGTGATTTTGTGACACAGACTTCATTTTCATGTGTAAACATTTTTTCACATGTGAATAGGGACAGTCACATGTGGAAATGTCAAATTCACATGTGATTTTGACACACATTATATTTTCACATGTGGAAATTTCATTTCACATGTGAGTAAAGCATATCACATGTGGAAGTGCAGATTTCACATGTGACTTTTTTGTAAGGGCTGTACAGCTCAATTGGTAGAGCATGGCACTAACATTGGAAGGGTTTCGTTTCCCACCTATGCTAAACATGTATGCATTCATGGCATGTTATAAGGTATTTTGCAAAAAGGCACTCAAATGACTTGCATTCAAGTATTACATTGAATGTAAGTACGTTAGATTCTTCTGTTATTCTGTTCTTGGTATTTTTCTATCAGATACCATAAAAAAAAAACCTAGAGTTACGTTCAAGCTCACTGTAGCTGTTGAACTCGTTTAACAGCATCCGCCCCTGCATGACATATGAGTGTAAGACAGAGATATCACCACTGCAAGGCTCACTGTGTGAGCGAGATTACAGTAGCAAAGTGCAGCCTAATGTGTCAGAGAGGCAGCTTAATGTCCTATTATGGATACCAGGGTCCTGACAACCAATAAAGCACCCAGATGCAATTTGTCCCATTGATGGTGTTGGTGGATAAATATGCCTTTCCCCTCCTTCCTTTATGGCGGAGTCTCCTGAGGTTTGGCTTTTTGTGTGTTTTACGTGTGATAGGACTGTGCTAACGCAATGTTTATGTCCCGTTCATGGCAGCGGTTCACAGTTTGAGACCATGATTTAGTGTGCGTTTATGCAGCTGATGGATTCAGATATTTATGATGCTGTTAAGGCTGCGCTTTTCTGATTAGGGATGATGTTTAGGCCTATTTGGATCAGGCTGATATCTCCCCCATGGTGCCGATGTTAAACAAAGTTTGAACGTTATCTTTAACACCAGTCACAGTCAATGCGATCTGGGCCATTGCTTTTGTCACTGATGTCACACCAAATTATTTAACGTCCCCCAGGCCCTGTCTCCTGGTTTCTGTGTCTACAAAGTTTGGATTTGACCTCCTGTCACATGTTTAAACTCCAGTCACAAGCTATTTGTAACTTTCAGATGTCTAAAAGATTTAGTTGCTGGGAGATAACATCCTTCTTTTAATCATTATTTAATCAGGCATGTTGACAAAGAGCATTCTCCTTTACAGCAGTGGCCTGGGGGAGGGATTCCTTGTGGATTGAGGCTTATCCACAGACACACATACACTATATGGCCAGAAGTCAGTGGACACCTGACCATCACACCTATATGAGCTTGCTGGACATCCCATTCTAAAACCATGGGCATTAATATGGAGTTGGACCCCGCCCCCCCACTCTTCTGGGAAGGGTTTCCACAAGCTTTTGGAGTGTGTCTGTGGGAATTTGTGCCCATTCAGCCAAAAGAGCATTTGTGAGGTGAGGCAGTGATGTTGGATGATGATGATGTTCCTCCCAAAGGTGTTCAATGGGGTTGAGGTCAGGGCTCTGTGCAGGCCAATCGAGTTCCTCCACACCAAACTGGTCTAACCATGTCTTTATGGACCTCGCTTTGTGCACAGGGGCACAGTCATGCTGGAACAGCAAAGGGCCTTCCCCAAACTGTTGCCACAAAGTTGGAAGCGCCCAATTGGCTAAAATGTCTTGGTATCCTGTAGCATTAAGATTACCCTTCACTGGAACTAAGGGGCCAAGCCCAAACCCTGAAAAACAGGGGTGAAACACCTGAACTCAATAATTAGTAGGGGTGTCCACTGACTTTTGGCCATATATTGTACCTGGGAGCTGCCCAGTACAACCAGTCTAGCACTGGTGGCCACTGAGCCACTCCAGTACATGTTAGGGTGCTGTGTTTAAGCGACAGTAGGATTTGAAGGACCTTTAAACCACTTTCTGGTCACAACCCTTCCTCTCTAACTCTCGGGCTACTGATGCCACTTCCACATGATGGCTGTGTGAATTGATGAAAGCATTAGCCTGGAGAGACCTGTTTTAGATGCTATCTGTGTTTTAGATGCTATCTGTGTTTCATTTCAATTATAGCAGGGATCACAGGGAGTGCCAGTGTGATAACAAACCATCTGACAGCTAATCCCTCAGGACACGAACTGAGTTGTACAGCAGCTGATGTCATCTAAGGTTAAACGTCCATTGTGATGAGCCACTCTTCAAAGGCGGACGCATCGCGCTATTGTTCCCCTCTTCTCTCCATCATTAGTCTACTAAAGAAAAGATGAAAGTCTAGCCCATGACATCCTGACAGTCCTCTCCCGTGGCTCTATAACTCTTGTTCTGATCACAAAAGCTATACTGTTAGATATAGATAGAGAGAGAGAGATAGGGTGTGTGTGTGTGTGTGTGTGTGTGTGTGTGTGTGTGTGTGTGTGTGTGTGTGTGCGCGCACGCCATACACATCGAGAGACATCACAAGAACAACACAGCATGATGTAAGACAACCCTCGACCCAGGAGGAGATGTTAAACGCACGATAAACCACCAACGTCTGGCTGCTTTTGAACACTCACTCATCAAAATTGAGATTTTAACCTCGGACACAGCAACAGCATATTTCATACGAGGAAGATATTTATTCTCTATGGTGCCTTTTAAGGAGAGAGAGACCGTGGCCACTAGTTATTATCCCCCTCGCTGTGTTTAGTGGTAATGAATGGCAACTAATGAACATCACCTCTGTGGCTGGCTCCCCTTGACGCTCCCCTTTGCTCAGCCGGTTTGCAGGTGGCTGTCTGGGCAATGAGAGAAAGGGGGAGAGGGGTGAGGAGGGAGGGGGAGAGAGGGAGAAAGGGACACAGCATGGGGCTGTCATACCTCGTACCAGCCCCTGCACTGCGGTGGGAGTCACAGCGTGGACAGATCAAAGCGAAAGGTGGCTGGGAGAAGAGGTAATGGAGAGCTACAGGTTGAGGCGCTGTGTGTTGATAACAGTTGCGGTATTGAACGCACACAAACTGAGTGTCTGCGTGGGCCTGGATGTATGCATGTGCGCTTGCATTTGTGCGTGCGTTTAAGTTTGATCGACAGGTGTTTGGTAGACTTTGCCACCTGCCTCTCGCCTCTCCACAGAGGATGACGAAGAGCCATTTCATGTGCCATTAACTGTTTTTCTGTTTCTGTCTCGCCGTTGTTCAGCCACAGGGATCTGAAGCCAGAGAACCTGTTGCTAGATGAGAAGAACAACATCAGGATAGCAGACTTCGGCATGGCCTCCCTTCAGGTTGGAGACAGTTTACTGGAAACCAGCTGTGGGTGAGTAATACACACATATTGTATTTCATGCTCCCTAATACAGTGTCTAACTCATATCGTCTAGAGTTGAAATTTTGGTGATGCTAAGCGTGTCCTGAAGGTATTTTCGTTGGATTTAAAAAAAAAACATGATGTCTTAGAGTTGCCGTCCAGCCCTCTTGCTAGGTGTTCTGCTCTCAAAGCTGCTGTTATCAGACAGTGTTGATCTTTTGAGGAGAGTCGCTCGGCGTTTCTCAGAGTGTGTGTGTGTGTGTGTGTGTTATCTGGCTGTGAGAGGGGCCAGGGCCACGGCCACACGTTACTGCTCTCCATCTCCTCATATCTGTCGCTGGGTTTTATGATCCTGCAGTCACGACTATGCCAGACCCATCAATCCCACAACGACTGCAATGAATTCGCTTGCAGGTAAAGTCACTTTCAAACTACATCCAGGGCTGAGGACTGCACTCAGAAGAGGACTGAAACCCTCATACTCTGGAAGTGTTTTTATTTAACCCTGATGGGGCAGTGAACAGTGTACAGAATCACAGCTGTCAATAAAAGAAACAAGAAAGTTGTTGATGGTGGCTTTGCTCTTGGGCCCTTGGGTGCACATGCCCAATGGCAGCACGGATAAAGAGACAGATTTCAAAGCTGTACCGAAAAGTGCTTTCCAGAGAATTTTCGGTCTCAGAAGTAAACAGATGGGTCTGGGGCAGATTTCTGGTGACCTGGATGTCTTGGGGAGAATCTTTTTCTCCGCGGTGACACATGATGCTGCATGCGGGGCTGGGAGATAGAGGCCCTCTGACATCTGTCCCTGGCTCAGACCTGATTCTGTCCAGATTATACCTCCACCGAAATACACACACACACAATCTAGCAAACACATGCGCACACAGTGCCGGGAAGGCTTAGTTCATCCCTGACCTCGAGGACTCTTTGTCCTCAGCTTGTTCAGTAGTCTGTCTCTCTGTCTGTCTCTCTCTTTCTGTTTCTCTGACTCCTGCTTTCCCTGTCTACAATATATTATGCACACACGTACAAGCCGGTGCATATTCATGCACACAAACATGCGCCTGCAGCTGTTGTATCATTTGATGCAAGGGTAGCCCAGTGCTCTCATGACTCATCCACAGAGACCAGGCCAACTGAGAGCCAACTGAGTAGGTAGCTATCTGCAAGTCAAATTTGCACAATTGAGTCATTCTGTAGCTACGATGACCACAACGTAGCACCTCTATTACTTACTGTATGTTGAGTTCCTGCTCAGCCAGTTTCCTCAGTATTCTGCAGACCTGCATCTATATTTAATCGCGCTTCCTCTGAGCGGTTCTACCATCCGATCCATGTGCACTCCATCTGCTTAGTCCCCTATGTGCTTTTACAAAGGGCTAAAAGCACTTGCTGCAGGTGGGAACACATAGATTTCTTAGACACAGACACACACACACACACTCCTAAGCTTAGTGCATTAGTTCTGTTTTGTTCCACTCACACCTCCCTCGTAGTATCCTATGCTGTTTATGTGTGTGTGTCCGTGTCTGTGTGTGCATGCATCATGTGCATCGGTGTGTCTGTATGTGCCTCGTACATGTGAGCGTGCCCTATATGTGCGGTTATTGATTATTCATGCTCTCCTGACTGTCCCATCTCTAAGTGTAGATATGACAGTTTTTAATTAAACACATTTATCTGTCCCCCCCGCTCGCCGAGCAGCCGTCTGACACAAATGTATTCCATTTTGCCACGGGTAATGGAGCTGAGTGAAGATGAGGCTCCCCCAGGTAGAGCCTCGGAGCAGATACATGCATACATACAGACGTACAGATGAGCAGACACTGACAAGCATGCACAAATATGGGAGCGCAACCGAACCTTTCTCTCTTTCTTTCCCTTTATCTCTCGCTTTCTTTATATATGTGCCAAGCTCATGCCCCTTACTGTTAGTTCAATTATTTTGCACTGATTGATTAAAGGAAATCATATTTTATACACATAGACTCTCCAGATGTATCTAAATTAGGTTAGAAAAGATGAACTCTGATATTCTCAACTGAGGTGCATGTCTCAGTTTTCCCTCCCTTTGATCTGCCCATACTGCACATACAGACATGTATACTGATATTACAGGTTATAGGAAAGACGACTGCATACACAATACTAGATTAGATGTTTCCTATAGGAACTCACATCCTATTAGCTCACTTTGCAAACATACTATGTGCCATTCATGAGGATATGTGAACATAGCGATTCAAAAACAATATCACAGACTCTCCTGATTGCTTGTTTGTGCGTTCAAGCTTGTGGTCCACGGATCTCTCTGCCTTATATAAAATGATGTAAAAGCTCTTCAATGTAGAAAGAAGGCTTATTGTGCATCTCAATCATTTCTGTTCTCCCACTTCAGCACTCCTAGCAGCTCGACTACGACCCTAGGACCTTAACTAAATACCTTTTCTATCTTATGCTATCCCACAAACCACTCACAGCAGCATCTTTTTTTTCCCAGCGTAGTGTTGTTTGTTGCCCCCAAGATGTTTTGCACTCATTGTGCGATGAGTAGCGCTAGGTTGAGGTAGTAAATGAGCTTTAGCAAACTGCAAGGAAAGATCAATGTTATGACAAACCATACGTGGGTGTTCTTCAAAACGCAGCATTTTTCTCTCTGATCAGAGGGCATTTAATGCTTTCCCATTTATCTTTAGTATCCCGGTGACTAGACTCAGTACTCCTGGTGTGAGTATCCAGCAAGTCACAAGGCCAGGATTTGAATCTGGTGAGCTGAGAGAGGACACCGCCAATAAAACTGGGTTATTGCAGTAGCAAACAATAGAAGTGTAGGTTGGAGAGCAAAGAGTACACAGGTACTAAAGGATAATAAAAATGTAATAAAGGCTATAAATGAAAAAATATCAAAGATGGAGCATCTCTATGGTGCTAATGGAAGATTTTACTTGCTGAAAACAACTCTCACCGTGATGACATATTTACACATATCTGCTCTTTGCAGATTTACAAATTCACAGTCCAGTGCAAACATCATATGTGCAGGATGTGCACATTTATATTGCTCACTATAATGCATTTTTTATTGAAAGCAAGTAAAACACAAAGAATGGAGAATGGAGCCAAAATGGTGGTGAGGATCCAAAAAGAGTCATTGAGGGGGTCCACCACCTGTTGCTGGTGAATCCCCAAGGTGACATACTAAACTTTTCAATGGGGCTCCAGGATGACAAAGTTTAAGCTGATGTAGAAGAACAAACTAGCCATAGAAATGTCAGAGAGCCAGACAATCAGAGCTCTCACAGAAAGCTGAAATTGTCTTTTATTTTAGTCTTTATTTGTCTGCCTACCTGAAGCCTTGGCACGTAATATATATTCCCGCCGGCTCCAGGCGTGGTTCATGTGTCAGAACTAGAGCAAATCTCTTTTTTTCTTTGCTCATTTGCGTAATGCACTATGACACCTGCAATCAGGACGGGCAGATTTGCAAAAGGCTCTCGTTTGAACTTCCCCCCCCCCCCCGTTGACGAGGCGGCTGTGTTTGTTATCGGCCCCGCGCGGTGACAAGCCTGAGGAAGCTGAGCCGTCAGGTGCTGGTATCCACGAGTACACAAGACAACAGGCCAGCTAATGGGCGCCATGTTTACAGACCTCAAACAGTCTCTCATTAGACCCACATATCCTGCCATTAGACGGAGTGGGAGCAGGAGGAGGAAGACGTGTCACCAGGTTCGGGGGAGACGTGCAGACAGCATCCACTTACTTGCCCAAAACAAGTCGAGCCCTGACCAAAATCATAGAAAAAAACAAGCATCCTAAAAAACGGCAATGCCAAAGTACTGGAAAGATGCCATTGTGTTTGTACAGAAGAAGAACAAACCATCGCAGAACTGCTTCGCTCATCCATAGGTATCGGCTTATGGAAGCAGACGCTGCGAGGAAGCTCCATAAATCTTCATATGATATTGATGTGTCAATCTAGCCATTGGGTTTACTGTCAGCCCATCCAGGTGCTGTAAAGATTAGTGGGTCTGTTCACTGTCTGCAGTGAGAGGATGCCCTTCAGTGAGCAAGCAGGAGGACGCCCCAAATACCCTCAGGATATCTAAAGACCCTAAGCACATCTTGATGTATGTTTGCGGTAGACAGTTACTGTCTGCTGAAATTGTTCTTTTGTCCCGCTGACGATTCATTTTCATACAATAGAGTCTGCCTGTTAAATAGCTAGATGGAAGTATTGCTGTTTGCTCTGCTGTGATTGTATAAGCATCACTTATTTCCAGTACAGCAGCACGGCAATAGAAGAATCCTTAACTCTCTCTGTGCTCTCTCTCTCTCTCTCTTTATCTTTCTTCCTTTCTTTCTCTGTCTCACTCACTTGTTTCCCTCTTGTTCCCCCAACAGATCTCCACACTACGCCTGTCCAGAGGTCATACGGGTGAGTGTCAAGACTTTCCACCAATATTAATATCATTTCCGCTCTCCGCTTGCTATCAACCGACCATCTATCTTGCTCTTTTACTCACTACTTTCTGTCTGTGTCCCTCCATCCTGTCTCAACCTGCCCTTACGCTCATCTCTCTCTCGCCCCCCTAGGGAGAGAAATACGACGGGAGGAAAGCAGACGTTTGGAGCTGTGGGGTCATTCTCTTCGCCCTATTGGTGGTGAGTGTCGGCTCGCCGTTGACTGAATGATGGTGATTGGACTGATAGTGCAACAGTCACCACCCACCAGCCAACGATCTAGTCCTTCTAGCGGGCAGACTTTGGGCTGGATCAAAAGATGGAAAGCAAGAGAGCACTGTGACGACATGACAGTCATGAGTTTTCACACCGGCCGATGGCTTGAGGTAGACTCAAGCTTACCGGGACTTGGGAGATGGTGGGAGCTCGGAGCTGATACGGAGCTTCAAACAGAAATCGAGAGGGCGTAAAATTCAAAATCCCAACACTTAGAAGGTGTTACCACAAAAAAAGTTACAAAGACGCCCTCAAGCTTATATGCTTGTGCAATAGCAGATCAGAGAGCAGAAGTAGTCTTTTTATTCATTATCCTGCATCCACACACACACACACACCGCTGTATCCATAATCAGGTCTGTTCTTCAGCTACATTATGTCTGTGGTTCCCCAGCCGTGCAGCCCTGAAGCCTTGTTTTATCAACAGCTGTACTGTAGTTCCTACACACTCCTGCCGCATGAATAATGCATGCAGCCAGACTGAAAGAATAGAGCCCAAAATAAATACCAACGCTGACAGGGCAGCTTTTGGCCACAGGGCCTCTGTATTTGTCTTTGTGTATGCCTCTTTCTCTCTCTATCACTTCCTCTCTCTCTCTATCAGTTTGTGTGTCTGTGTGGCGTATATATATATATATATATATATATATGTGTGTGTGTGTGTTTGTACTTTGCACCAAGGACAGTCCCCCTTGTACTCCACGTTGCAGAAACTTGACGTTGTTTACCATCGTCTCCATCGCAGCCGTACTTTCCTCACTCCAAATAAAAGTTCCTCTCTGCGTTTGACTGCCTCTCCCCCCGTTGTATTGCAGCGCTGCTTCCAGCCCCTCTGTCCCGCTGTCTGGCTGAGCGAGAACCATTTGTCTGATTGTGGGAGACACACGTACTCCCCAGCAGTTAGGCTGCACTCAGATCATCTGTTACACAAGCCTGCCCTCTTTTTTTTTCCTCAACCTCTCTTTCTTTCTCTCTCTCTCTCTCTCCCTCCATCTTGTCCTCTGGTGGAGGCTGCCATCTATCAAACAGCCACATCTGTGGGGTGTCAGCTCGCTCTGATAAATGACTCTGATGAGAGAATGCTAAGTGAAGGAGGTAGATGAGAACGGCGGGTAATTATTAGAAAAGCCCTTTCTCTGTTTACCGCTGTTTATTATTTATTTAGCACTGCAGCTGAGGGGAGCGCGCTCTAATTGGAGTGTTGTAACACTCGAGAAAGTGAGCCTGCTCTTCATGTCGCGGAGGATTAAGACGCAGAACTTTGTGATCTTGTTTGTTCTAGTGGACCATGTTATTCATTCATGGTCTGTTTTCATCTTCATGGGGTAAAGTCTCTTATTTTCTGCTGCAATCCTCGACTGATGCAAACCTTTCCTCCGTCTACGTCTCTCATTCACCCCCAAAACTTCCTCCCTCTTCCTCTCCCTCCCTGCCTCTGTCTTCCCCTCCCTTCAGGGCGCGCTGCCGTTTGACGACGACAACCTGAGGAACCTTCTGGAGAAAGTGAAGCTGGGAGTGTTTCACATGCCCCACTTCATCCCCCCGGACTGCCAGAACCTCCTTCGCGGCATGATCGAAGTGGATGCCCCCAAACGACTAACGGTCAGTTCGCGTCATAAACCCGCTCGATTTCAGAACAGCTAAGAGATGTTTTCAGGCACAATGTGAAGCAGAGTGGCTTATTGCTTTTATCAAACATTTTATCGAACATTATTCTTGAACAGTAGCTAAACACCGTGGCTGCTGAGAGTTACATAAGTCCACCTAAGCCAATCAGAACTGAGGACCCGGCAGCCATGTTAAAGCACAGGTACTAAATGTAATCATCAGCAGCCTCTGCAGTACTCACACGTCCTTGTACTACAGCGCATGAAGATGTACACTTTGCCCCTCACTGTGCACAATTCATACTCAATAACTCAATATGACCTGCATTATATCTGCACGGAAAACTCATATTCATGGTCCGCTACTAGTCGTGTTTACTAATGTTGTCCTAGTAGCAGCAAAATAGATTTAGATGTTATTTGTTTGAGACTGCATTCATGGAAAAAAAAAAACCCCCAGCTACATCAGGTCTGGGGAGGAGAGGAAATCCATTATTTTGGAGAGAGACGACAAGCTGGGAAAACTTGTAATGCCCCAAGGAGGGTGCATGATGCCAGAGATACCAAACTAAAGTGGCTAATATCAACTCCACGCTGCCGAGCCAACTACTTTCTCTTTGTTTGTTTCTACTTTCCTCCCTAGTGTTTTGAATGTGTTTGCCTCATCGCCGATTCTGTTTGAGTTCCTCCTCAAGTACAGGGTGTGAATTCAGGAGAGGACCTCTTGTTTGTGCACTCTCCCTCTCCGCTGCTTAGTGTACACATCACGACGCCACTCCCTCTCCTACACGAGCACAACTGATCACCTTGGCAAGGTGGCTGGAGGAGAGAGAGAGATAGGGAAGGCAGAGAGTCAGGAGGATGTGAGAGAGAGAGAGAGAGAGAGAGAGAGAGAGATGTAAATAATGAAAGTGGTCAGTGATTTCAAAGTATGTACTTCACAGAAAGAAGGTGCTGCCCTTTGTTCTTGTCCTGTATTTCACATTCAGACCACGCAGGAGAGATACAGACACGCTTGCAAGTCATTTACACACACACACTTGCACACACACACACACACACACACACACACAAAACATGAACACACACACATGCACACATACAACAAACGCAGCTGTGTCTTCATGCATTTGTTTGTTGTGTGCAAATCCCGCGCCACTGCCTTTGAGTGGATGCAGACACACTTTGCCGTTTCCCGATGCCTTAGCTGTCCATCGCAGTGTCAGGACGGACTAGTACAGTGAAACATGTCAGCGCCAGTAGAGGAGGAGGAGGGGGGGAGACTAGAATGTAACAGAAATGTGACGGACGCCAGAAAAAAAGGACCAGAAAGCTAGAAAGAAAGGAGGAGGAGGTACAAATCATTCAGATAAGCAGTATTGATGAAACGTGAAGTGGAAAGGCGTCGCTTCCTTAGTATGCTGTATGGACCCCGTGTGATTTCTCTGTTCTCTCCGCCTGACGAGGACAGGTCACCCTGAAATCCCCTAGACATGTCCACCAGCCTCCAGCGCTGTCCTAGACATAGGGTTACACACAGACAGCTGGGAGAGAATATGCTACCTGCTCTCTCTCTCTCTCTCTCTCTCTCTTCCTGTCCCTCTCTGCGGTAATCGTGGAGTCTGAGGGCTCCTATGAGAGAGCTAAGGGGATGTTTTGTAACCTCGCAGAATGTCAAACAGCCCTGTTAGGTTGAGTGTTCCCGGAGTTCAGCAGTAGCCGTCCAATCGGAGACAAGACGAGAACAGCCAGGGGTCACGGTGACATCACCGCGGGTCATGTTACCCTTTCGCCAGAGGTTATGTTTGCTAGACGATTTTCATGGCTGATGATGGACAATTAGACACCCTAATTATTGGCTGTGTGTGGGTGTGCCTGTCCATGCTAACAGCTGTTGTCACCTTCTCTTAATTAGATTTTGCTAGTAGATGCACACACACACACACACACACACACACACATATGCAGACAAAGCCAGCCCCCCCTCAGAGTCTCAGTGTAAGGTTGGTGGGAGGGCACGTACCCAGGCATAAGGGGCTTAGCCCGATAAAACCCTCTCCTTTCATTTCCTGCCTGTAGTCGGGGGCCCCGGAGGCTATTGGCCCTGCCATCTCAACGCAGTCATCCCATCTTCACTGTTCAAATTAAAACAGAGAGACCCCGGGAAGATCTGCCTCCTCATGATCCCTGGTTAATGAAGAGGATTGGCTGGCTTATTATATTAAAGAGCAGTTCATCATAGAGAGATAATACCCTCACGGGGACAGTGCAGACAAATTATCAGGGTGGCTGGAATGACAATACAGGAAGTGTGTGTGTGTGTGTGTGTGTGTGTGTGTGTGTGTGTGTGTGTGTGTGTGTGTGTGTGAGCTCTGATAATACAATTTTTATAATACAAGTGTCACATAAAATTGACCTCCTTCCAAAATCGTACTACATGGATAGTTTTGAAGAAGCCACTGAACTCATCTCTTTCTAACTCTCAATTCGACCGACTTCCATTTACTTATCCAGAAGAATGTCATCCCACTACATATTGTCTCCAACTACTCCACAGCTTGTTTTCCCACAGACCGTGGCTCTTTGCCTTTCTTACGACTCGGGACAGTGGGACCACTTGAGGGATCCTCCCGTGGCTGTCATCCAGCCATCGTCCTCCTCGCAGCAGGTCCCCACTTCTCTGCCCACTCTTAGGGCTCTCCCTGTTCTGACGGACAGCCATATGGTTCACAGACACACACACATAAAAAACTGCCAGGACTGAGACTGACAAACAAAAAAAAAAAGTATTAAACACCGTTTTTCTACCGAGAAGATTTTGTACTTTACCCTGCTATCACTGCTTTTGTGTGTATAGAAGCAGGTACTAAGGGAAACACTCAATAAAGACACAGCCTCGTACCTGCTACGTGTTGCCACATGAGAATAGCATGAAGTGTCAAGGCTAGTTAATCATCCAGAAAGCAGAGGAGCACAGGGAATAGTAAGTGTAGATGCTACTGCTTTGGGTAGAGCCAGTGTAGCAGGCAGCCAATCAGGAGCCTGTTTGATGCAGAGCCAGTTTATAGAGAACGGACGGTGGTCGACGTGGCCAAGTTGGAGATAAAGTCTTTATATAATCGAATGTTATCATCTCAAAGACATTTTTATTTGGTGCTTGATGTTAATTTTGGATCCATGTGCACACAAACACACATACTGGTATGCACAGACACACACACACACACACACTCACGCACGCCTGGCCAAGCCAATATTAGAGCAGCACTCCTCTCTGTTGAGTGAGAGCAGCTGGCATCGGTACTGTCAGATTTACTGACTGATTGATGTGATGCTGCATTTCAAACCACATCACTCTCAGCCCCCGTGTGTTTGATACTGGTCCGTTGCCTCCAGGCCTTCAGTAAGACCGGGAGAGACTAGGTCACCCACTGGCTGCTATCCGATAAGCAGGGTGCCTCTGTCAATACCATGACCCCCTATGGAAGCGGACAGGAGTCACCTACAGTCAGTAACCGCAGTCTGTCGGGGCGCGTGATCGCACCGATATCACACGAAGGCATTCATCAATGTTGAAACTCAGAGGCAGCACCCCTTGGGGTAGAGATGGATGTTGAAGCGCATGTGGAGAGATTGATACATGCACTTACCCATGTGTGCACAACACGCAGACGTGCAAGCGCGTGTGCACGTGCAAGCATGTAAACACACACGCAAGCAAGCACACACACACACACACAAGTGCTTTCATTTTTGAGGATATTGAGAGCGAGTGTTAACTGTGTCTCCTGTGGTTCAAGAACAGTACAATTGACAAAAGCCTCTCCTCTCTCCATCCTTCTCTCCACTGAGGGAGGTTCAAGGACCATAGAGTCATTCTAACAGACATCTTCCTTTGTCGCCCTTTCTCTCTCCCTCTTTCTCTCTTTCTCTGTTGCTCTGTTCTTGGACAAAGACCATGCCAGCAGTGATGGTGACAAAGTGGCCACAGGGCACACAGGGCAGATGGCAAGGTTTGCCAGAGAAAAAGAGAAAGAAAAAAGTGAGAGAATGAGAGAGAGCGAGAGAGTTTGAGAGAGATGGGATGAGAAAGAAAGGAGGAGGAGATTCCCTTTGGACCAGAGGGCTTGGCAGGGTCAGCAGTGTGTGTGAGGGAGATAATATTCTCTGTTTATAGCTCAATGGTATCACCTCACTCTCTCTCTCTCTCTCTCTCTCTCTCTCTCTCTCTCTCTCTCTCTTTCTGCACCTCTCTCTACCTCGCTCTACCTTCTCTCTGTCTCTCTCTTTCGCTCAGTATTTTTTTTGTATTGGCTGTGATAATATTTGAAGGCCTCGTTATTTACTTTTACCCTGCAATCTGCCCACGTTGTCTTATTGTGTTTCAATTGAGCCAGTAAGCTGTGGGCTTATTGAAGCCTTATTGCATCGGATGTTTCTGTCCACAAGAGAAAGATTCAATATTGATCTTTGCATTCATCTTTTGCGATACTTCACTGATTCCTTTCTCTCTGATTCTTTTCTTAATATGAAGAGAAAAAGCTCAGAAATACTGAAACAAATGGCCGACTTGTGTGCTGACCTGCCCTTTTCTTTTCTTGTGTCTTTTACAGTTAGAACAGATCCAGAAGCACACATGGTACATGTAAGTACTCGTCTGTCTTTCCTTCCTCCTACAGCCCCCCGATCCTCTACTCTCTCGCCCCGTTCTGCTGGGGTTGGAGACCTAAAGGGAGCCACCGCGTGATAAATGACTTTGAGTTTCAGCCCCTACACACAACAGTACATGTGTGTAGGGGCGCGACTCCACTCTAGGGGATGTGGGGGTAAATTGGTAGTGCATGAAAGAGGGTGTGCAGCGTGTGGACGGCTGAATATGGAGCAGGGAAGGGGGAACAACTCAGGGATGTAGCGGCGGATGAACCCACTTTTTAATTTGTTAACCACCTGTTTAAGCTGACAGAAATCTTTTGATGTAAATTCCTAGTATATGGCCGTGGTTCTCAATCCAGTCCTCAAGGACCCCCTGTCCTGGAGGTTTTAGCTCCAGCTCTACTCCAATTAGAGGCTTCAGGTTTTCATGATACCTTAATTGGTTCAGGTGTGCCTGAGTAGAGCTGGAGCCTCCAGGACAGGAGGTCCTTGAGGACTGGATTGAGGACCACTGGTATACGTCATAGTAAGTTGTATCAAAGTGATGTAGGTTACGTGAGGATATGGTCTTTTAAGAAGTGAAGGCAATATGAGGACAGGGTTTTTCAAAGGTTGTTACAAGAGGAACGATGAGTCATCTGAGGGGGCCGCGGAGCCTGGAATGATGTTGATGATTGGGTGATGATTTCTGTCGTAAAGAGACAGGGAGACCGAAAAAGAAAAGAGACAAGAGGGTGGAGAGAGAGGACGGATGCAGTGTGAGTTGTGTCACCTATAGGAAGTCGCTTGACTGGATGAGTGACTGGCTGAATGAATGAATGAACGAATGCGGGATTCCCGTGGGCCTTGAAAATCCTTGAAAGTTTGTGGATTTGAGAAAATAAAATAAGGGCTTAAAGGTTTTTCAGAATAATGGATGGCCTTTAAAGTATTGGATATTTTTTATTAAAATAAAGCCCCCAAATTCATCCATGTGCCTCAGCTCAAGGACATCTCTCCGTCCTAACATCAACACTTCACATCCTGAGGAAAATCCGATGATGGATATGAGGCTTCTGTGATGTCTAATTTTGACCGATGTCATTAAATTTCAGCAAACAAGAACTTGAAATTCATTGAAAAGCCCTTGAATTTGATATCCAAGTGAGTGTGGGAACCCTGTGAGTGAGTGAGGGAATGAATGAATGAATGAGTAAATGAATGAGTGAGTGGGTGTTTGTCTGACAAGTTGAAGGGCCTGGGTGTGTCAGCAGGAAGGAGCTTGTCTATCCGAGAGGTACTGCTGTCATGTTCATATTTAAACCTCAAAGAATATAGCCCTGCCTGTCTGCTCCCTAGAGACTGAAAGAGAAAGAGGGAGCGGGAGAATGAGAGGAGACATAAATTGGGGGGAATAGCAGGAGATTTGGAAAGAAGGAGGGAGTGGTGAAGAAAGTAGAGAAGTGGGTAAACAAGGAGGGAAGAGACAGCGAGATTACAAAACTACGCAGGGTGACTCAGACGTACGTCTGTCTGCGTCTTGGTCCTTGGGGTTTGTGTTGTGCCTCACCGTTACCCCTGTTCACCTTATGACATAGACATAGATAATGACTCAACCTGAACTGACTAAATGGCAATGTGAAAGTTTCATACCCTGAGGGACCAAGACGGAAAACAGACACTCACACTCCTGTATTATACATTCTCTCCATATAGTCACTAAATCTCTTGTCGGTAAACATCCTGATCAATTGCATGACACCCTTTGTCAATAGAGTAAAATCTGTAATGTTTCAATAAAGTTGCTGATTTTTTGTGACAGTTTCCTTATTTTCTACTGTTATTTCTCTGCATTCCCAGAGGAGGGAAGAACGAGCCGGAGCCAGAGCAGCCCGTGCCCAGGAAGGTGACCATCCGCAGCCTGCCCTCCGCGGACGACATCGACCCTGACGTACTGGACAGCATGCACTCCCTGGGCTGCTTCAGAGACAAGAACAAACTACTGAAAGACCTGCTCTCTGATGAGTGAGTGGATGGAGGGTTAAAGGGATGGATGGTAAAAAGAAACGGTGGGATAGAGAGGGAAGGAAGGACGGTTGGATGGATGCTGAAGGAAGAAGAAGAAGCAAATGGGAAGGTGATTGAAAAGAAGGGATGAGTGAGAGGAGGAGAGAAATGTGAGAGAGAGAAGAAACCGAACGGAGTTGAAATAGGGCTGACATCAGAAACTGGGAAGAGGCCAGAGCCTAATGCTAATGAAGAACACGCTGGAAAAAAGAGAGGGAGAAGAAGAGGAGAGAGAGGGAGAGCAGTGCGTCGGTTAGAATAAAAGGAGAGATAGTGGAGTGATGGAAGGAGGAGGAGAGGGGTGGTGGTGGTGTCTGTGTACGCCAGCGGCCTTGGTTTTTCTCCCCCGGATCTTATGAAATCCTTTGAAGCTGTCACTTTAGATGTCAGAAGCCATAGATCACTTAACTGTTATCACACAGCGCTTACACTTGCTTGCCACTGGATATATCCCCCAGACTGAGCCCGGCTCGCACCACCAACACGCTCCCGGGTCACACTGTTCCTGTTCTGCTCTTTATGTTGGCGTCTAGCGTTGTGTTGTATGTGTGTGTGTTTGAGTGGGTTTGCTAGCGCGGAAAAGGTCGGTCGCCCCGCAGTCTGTGTTTCATAAAACTGGTTTTCGTAATTTGAGCGTGCAAGATGTTCAAATGTTTTTTTCCTTTCACTTTCCTTCTTTTCCACTTATTCTCCTCTCTCGCTTTCCCTCTATTTCACATCCAGCCAGCCTCCCCTGTTTACTAGCATTACTCTCTCTCTCTCTCTCTCTCTCTCTCTCTCTCTCTCTCTCTCTCTCTCTTAATGCCTTCCCTTTGCCTTCGTTCTCCTGGGAGCGTACAGTAATAGTGCTGGACTGGAGGAAATCCTTCTGTCTCTATCTCCCTTCCCCTGGTTTCATTTTAGCTGAAGTTGCAGGTCCTCGCCTCCTCGCCCCCCTGCTGCTTTCCAATCTGTCTTTATTATGGAAGGGCCAATCCCCGGGGCGTTTTGCATCGACGAGACCAGACCAGGGGCTAAAGATATTAGGCTTCCTGTTTTACTGAGAGGAGAAAGAAATGAGGAACTCGTAATGTTTTTTGATGCTTTTATGAACTTGCTAGCAGGCTGGTTATAATGGAGATGGGGCAAATCCTAAAACATCTTTATGTGCAGAACGTCTTCTGATGGCCTAATGATCTGTAGAAACCAAACTTTTTTTTAATGAGGGAATCTATTTAGTAGCTCTTTCACAATGAACCCAAAAAGATTAAAGGATATTAATCATAGCAAGTTTTTTTTTTTTTGCCTTTATGTCTTCAGCGCTTGCAGATATATGCTTGTGCGTGTGTGTGTGTATGTGGGCGTGTACGTGAATGCCTCTGTTTGCACACACCTCCGAAATCTAGTGTCCATGCACGTGTATGTAGCTGTGTGTGTGTGTGTATTTGTAAATGATTTCTCTTCCAGATGTTTTAGTGATCTGGTCTATCACCCCCCCCCCCCCCTTTCTCTACAGCGACAACCAAGAGAAGATGATCTACTTCCTGCTACTGGACCGCAAGGAGAGGTACCCCAGCCAGGAGGACCAGAACCTGCCGCCACGCAACGAGATTGGTGAGGCAGAAGACAGACAAGACGCAGACAAATAGAAAATAATAGTGATAGAATAACTAGAAAGTATTGCAGTAAAGTAATACTGCGACTGGTGTCTTTCTATCTAATACATTGAATACGCAGCTGTCTATACAGGGAAAACAAGCCAATCTATAAGTACTGTAAGATAGTAACTTACAGTAAATGTACTCCTTATATGAATTCCCCGGGTGTGTGTGGTGTTGTGGGATGTTTCCCCTCTCGAAGAAATTGGATCAGCTTTAGTGGCAGTGGATTTGCTCTCCAGTAGAGAAAGCTCTCTGTTTGCAGAAAATAGACATGCTTCTCTATGAAATGTAGTGGGCTCTTAGGGGGGTGTCAATAGGCCAGAGATTTTTCTGAAAAACTGTCTGTTGGCGAGTTAATATCCGACAGAGATCTTCTCCCATTCATGCACCACAACCTACAACAACCTAGGCTTTCCACCCACAGAAATCCGAGCGTAGTAGTGAGAGGAGGAGACGCTCTATTTAGACTTCTCCCGGGGTTATTTTCTAACAAGAGCATTGCGGTAGGAGGTGGGAGTATTATGTGCATATGTGTGTTTGCTGCGAGATAAATAGATTCCCTCTTCAGTAAATGTGATGCAGTCGATACAGCAGGCCATTAGTTCAAAGTCTGCGAGGAAACCATTACTTTTTCAATATCTGTTTCGATGTCAGTGTGATCAGTGCTGCAGATCATTCAAATACACACAACACATAGAAACACATGCATTTAAACACCTAAAGCTACATTTCTTGTATTGATTCTGAGTCTTCCCATTCCCCCCGCAGACCCTCCCAGGAAGCGGGTGGACTCCCCCATGTTGAACCGCCATGGCAAGAGGAGACCGGAGAGGAAGTCCATGGAGGTCCTCAGCGTCACAGACGGGGGCTCACCTGTACCGGCCAGGAGGGCCATCGACATGACGCAGCACGGACAGAGGTACGCACTGTACGTATAGACAGCATTGCGTTGGACTGAAATAAATAGGAGATCACCAAAAATGTTTCAAAAATGACCAAAGTGTGTGTGTGAGCTGATGCAGTGTCGAGGGACCTCTCAGCCCAGTGGCTCTCCAGCAGGTCTTTGACTGTGAGTCCGGCTCAGACTGACTCTCGCTTCGCTTTGTCTCCTGTCTCACTGTAGTAAATCAGTGTACAGTAAAAGCTTGGATATTCCCGAGGCCAATACAAAATGCAGCAAAGGAGAAAGGTATTCACTTCCCACTCACTGCTCTGCTCCCCCGCCCCCCCCTCACCTCCTCTCACTCTGGAGAAAGATGCAGCGGTGCTTCTCTTGAAAAGAACAGGTTGTTTAGACATGTGGAGGTTTCACGCCCATAGGTGGTTGTAGGGGATAGTCAACATTTGAGTAAGAACCCAACTGTGAACAGTTGGGTTCTTACTCATAGCTGTTCATAAAGTGAACAGTTTCATCCCTAGTGACTAATTCTTGCACTATATTGCCAGAACAGTTGGAACGGCAATTCCTAAAGTAACTCCTAACTCCTAATTAACTTCATTTTCAAACTGAGGAAGATTGCGCATTTCCATTTCAGAGTCTCAATATCTACAACTCCCCCTATTCCAGAGTTTGCTCAATTATCTTTTTTTTTTTCTCTTCTTCGTAATCTGAGTGCATTGATAATCAGTTTCTCCCATACTGTGCCCCACTTTTCTCCGGCGCAGAACATTTCTCTATTTTAAAAAAAGAATCCTCCAAGTCAAGCCAAAACCACACCCCCACGAGGCGCAGTGGATTGATTTTGAAATCTATTTCCTCATCTTATTTCAAAAAACCAATATATCATCGCACCGCACATTTCCGCTCAGAGCAGTGACATTTGTGACAGCGGGAAAGATTGAATCTGAGGGGCTGATAACCTGATCTGCCTAATGATTGGCAGACTGCTGGAACAAGCTTGCGTAGGTATATGACATATATGCACAGATGGAGGGTACATGCAGTCATGCTTGAACGTTTGAACCCTACAGGGGGTATACTCATCATTTCATATATGGTAGAGGAATAACATTATAAAATCCTTATCTGAACCTCAAATCTTAATAATATGATGATATATAATAACATATCGCAACACTCACTCTTTACAGAACTCGACCAACTCCGTGAGGTTTGAGGGTCTCATATGGACAACCACTTCAGGTCCTGCCACAGCTTCTCGATTGGATTTAGGTCAGGACTTTGACTTGGCCAATCCAAAATGCTAAAGTTCCCTTAATGATGTTGAGTTGTCCAGTTCTGAAAGCCATTTCTATTCAGTCTTCTCTTATTCTTATTGTTGACGGATGCACAATGACATCAGATGCAGCAATGGAGGCTTGTAGATCTCTGGATGTTATACTTTTGTTTTTTTATTAGTTTTAATATTTTTCTTGGTGATATTTTAGAAGGACGTCCACTTAAGTTCTCTCCATTTGTATATCATTTGTCTCACAGTGGACTGATGGAGCCCAAATCTTTCTAACCTTCTCCAGACTGATGCTCACTCACTACTCCTCCCTGAGCTCCTCTGAGTCTCCTTAGATCACAGCGTAGTGTTTTTCTTTCACCTGCATGGTAACACCAAACTGACCAGGTTTCTCACCTGGATTGATGGGAGTGCAACACAAACTCCCCCCCAAAGATGTGACCTTCATACCCAATTATTTACCCACTGGATTCTACTGCCCTACTTGATTTAACTATTGCAAGAGAAGGTTCACTTAATTTTGCACCTGCACTTCTTCCCTTTAAACTATTTTCATTTTACTACATACACAGTTTCCTCTAACAAAACATAAATATAGATCCTATATTTTAATTATGAAATGGTTAATTTTGATGAATTGCATTGAATTGCATTGAATTGCATCAATTGCATCAATTGCATCAATTGCATTGATGAATATTGCAAAAAGGGGTTCACAAACTTTCAGTTATGACATATCGATAAAAATAATAAAATACACATCCCCATTTTCCTCCTATTTTATAAAGCTGACTATTCACCCAATGTCAGATTTATTCATAACCATGACTAACCCTGCTAGTACGGCCAACAACGCAAATTTCAAGAATTTATTTCCCACCTTGAATGACATTTCACTAGGGGGAAGCCACTTCAGACGCCTTTTTAAAATCCATTTCAAGAGCTCCCAACTCCTAACCGTTCTGGCTAATTCCTTCAGTCCTCTTGTGCCTCTGAATTCATCTTCTTGTTTTTCATCGCCTCTACCCCCGCTCCCTTATCTCCTCGGGCGATCCGAGTCTTATCTCTTCTTTATTGAAAGGTTGCGTTACTTTAGAGGCTGCCTCCTTCTGCCCTCCACTCTGACTCATCTGTTTCAGTCCGGCCGAGAATCCCAAAATAAGCCCATTTATAATGCCGTTGATAAAACCTTCATAAACAGAGTCAACAGCGCTGCATATATCACACACAATCGAATGGCACGCCGCGTAAAGGGCATAGAAATGAATACTTTGAACCTTCATATAACGTGGGACCTTTAAGTCCACTCATATAAATCTCAATACGAGGGCCTATCTAACTCAGTGGCAGCAGCATATGGAAACGGCTTGTCTCTGCAGCCACAGTCATTGAAAAGCTCCCCTGCATCTTTCCTCCATGGTGCTTTAAATCAGTGTGTTTGTTGTTCCTCCTCCACCCCAATCTGTCTCAGGGGGCTATCTCCTGCCCTCTTTTTTCACGCTTCTCTCTCTCTCTCTCTCTCTCACTCTCCTGGTGTCACTTGTGAGCGACTGACCTTCAGTCCCAGACACCTCCTTTTCTGTTAGTTTGGAATTGCTATGCTAAATGTAGAAATGCAGCTATTTTATTTCTCTGTGTGGCTTCCTATCAGTTGGTGGCGGAGTTGGAGCCCTCCATCTCCAAATCAAATCAGGTCTCTCTCTCTCACGCCGTACATCTTTTTCCTCCCACTGCCTTCCACAGCTCTCTAGATGGTCAGCGGGGAGAAAGATGTTAGCAACAAAGCCTCTGTGAATCTGGACTTTTTTTTTTCCTGTGTTTTTGAGCTTTTCTGCCTTTTATCGTGTCCTTGTGTGTAGCTTTTGTTTGATTACGTGCGCGCTCGTGTGTACGTGTGTGTATAGAGTGTTCGAGATGCACATACAAAACAGAATTATGTCCAAACATTTGACTGAATTTCTCTGAAGCTAACCTTATCTCTCCCCGACAGCAAACTTTTGTCGACAGCGCAGACGATTCACAGAACTTTAGATCAGAGGGTGTCAGAAAGAGGACGGACTTTGAAACATCTATTTTGACAGGATACATCTCCACGAGCGCGAACGGTGGAAGAGAGAGGGGAAAGACTTTATCTGAAATTACACAACACCCATGCCTGAACCTCAATCCCTATCCAGCATTTTTTTTTTTCCCCTCGCACGTCTCGTGTATAGGCGGTCGCAATACTAACAACCCGCCCAGCCTGCGTTTCCATGCAGCTGACGGCGGTGATTTGACTGCACCTGCAGGAAGTTCATTTCCTAGATTTGGGGATAAACGTGGCGGTAGCCGTGTTCTGCAGACACACACACACACACAAAGAGACATTCTCACTTGAATGCCCATTTCATTCTTTATCAACCCAAAAGGGTCTGAGAAGACATTTAAAGCTAAACTCAAAGCTCAAAAAAGATTTAATTCTAAATCTGAACAACATGCCAGGAGAAACGAAAAGGGAGGTTAATGACATGTAAATGAAATATGGAAAAGTGCTGCAGTGCGAAGAAGAAGAAGAAGAAGAAGAAGAAGAAGAAGAAGAATATCAATTGATTTTCTTTTTACGGTTCTGCTCTAGTTGCTTCGCGCTCTTTTTCCACGCGTTTCGTTTTTTTTGGATCGGAGCTTCGACGCTAATTATTGACTCGTTTCTTTAAGAGCACCTCTGATGTTGGATCTCCGCGGCAGAAACCGGAGGGATCCTTATTATTAGAAAAATCCGAGGGGCCGAGCTGTGAATGTTAAGGCACTCGAGTCCTCCGGGGAGATGTCAGAGCTCAGGAAAGGAAATGATTTTAAACAGTGTGTTGATTTATATGAAAATCTACTCCGCGCAGAGAAACTCGATTGCCATGCAGGACAGAGTCAATGGAGAAGAGGAAAAAATATTAAATTCCTCCACTTCCTTTTATATCACACTGTCAGAGAGCAGCATTGTATTTTGGCTGTGGAAGTATTATTTGTGCCCCTCCCCTCCCTCCTTTGACTCCAGGCGCCATCCATTTTATTTGGTTTCCGTTTCGTTTTATGTGAGTCCATGCCCTCATCCCAAAACCTCTTGTACTTGTTCCATCCCCCCACAGCACAGTATTAGACCCCCGCAGGCGTCTTGGATGGGCCTCAGACACAGCCATTGGTCACACACTGAGGACATGGCGCCCATTCCAAAACAGGCTTATGGGAAAAGTTAGCTGAAGGACTAATGGATAATAGAAAGACTACAACAAATGGCTGGCCACACACAGACACACACACACACATAAAATGTCTATCTGGCTGCAGTTTCTTCTTCTCTGGATTTCCTAACGTGGCCCTCGTTGTTTCCATGTGAAAGATGACAAATGATTGGTTAGCTGTGTGCGCCGCTCACTATAAATAAAACACTCGTCAACAATAATTCATCGTTCCTCCCGACGCCGAGCCTGAGCCTCTTGACAGCCCGTTACTGTACGGCATCAACCATCTGTAGCGTTAGCTTTACACAACTCCTGGTCCAACGCTAACAGATGCAGAGCGCCTGTAACAGTATGCTGCCGATGGCCCGAGGGCACTGTGTGTTTCCGGGCCATGTTTTTAGATGAAGCGCAATCGGCCATGTATGTGCAGGCGCCGTGGAGGGAAGCTGCGGGGCTATCTCTCGGCGGACCGTTGGACTTGAACGTGAACTGAATAAGGAGTCCTAGCCAACGAGGTCTCAGCAACACCTACATGAGCGCAATGCATACTCACACCACGCAGAGACTGACAGGAATATAAAAATAGCGAGAGAGTGGGTGTTTCTATTTTTTCCCCCTTCTCTCTCATGATAGCTGTTAGGGTATAGCTGCACTTTAATCCTATTTTCCGTTTCCGTGAGGAGGAACCCCCCCGCTCTAATATCGGCTCTTCCTGCAGGCCGGTTGGGGCAGATGATGCCCAGAGGAAATATGTTTTTGCTCAAGTCGTTTCATCTTTTTTCTTCATCTCTTAAGAAATAGGGAAGGTCTCAATTTTTGTAGCATTTTGTGATCACCTCCGTCTGAAATGTTTCTCCTAAAACCCCCTCAGGAGCGAGGAGGAGATCACAGAGGGACTTTATTCTTGAGACTGTATGAGATACATTTGATATATACATGTATATAATGGTAATAAGCTCCTACTATATGGCTGCTGCCCCCGTGGCTTCAGCAGGAAAAAGCAGAACAAGCAGCATAGGACTCATAAAACATAAAGCTCTGATCTCATGGGCTCGTGCATGGACACATATTCAGAGTTGAATTAGAGAAAAAGGAGAAAATGCCTTTAGTCTCATCTTAGTGTTGAAAAGAGCTCATTTGTTTTCTAGGAGAAATAAAACTTAAAAATATGAGATCAGTTCTTGCTTTCCTGTGACGTAATGGCATGTCCATGTATGGATGTTTGTCTGTAGTGATGTGGTGCTGTGGGACTGATCCAGAATCAGGAATGAGAATCAGTCTCCATTCCTCCATCCCTCCCTACCCTCCTGCATTCCTCCACCCCTCCTCCATTCCTCCCTACCCTCCTCCATTCCTCCACCCCTCTGTACCCTCCTGCATTCCTCCCTACCCAAGATTCAAGATTCAAGATTCAAGAAGTTTAATTGTCACATACACACACGAGGTGTGTAGTGAAATGCAAAGTGGCAATGCTCAGCAGAAATGTGCAAAATAACAGGTTCACACTATTTACAATAACCAGCACAATATTTACAATGTCACAGTTTTAAGAGCTCCATATAAAAAACACCACAATATTTACAATAAGAGCACTTTATAAAAAAAATATAGTAAAAAAAGGGAAAATTGTATGTATAATATAATATAATATAAATGATAAATTATGTGTAGTCTTTACCTAAGTGTGTGTGTGTGCATAAGAGGGGCAGTGTGTGTGTCTTGGTGGGGGCCCTGGTGAGGTCAGAGTTCACAGTCCTGATGGCCTGAGGAAAGAAACTCCGTCTCAGTCTCTCTGTTTTGGCAGCGTGACTACGGAGGCGCTTGCCTGACCGCAGCAGCTGAAACAGTCCGTTGTTGGGGTGGTGAGGATCCTTCATGATCCTGCAGGCTCTGGTTCTGCACCTCCTGGTGTACAAGTCCTGCAGGGTGGGGAGTGTAGTTCCAATAGTGCGCTCAGCCGAACGCACTACTCTCTGCAGAGCCTTCCTGTCCTGAGCGGAGCTGTTGCCAAACCAGGCAGTGATGCTTCCTGTCAGGATGCTCTCCACAGCTCCAGAGTAGAAGGACTGAAGGATCCTCCGGGAGACTTTAAATTTCCTCAGTTGCCTGAGGTGGTAAAGGCGCTGCCTCGCCTTTCTCACCAGAGTGTCAGTGTGTGTGGACCATGTGAGATCTTCGGTGATGTGGACTCCCAGGTATTTATACCTGCTCACCCTCTCCACAGTCGTCCCATTAATCCCCAGTGGTGAGTACGTCCTCTGTTGTTGTGTCCTCCTAAAGTCCACAATCAGCTCCTTAGTTTTGGTAACATTCAGGAGGAGGCTGTTGTCCTGGCACCAGAGTGACAGCTCAGCAACTTCCTCCAGGTAGGCCTTCTCGTCGTTGTTGGAGATCAGGCCCACCACCACTGTGTCATCCGCAAACTTAATGATGGTGTTGGAGCTGAACCTGGCCACACAGTCATGTGTGTACAGGGAGTACAGTAGGGGGCTGAGGACGCAACCCTGGTGTTTCCTTCATTCCTCCACCCCTCCTCCATTCCTCCCTACCCTCCTCCATTCCTCCACCCCTCCCTACCCTCCTTCACTCTTGTGCTGAGGTCACACTGATTGGGGTTGAGGTCCTTCTCCACAGCAGAGCCAGCCGAGGAAAACACTAAACAAGGCTTTTGCACCTTGCCCTCTGTCTGCGTCGCAGTCCTCATTTTTTTTTTATCTTTTTACAATCGTTCTGCAGGTTTGGCCATATGTTAACAAACGTGTCTATGGTGAAATGGAGAGAGAAAGAGAGGGAGAGAGGGAGAGAGAGAGGAGGGAGGGGGGTAATATTAGATTGAATGACAAAGAGGAACAGTGTTGTGACAGTAAGTGAACAGCTGGTGTTTCCCAGTGTTGACAGGCACCGTGTTTGTGTTTGCGTGCACGCGGGTGTGTACGTGTGTGTGTGTGTGTGTGTGTGCATGCGCGTGTGTTTGTGCGCGCTTGATGGAGACAGATTGTTCTGTGATTGTTCATCTCTGAGCGCGGCTCTGCTCGTAGGGGTTATTGACGGCATCTGCGGGAAAAGAAAAACATGACAAATGGCACTCAACCAAATGTCCCACTTCATTTTCCCCCCTCAAGACATTTTCTACTGAGGCAGTGAAAAAGGCCTAAAAAGTCAACACACATATCATTTATTAACTATAGACCGACGGAATGTGAATCTGAACGCTAATCTGTGGAAAATTGTAGATTTCCAGGTGAATCTGCAGTCAAATCGTCGTATTTGAGACCCAAGTTGGAGTAGTTGCAATCGCTGTTGGCGATGTCTACTGCCAAGTCACTACTGCCAAGTCACTACTGCCAAGTCAATACTGCCAAGTCTGTTGCTGTGTATTGTTGTGTTCTGGTTTTCTTTGTGTCAATAGGTGTCGTGTTTGCAGGGGGCTTGATAGCAACCCTTGTGTTGAGTGTGATGATGCCATATGCTGTAGTGCTTTCTAACCATGCTTAACGTGTCACGTCTGCATGTTTATAACAACACGTCACATGTTGATCTCACAAACTACTTCCTGTGTGTGTGTGTGTGTGTGTGTGTGTGTGTGTGTGTGTGTGTGTGTGCATGCATGTGCCACAGGTCGCGGTCTATCAGTGGAGCCTCCTCCGGCCTCTCTACCAGCCCCCTCAGCAGCCCGCGGGTAAGTACACACACACACACACACACACACACACACACACACTCCTGCCCTCTTGACCCACTGCTCAGGACCCTAACTGTTTCACCTCCAGGCGTAACACAGGGCAAGCCATCCGACCCCGCTGCTGACCCCCATCTTATTGGTGTTGCTGTTTAGGTCATCAAGAGAAAATGCAATCGCTAAGGCTAGATTGCGTTGTGCTGCCGACCTTTAACAACGCACAGGCAAATACACCATGAACACACAGCGGAGAGGCAATATCGCCGCGTCTGTCTCTGCAAAAATGCAATATAGTTCTGCTGTTCCACGGTGTTATTAGTCTGAGATATGGGATCTTTATCAGCCCCTCAGGTTTTAAAGCCAGAGTTCAGTTCTCTTTGCATTTCCAGGAAGCAAGGATGAGAAGTTGTCTGTGTAAGACTAGGCTTTGCATGAGGCGGTATTGTGTGTATTGTGTATTTAGCCCTCCCGCACACGGAGGACATAACATCACCGCAGCAAACTTCCTCCTCCTCCCTCAAAGCCCCTTCTCTCTCTCCATCTCCTCCTCGTATTATCCCTGTCTCTGTTTTCTGTAGCCTGAGCTCCGTGGAAATCCAGCTCAGGGAATGCTTCAGAAAATCCCACTTTTCCCCGCTTAGAGCAGGGGGAGCTTTTGGTAAACTTTTTCCAGCTGAATAGTTTGAGAAGGCTCGAGATTAGCCCGGGGGTTCCTAAGACGAGCTCCTCACGCCACACAGGTTTCTCTCAGCCTGATCTGAAAGGGAAATTGATTTTTTTCCGAAACCTACAAAGCCCCGGATTGCGCTCTCGCCAAGTGATTCCACGTATCGGGTCGCATTTGTGCCGGCGGAAGGGGGGGAACAAGGAGGTCCTGAGTAGTTTGGGTGATCTTCTGAAATGGCCCTCCACAGGGACGCTTTCTGGGGGAAATATGTCGTCAATTTTACCATTACGAGCAACAGACCTTGAACGTTACATGTGTCTGGCTTTAAAACATCAGCAGGCTACACAGGAGATTTCACAGCAGAGATACCATAACAGTACCCCCCCCACTCCCCCCCTTGTCAATGGGATGTCCTGGCTCCTCTTCACAGCTGGCCTAATGTCTGTCACACCTGTCTCTCTGTGTCTGCTAGCAGAGCCCTCTATGTTCTATCCAAGTGCAGTCCATCCTTTTATCTCACTTCTGTTAACTTTCTAATTGTGTGCAATACTTGCTGCTCTTTTGTTGTGGTTCTCATCGACTGTTTGTTTTGTTGTCTTGTTTGTTGCCTTTTGGCTCCATTCACCGAATGGTCTAACTGCATGTTTTTTTTTGTTTTTTTGTCTTCTTTCTTTTTGCAATGCCTCCATCCCTCCTGTCTGTGTACACATCTCACCTGCCTCCCTGACTGCCTCCACCGCTGGCTTCCTGGTTATTTGTTCTTTTGTCTTGCTGCATCTATCTGTGTGTGTGTGTGTGTGTGTGTGTCTGTCTGTTTTCATCCTCCACCTGCTTTGTCTGCTGGCTGTCTTGTGTTGTGTGTGTCCTCATGCTGACTCCAGCCTGTCAGAAAGTTCTGCGTCCCGCCCCAGTCCCCAGACTTGTCCCAGTCCCCCAACACCAGCCCCTGCCCGTCCCCCGAGCCCCTTCCCAACCACGCGGGCCCCCGCATCTCCACCCCCAACTCCCTCACTCCCAACAACGAGCCTTTCCCGGCGGCTCTCAACAAGACCCAGACTCTCCCCGCCAAGCCCAGGGTTCCCCCCAAGCCCCTCCACGCCACGCGGTCCAACCCCCTCCCAGACAGCAACCCAGATCCCTCATCCGTTGCCAAATCGGAGCCCTCCACTCCGAGCCAGCTCCCCTTGCAACCGCCCTCTGTCTCTTTGCCCCCCACCCCCACCTCCCCATCCTCCCCATCCCCCACCCCCAGTGTGCCCGTCCCCAGCAGCCCCCGGGTACGGCGCCCCCCACTCGCCGCCAAGCCTCAGCTCTCTGTGCCCTTCAGCCCAGTGGTGCCGCTGTCGCCCATCCGGCTGCACCACTTCCACCCCGTGGCGCCTTCTTCGGTCACTGACCACCGGCCCAAATCTATCCCCCTCATACAGGTTACCCCTCACCCCTCCCCTCGAGGCAGCCCCCTCCCCACCCCCAAGGGCACACCGGTGCACACGCCCAAGGAGAGTCCGGCCGGGACCCCTACTCCCACGCCGCCCCCCAGCCCCTCCATCGGAGGCATGCCCTGGAGGACGCGCCTCAACTCCATCAAGAACAGCTTCCTGGGCTCCCCACGCTTCCACCGCAGGAAACTCCAAGGTACTAAAGGATGCTCTCATCGCTGCAGCTAACTTTTTTTTTCACCTCCCCCAAAAAGTGTGTTCTACTCTTTCTCTTTCTCTGAGCCTTTGACCTTTGTCTGACCTTCGACCCTGCTTCTTTACAGTTCCCACACAAGAGGAGATGTCCAGCCTCACACCAGAGTCTTCCCCAGAGTGAGTGGATACTGTACTTTTGTTAAAGATACTCTCTTATACCAAATGTACCACAATGGGCTTGCTGTATACTCACCCCAAGTGCATAACCTCTCGCTGCCCTCGCTAGTCCGTCTGTCAGTCGGTCAAACTGGCTTGACAGTGCCGTGTTTTGGAAAAGCATCACGCCCATGAATGTTTGATCATGTTAGTTCCGGCCTGCTGAGTTCAAGTAACCTCAGGTCCGGTGTGGTGTGCAGAAACAGGGCCACAGACACAGTCGGCCGGTTACGAGTGAGGGAAGGTAGTATGGATGATGCTCCAGATGCTCCTGGGGGGGCCTGATAGCTCACGACTGGCCTAGATATGCCTAGTGTGGTTGGCTGACTGGCTTGGCTTGGCCATTTTCCCACCTGGCCCTGGAAGGACATCTGTCCTGGGGAGGGTTGGAGAGTTGGATGGAAAAGGCCTTCTGTTAGCTGCAGATGGGACTGGAGCATATACAGTCACACACCAGCCGCAGACAGATTCTCACTACAGTAGGAAAAGGCTCAGCAGACATCAACTGGTTTCAGGTCAGGAACTTTGTAAGTCTGGAGTTTGAAAGGGGTCAACCAGGGAGACAGTTTAGCCCGCGGCCCTTTCTTTCCCTGAATGTTGTGAGTTTTGTAAAATGCTGCAGAAATGTCTATTTTAAGAAATATGAAATGAAATATTAATAAGCTGTGAATCCAGAGCAGGAGTCCATATGGCTTGTTAGTGGGTGCAGGTACCCCTGGGCTGAGGCCAGCAGTGAATTCATCTTTCTCTACCCCTTCTGGACCTACAGATCTGCTCAATTATCTCTCTCTCTCTTACACACACACACACACACACACACTCCACCACCCCGGTGGCACAGAAGGTGTAATGTCAGAAAACTTTTCTCCTCTCCACACTTTTTGGCTCATTTCCCCTCGGGGCATCCTCTGTTTTCCATCTCCCAAAGCGCACACACACACACACACACACACACACTACACATCACCATCTCCACAGAGGAATGAATGGATGCATGTGTGAATGGATGGATGTGAAAGGGAAGCAAAAAAAAAAGGGAGACAAGCGAAAGGTTCTCTGTCAGCAGTAAACAATGTAAACTTGTCTTTTTCTTTTTCTTATCTCTCCTGACAGACTTGCCAAAAAATCCTGGTTTGGTAACTTCATCAACCTGGAAAAAGAGGAGCAGATCTTCATCGTCATCAGAGACAAGCCTCTCAGCTCCATCAAGGCGGATATTGTCCATGCCTTTCTCTCCGTACGTACACCTCCGCTTCACCCCCATCCATCCCTCATGCCCCTAGTGTTTCTCCCTCTATCTCCTCATGTGTGTCCCTGTACCTGATGCAGGTACTTTGCCTATTCTAACAGAAGGCGGTGATTGTCTCTCTCTCTCTCTCTCTCTGAGCGTTTGCTAACATGCCTCTGATGTATGTAACCGTTCAGTAAACTGCTTGTGCTCAGCTCTTCTATTTTCTGTCTGACTGCAGCTCTCAACTTGAGGTCAATAGAAAATCAACACAGAGCACTGATCATTAGCATATAGATGCTTTGCCCTGAATGCCTTGTATTGAGCATGTGTGTGTGTGTGTGTGTGCCTGTACATGCAAGTGTGTATGCTTAGATGTTTAGTGCAAGAACCAGTGAGAGAAATAGATCATATCAGTGTGTGTGTGTGTGTGTGTTTTATCATAGTGAGGATGTACCAATGTGTGCAGGGGTGGCAGGCGACATCGGGGGGTTTCTGTAACGACCCACATTCAAACGGTGGTGGCTGATATTCACTAGTACAATAATTGGACAGAACCACCACCACCACCGCCCCAGTTAGATTTAACAAACTCTAAGTAAATGCCAACTCTGCCACTGCGGGTCAATGTCAAACCTGTTTCTCCCCCCCCCTCCCCTATTCCCGGAGGTAGCTATTTTCTCCTCCAGGTTATACTAGCCGGTATTCCAGACAGGAGATTGGCACCTGAATCAGTGGAATTACACCTCTCAGCAAACTCACATTAATGGAATGCCGGGCACTTTGGTGAAACGCGACAATTTCAGAGCTCACCTGTTCACCGGGCATGCAAAAGTCATTTTCTTTGGGGGAGGCGGGAGAGTGGAATGTTGTTGGACGATTTAAGATTACATTAGCTTAAATCTCCCCGGCATGCACGGCTGCTCCCCGAGGTGCTAATCTCCCTGGTATGGAGGGTATTTTAACGAGGGGTTTATTCACCTTGTCATCCGCAATGTGTGTGAGAACATTAAACATCGACGCTCTCTGTGTGTAATCCATTTACTCGCCTCGTTTTTTGGCTGTTTATTTTTATCCCTATCTCGTCCCGTTCTCCTCCTTCATCTCTCTTCTTTTTTCTTTTCCTCCCCTCCTCCTCCCAGATCCCCAGCCTGAGCCACAGCGTGATCTCTCAGACCAGTTTCCGGGCGGAGTACAAGTCCACGGCCGGCCCCACTGTCTTCCAGAAGCCGGTCAAGTTCCAGGTGGACATCACCTACACGGAGAGCACGGCCGCCACCAAGGAGAATGGCATCTACTCTGTCACCTTCACCCTGCTCTCAGGTGACGACACACACACAGGGATGCTCACTCTCTCTCTTATACACACTCTCTCTTTTCCTCACACACACACTGTTAGGGATGCATTGGAGCTGAATGGGGTATAATAGCAGGCTATTTGGAGCCTGCTGGTTTTTTGATGTCACTGACCATATACGCGGCAGGTACCCAGCAGGAGCCCACGGTAGCGTTCCTCTCCGGCCCCCCATTTATCATCTCCCGCCTTCCCTTGATTCCTTCTTCCCCTGTCACATTTCACACCGTGTCCTCTCTCGTCTTTCCTATCTCCTTAGTTCTATTGTTTTTTTCCGCCTCTTGATTTTTTTTCTGTCCTCTTCCCCCGTGCTCCTGATGCTAATCGTGGCGATATTTCTCTGTGTCGTCTGTGTGTTTGTTTGTTTTGTTTGTTTGTTTGTGTGTTTTTGCGCACGTCTGTGTTCGTGTAGGACCCAGCCGGCGCTTCAAGCGAGTGGTGGAGACGATTCAGAGCCAGTTGTTAAGCACACATGACCAGCCTGGGGTCCAGCAGCTGTCTGGTGAGTAAGACCTTAACACCAACCTCCCCCCCCCATCCATTTCCAAAACCCCTCACCCTTGCCCTCTTCACTCATTCACCCACCCGACCCCCCTCACACACACACCTCCCTCACTGCTGAAGCTGAGCTAAATCCTCCCTTTTCCTCCCCGTGCTTGAACCCCCGAGCCCCCCTCTCCGCTTCCCTCTGCATGCGTCTTGCCCCGCACTTCACCGCCAAGAAGGGTTAGGAGTCAGACTCTCAGACAACCGCACATCCCGGGGTCACATGTCGTTTCGTTGCCCTGGTGATGAAGAGTAGCGTAGCAGGTAGGGCGAGCTGATTCTTGATCTGTGCTCTGGGGCAACTTTTTTTTACTTCCAAGACTGATCCGCACAGCTTGTCGCCATGGCAACACCGGTGCGCCACAACACATTCCCACAATGCACTGCACAGCTACACCACACCTGACAAGCCCTCTCTCTCTCTCGCTCCCTCCCTCTCTCTCTCTCTGTATGCGTGCACTATGAAACCCCCTCCCCCCTGCTTCTTTTTTTTGTGGCCTGTTTTTTCGCTGCCCCTCGTCTTCTAGATACTGAACCTGTCACCGGTCCTAATCGCTATCCAACCTTTCACCTTTGAACTCCGAGGCGTGACTCCGAGGACCTCCTAGTCCAATTCCTTCTTGCTTCTTCTTCATGAGCCGCGGGGGTTGATGCCGAGTCCCTGCGACATGCACAAACCGATTCAGTCCCACTGTATGGCTGCGTCCTCTTTTTCCCCTCAACACCCGGTCTGGAACGACGAGCAGGAAAGAAGAAGAAAAGAGGGAACAGACATCCTTCTCCTCCCCTTCTCCTCTTAGCATGTCCTTTCCTTGTGAGTCTTTGGTCTGTGTCCGCGTCCATCTCACTCGCCATCCTCTTGACAACAGCCCCACCTGCTGGTCGACAAGAGAAACACCACCGGCACTATTTAGACTGTATGCTTCAAAGAAATTTACTAGGAGGAGGTGCTGTTTTTTACAACTACAACTACTCCTGCGACTGTAATGTGATGATTGTAGAGGCTGTTATCAGGATGGGCGTGAGATCAGCCTTTCACAGCCTTTTCATTTCTCTCCCTTGGTTGTATGTGTCTCTCTTTTTAACCCCATCTCCATCCCATGGCTGCCTCAGTCTGTCAGAGCTCGGCAGCATAGCCTTTAAAGTATGTGTGCTCTTTGTTTCTTTGGGTTACGTGCAATATCACTCTCACCACCCGTCGCTTAGAAAAGAACGTGCATCAAGTTTGCGTCAGCTTGTTCGGTATCAGCAGTCACGACAGCTGTTATAACATGTTGCGGTCTATTATCAGAGCTGCTGCGCCTCAGTACGTTCACTCCTGCTGGTGTGATGTAAAGCTGATTGACTGTTTGAGGCGTGGGAAGGGCAGATGACTTCCACAGTCAAATTAGAGGAAATTAGATAAGATGATGATCCCTGTGGGTTGTTGCAGCAGCAGATATGAGAAAACACACAATATGGAAGATAATACAACGAGACAATAACAACATATTGAGAACATTACAGCAGATAACTAAATGTTTCCCGTGTTGGAAGTCGGCCACAGCACCGAGAATAGTCAACTGTGGATACAAGTACCATTATCTGAAATGTCTTTCCAGTAAAGACGCCAACGCTAACCTTGAAACAGGCCGGTGTGTGTGCTCAGCTATAATTAAAAGCTTTGTTAAAATAAATCCTTGATTTCTATCCCCATGCCCTCTTTTCCTACGGCCTCTTAACACACTACCTGCCCGGAGGTCCTTCTGAAGAAAAAAAAAAAAAAAAGCCCATTGGCGGTAATTAAGAATAGACATGGCTTAGCATAACAATGGCTGGCACACAAAGGACTTCGTCAAGTGTGGTCATTATGTCCCTCAATCACCAATAACAGCAGCGTACCTGGGAGAGCTTAGGGAGACAATGGAAGGGGTTAGGAAATGAAGGGGGGAAAGGAGGTGGAGGAGAGAGGAGACGGGACCGAGGAAGAGAGAGCACGCAAAGATCGTAAGTCGTTTTTTCAAAATGACTGGAGTGAAGTGACTGAATGCAGAATACCGTTTGACACGAGAGAGAAAGAGGGGCCATTAGGGAAAGGTGGGCTGGGACTATTATCCAGTTGGATAATGGAGGAGTCAAAACCAACTGTGGCACATTAACACACACACACACACACACACACACACACACACACACTGCTACTTCAGGCAGTTTTCAAGCTGGCAGTGCGTGTTTATTATCAGACGGGAGTGTTGGGAACGAGGCTTTTGAAAGTAAAACAGCCATAAAAGAGAATCCTTTTAATAAGTACCGATACTCAGATGTTCTCCAGTCCAGTCGGTGTGTGTGTGTGTGTGTGTGTGTGTGTGTGTGTGTGTGTGTGTGTGTGTGTGTGTGTGTTTTATCTGTATAGCATCACCCCTGCCTGATTTTACTGACGTTGTCACCGTTCATTAGCTGGCCCACAGGACTCTATCCCACAAATGGCTGTTGTGCCAAGTATTTAGAAACAGCACTTTTTGTGACGGATGGCTCCCAGAGATGTGCTGTGTGTGCACCATTAAGAAAAAGAACATCGACTTTTTATTTGCTCCATTTCTCATGTTCTGTGTCTTCACCAGCAGCGGGACCATTAACGCCCCATAGAAAAAAAAAGATGCTTGTGTTTAGCTGAAGATCATCTACATGCATACTGTATGCACACACTCACTAAGGTTATGGAGAAATACTCTTGTTTTATTTAGCGTATCCACCTGTTTCATTCTACTACGGCATCAGGTGGCGACAGTATTCATGACACTGTTGCAGCCCATCACAGTTTTGACTTCACTGTGGTGAAACCCTGGAAGAGAGGGACAGGGAGGAGTCGAGGCTTTTCTCACTTCAAAGGGTGGCGCAATGACAACGCGGCCTCCTGCTGTGTTTGATATCTCTGGCCAGGTTTTCTAGTTAACGCACCACAAAAGGAAGGCGAGTTACAGGTGCTGCACCGGGTCCGATAGCTACAGGGCAGAAGACAAGCCTCCACTATTTTCACTTTGTTAAAGTTCGATACTGCAAAAGCTTCCGGTAATGGTTAGGTTTCGCAAAAAAGGGGGGCGGCAGATATCAGTCTCCAAGGGGCGGCTTCACCACTTGTCATTGTCCTCCCTCTGCCATCTGTCCTGCTTCTGGCTGGCCAGACCTGCTTGGGCACCAAACCAAACACACACCACACATCACATGTTTCTAGTTTGTATCAAGAAGTGTTTTACTTAAGATTTATAGACGTCATTTTTTTTTAATCTTCACACAACTGAGCTCCTTATGATCACAAATGACGACTTTCACCGAAGCCCGGAGGATGATTAATACCTTCACTCAGCCCCGCTAACTGCTGTAGTTGCTGCTGGTAGATTGAATGGCTACTTGAGTGCAATATATCCATTGGTTTTTGCTGAGACGTGTGTGCATGATCGATGGGAGCTCGCACATTTCATAGTCCTGACGTCTCCGTTTCTCCTCCTCCTCCTCCTCCTTGCCTTCTCGCCCTCCGCCTCGCTCTCTCTCTATCTGTAACTCCTCCCGTTGAACCCCATTGTTCATCAGTTTGTTTGCTCTCTCTCTCTCTGTTTCTTCTCTCTTTCCCCCTTTTTTTTTTTGTCTTCTTTTCTTCCCGTCTGTGTGTCTACCTAGGCAGCCCATTGAGTAACTTCTTTGACGTAATTAAACAACTTTTTTCAGACGAGAAGAACGGACAGGTGCCCTACCCCTCTGGCACGCCCTCCAAGCGCTGCCTCTCGCCCATGCACGTCCAGAGGCACGAGCCAGAAACTAATGACACCAAATGCCCTGCCGCCGGTAGAGACAGAGCCAAGTTGTCGGTGGCATCTGTGGGGACGCAGGAGGAGTCTTAGACCTGAGACACTTAGATCGAGCCAGCACTAAAACTCAACCCAGTATCTGCCAGTGGCACTCTGCACAGAGAGAATATTCTATGTGTACATAGCTAGATGTACATAACCAACTATGGACACTTTTTTTTTGTATAAAAATGACTTTATATAGATAGAAATATATTAAGAGAACCAAACTGATATTTTACAAACAACATACTGCACCAACACTAAGCCCTCTCCCTCCACTCTCCCTGTCATCACCCCTCAACGTCCACCATCATCACCACCCTCTCTCCCACCCATCAAAGCGCCTGTGGCTCTCTGTTGTTGCTCCCTTGCTGCTAACCTGTGTGATGACCTGACTTGTTTCTGATACCAGGAATTATCCAGAAAACCTATTAAGTCCCTCCTCCTGCTCCCTCCCTCGACCACCCCCCTCCGACCACCCCAAGAGACGGACATTTGTTGACGGAGGACTGCTTTTAGAGGTGCGCAGAGGGGGTGGGGGGCGGGGAGTTACCATGGAAACAGACCCTTCATGCAGACGTCTACCTTCACCTCCCTCTGTGCCCCTTCACATCTGCAACATCTGCCAGCCCATCGCTACAAGTAGAAGAAAATACCTACAGTGGTCCCCATTTGAAACGGAAACACACCTCAACACACACACACACACACACACGCACACACACACACACACACACACACACACACACACAGAAATAACGCACAGTCCTGCAACCAAGCTACCCTTTCCTCTCTTCCCACTTATGTGATCGTTCAGTAACTGGAAGCATTTTACAACACAGTTCTCATATAAGCTATACACAAACAACACACACACAAAGGACGTATACACACACACACACACGCACAGGTACAGGATGTACAGACAAACTCTGGGATGTATTAACAGGAACACGAACAAAGAAAAGACATGACACACCGGAGGAGGAGAGAAGGGGGAGGAGTTTTTTGCGGATAGCCCAAACAGCCGACGCGGACGCTTGCTGGATTGTATTGTTTGCTTTTTAATGTACTTTCTTTGTGGAGAACTCGGTTTAAAATACTAACTGACTTGACTAGACTCGGTACTACTGCTGCAAACGGACTGGAATTGTGATTTCAGAGAGGACGGGGTGTGAGACGAGCAGGGCGTAGGGGGCAGTATAGGGGAGATTATACGCTTAGTATAGGGTTGGGGGGAGGGACGCGGGTGGGTATGTGGGTATTTAAAATGAATGATCTATTCTGTTGTACAGACTGATATCATTTCTTATGTAAAAAAAAAAAAGAAATGTCTAGTTGTGACACTCTGTTTAGATACCATAGGGCTGGGTTGGAAAACCTGCCCGCCACAAGCTGTTGTTTTAAATTCTTCCCTGGTATTTTTGTTACATGATCATTTATTTGATTGACCTGATGATCCAAACACATTCCTGTTCGTCCTCCTCTTATCTGCAGCGCTGTTTTGTTTTTTTCTTTCTTTGTCTCACTTACCAGCAGTAGGAGTCGGAGGAACAAAAAAAAAAAAACGTGTTAAATGCAATTGTGGATATTTTTGTATTTTTTTCCTCCTTATTTATTCATGTTGGTTCATCTCACTGTTTGATATCCTAATTTATTATAACTTGGCTATTTATATGAAAGAAGCTGTTAGGTCAGTTGAATGTTATTTATTACCCTCTTTGTGTGTTCGTAAATGGGGCGACGTTTAAAGAAAAAAGTTTTATTTTTTTGTTTTTTTTTGTTTTTTTTGTCTGACTTGAACAGAATTATGTAACATGGACACGTTGCAAATTCTCTCTTCCCCGACCTTTCTGAGAGGGAAAGAGAACTTGTGGTATCTGTTGAAAAAAATAATGATTTACCAGTAATTTAAGAATGTAGACTTAGCCTCTTTTTGGAGAGGGAATATGCTCTTCTATTGATATTTGTCAGTTTCATATCATCGTGCGTGTAGGCCAGGCCTGAGGAGAAGGACGCCACAGATCCCGAGCCACTCCTTCTCTTTTTGTAAATAGACAGACACACCGTGGGGTTGATCATCTTCTCAACCATGCTGGGGATTCCTGCTCTCTGCTTTTAGCTTGTATTGCTGTGTGCATGTCAAACATGAGCTTTTCTTTGCATGGCTTCAGTGTTAATGTTCCATGACAAACTCACTCCTTCTCTCAGCCTTCGTCACTTCTCTCTCTCCACAAGACTAACTTTTTACGTTCAGATTCCCCCCTCTCTCTCCCTTACTTTTCCGCCCTCTCTGCTTTTATTTACGCCCCCTCTTTTTCCTTGTTCCTTTGCTCCCGCTGCCCCTTTTCCCCTCCTCCTCCTCTATCTTGTGCACAAAGTTTTGAACGATGCTTCCTCTACTCTGTACCTCTCTCTGGAAGGCTCAGAAGTCTGGATTATCTCTACCTTTAGGTAGAAGGGGCACAGGGAGGGGATATCAGTACTACAAACACAAAGCAATACCCTATTGTTCACCCTCCTATCTATTTTCTACAATGGGAAGCTAGCAACACTAAGGACATCTGATGATTTTGAGGCCCAGAGAGGCCTTTTTACAGAGCAGGAACAAAACCGACTGATGTAATCCCCATGTAACATAACTGTGAGCATCTTCAGTGCTGAAACAAATAAACTCATTCAGTTATGGTGTGTGTTTATTTCCACTTTGTGCCTGTGTATGTGTGGGTGAGTGCTTGCATGCCAGACCTGGGGCAAAACATATGCAATACTTCTGAATGTTTTATCATCCTGTAGGACAATCCAACGGTACAAAGTTTAGATAGTATTTGATGGTAATTGGTAAAATGGTACATGGCTGCATTTATATAGTGCTTTTATCCAAAGTGCTTTACAATATATGATGGCTAGTTTTGTGTAGCTTTGTGTGATTGAGAAGTTACCAGACACTATCATAACTGTCCTGATTCAGGAGACTCCCTAGTAATCCCTGCAGGTTTTGCACATACAATTTGATTAGGACACGCAACTGTGGCTGTGTTATCCAGGATTTCAGGTAAGTGTATACCAGTCCCAACCAACAGATGGCACTAGATGTCTTGGAATAACCCTGAAACATTGTGTGCCTGTAGAAATGACAAGGGACACGTTGTAAACACTGTTTGTTTTCCAGGCTGAGACCTTTATTACAATATTGAGCATTAAAACAGACTTTATGCAGTCTAAATCCCATGTTGGATTCTGTTATTGTACCTTTGTAGAAGCATTAACCTCAGCATACATCAGCTTAATCAACTGTTAGAGTGTGCAGGACCTGGAAAACAGCAGCTACACAAAAGCAACTTTTTAAACAATAATATTAATAATTTGCATGGATTAAAAACACAATAAAAAGGGAACACCCTGTTAAATACTCTCACATCTTTTTTCTCTTTAAATAGAAAATGTCAATCCCAGTCTTTAAGTTTTTTGTTTCTCCTGTCATACTTTTTTTTTTTTTTTAAATAGATAATAAAAACAAACAATTACATTAAAAAAAGGTACATTTGTCATCCCACTTCTGAATCATAACAATCCAAAGCTTGCATCAATGCTGGAGGCCCTCTGTCCTGCCAGTCCCCATTATTACGTTGAGTGGGACATAGCCAAAAAGTCCAGCATGGCCACCTCACTTGATTCTTCATCATCTTCCATCACTTCCTGGAACTTCATTCAGAACCAAGGTGGTACTGTTGAGTTGTGTTGTCAGGCTTTTGTCCACTAGAGGGCAGCAGAGACCTACAATTCACAGAGTTCTCACCTGCTGCATCCATCTGTCACTTTTCTCTCCATTCAAGCTTCCAGAGCCTTGGAGAGAGAGCATCACATCCACCCACTCTTCTACGTCATAGACATACCATACACTGCAATAAGTGGTGAGATGGAGTGCTCAGGCACCAAATTTGTCCATGGAGCATAGTCCGAACCCACTGTTTGTGTCCATTACAGTGTCAAGGTACAGTAGAACTTGCTCCTTGTCACAGATCTAGGATCAGATGTTTCTAAGCAATAACCAATCCCTGAACCATCTAGGTAACTACAAAAAGATCTGATCCTGTATCAGTGATGAGCTGGAACTTCTGCTCCAACTGCTCCTGTCACATTCTCCCACTCATTTCTGTCTTCTTCTCCTCAGCATCTCCCTTGTCGACTTCAAACTCGGGAGGTGACGTAGAGCGAGCGTAGTCGTTGAGCCAGGGTGGCCTCCAGCTCCTCCAGAGGTGAGTCTCCCCGGACGTGGGCCAGAGCAGCGGTGGAGTTGGCCCCTGGGCGGGCCCCGGTGGGACCCAGCAGCAGGCTCCTGAAGCCCTCTCTCTCCAGCAGAGCGGGCATCTGCTGCAGGAAGTAGCCTTCGCAGAGTGAGCTCAGCTCCACCGAGCCATGGGCCTGGGTCAAGAAAGGAACATATAATACATAAGAATACAATAGAATACAATTGTAGTTATTTTTAACTTAAGTGAATCGGATAATGAACAAAATACTGCATGCAACAATGCAAAAAAGTGTATATTCATGTGTGCAATTCTAGGAACTTCCTTGTTGATGCATGTAATTGGAAGCCTTTCAAACACAGCATTGAATAAATGACATGTTTTGGAGTGTGTGCATACATCTCATACATCTCATACATTCATATTTCAACGTAACCAATACATATACATATAGAGCAGGGATCTACTATAAAACAACATGTGCATGTGTGTATGTGTTACCTTAGCTGTCTTGTAGATGCTGACTGCATTGTCCAGGCTGATGTGCTGAGAGCAGATGAGTTCACAGTGCCTCTGTAGCGCCCCCAGCTGGAACAGACTGGCCGCTGACAACAACTACAGGAGACAACGGCTGAACGTTAACGCTGATAGATTGTACATAAAAGGTCTCTGAACAGATCCTGATGGCTCGTGTGTATCTAGATAGTCGCTGTTCTCACCTCCAGCAGGTCATGTACATTGGTTTTCAGTGACTCTGTTCCTCCACAGTACAGATATGACATCATCATCTGGAGAGAGGTCAAAGGTCACATTTTCATAATGCAATAAATCATTAGCTCATGGGATGGATTTAGCAAATTAATGTTTGCAGAGAAGACCATGTCCAATAAGGTCAATAAATAATAATAATAATAATAATAATAAATAAATTAGTTACCTGGAAAATGTTGTACTTTATGTCGCTGATCTCAATCTCCTTGCTGGGGCTTCCGTCTTTTCCAGACGACGCCAGCAGAATCTTGAATCTGATCAAGAAAAACATCATGGTCAGAAACCTTGCACTTTCTTCCCCAGTCCAAACTCTCTGTCTTCACTCCCTCTGTCTCTCTCACCTGTCAGAGGCCGTGATCAGCAGGACTCTGTGGCCATAGAACGGCTTCCTTTCCACCACAAATGTCACGTCAGACATCTCCTGGTTATTCAGGAAGTGAGGGTCTGTAGGAAAACACAACAGCTCAATACAACCTCACTCACAAGCCATTTCATTTGAAGCATTTAACCGACGTGCGATGAGTAAGCAGGTACAGGTTGTGTCTTGCTCAAGGAAAACAACACTGGCTGTTGAATTGGAAGGAAAATCACAAGTTATAAGGAAACACTCACATGTTCTTGGTATATTCCTCTATCCAGTGACTCCAAATTGAACCCTCTCTTTCAAGTGTAGTTTGCTCTAATTGAGGCATCAATGTTTTTCAAAAGTAACTTCCTTTGAGCATTGATTGAGACAGCAACCATGGACCAAGTCAGCATGAAGCCACTACAGTCCTCTGCTCCAGCTACTCAGCTATCGAAAAGCAACCGAGCTATCCTACAGTGTAAAGTTTTCTTACCCAGCTGTGCCGAGAGAGTAGCCTTCATCTCAGGGATGACTGGCAGCGGTGCCGGGCCGAAACAGTGACTGAAAATGGTTGCCAGCTGCTGGGTAATAGCGTCGTTCTGAGAAGAAATTAAAGAGGGGGGGGGGGAGCATTATATCCCACAACAAAAACCCACTTTCTTTTTCATAGCAATGCTACATCTCATGATGAAGATGAGGAGGGAGTCGTGAGTTTGATACCTTGGTGGTGCGTAGGATGTTGAACATGAGGGGAAGGCCTATGGAGACCAACTCCTGGCAGTAGTCCTCCTCTCTGATCATGGTGAACTCTCTGAGGAGGGAGAGGGTGACCCCTGCCCTCGACTGCTGCTGGGCGCTGCGCAGAGACTCCAGCCACACATGCAGCTTCCACGGCACACCTGGTTAGGAAGAAGGGATGGAGGAAGTAAAGATAAAGAGATTGGTTGTCACAATATCCAAAGCATCTTTAAAATGAACGTCCGTCTTGTCCTGTCTGAGACGTACCCAAGGCTCGTAGCTCCATGGTGACGTCTAGGTACCCGTGCTCAGCGCTGTAGTAGCTGGCCTCCTGCAGAGCCTTCATCCTGGCCTTGCAGAGCCTGGGTATCCCCCCCTCGGGCAGGGCCCCGGGGCCAGAGGACGGGGTGGGGAGCGGGGAGAGCGGGAGGAAAGGGCAGACCTCCTCACCCTCCACCCCCTCCGCCAAGATCTCCTCCAGAGACAGGACATCCTCTTTGACTTGCTGGGGCTGGGTGAGAAGCTTCCTCAGCACGTTCCTGACAGGATGGATGAGAGGGAGAAAGGAAGAGGGGGGGAGGGAAAGAAAGAAGAAAGAAAGATAAGAGGCAGTACACATTCATGCACACTCAAGCACAAAGCACATATCCACCCATTTCAGCGACCCTGTACCCTGCTCTCTGATTACATCATCTGTCACTCTCACAGTGGAATGTGAAGTGTTGAGTCTACATCCTGTTCACACACACACACACAGTGGACAGGTGGAGTGTTTTACGCTGCCAGTTGGTGTTGTGAGACAGATGGACTCTGACCCTAGCCGTTTATACTCTCACACTGTCATGCTCCTCCATTGCACCACGTGGTACAGGAGGTGGACGCCTATCCAGAGAGGGACGGGCTTCAGGTGTAGGTCAAGTGTGATATAGCGCCGGCATGACTTTCTCCCTCTCTGTTGTCAACATGTCGTTTTCAGTTCTGCTCGGGTCCGACTGGCGGGAGGACATACCTGTGTCCGTGCGCGGCGGCGTGACTGAAGCAGTTCATATCTTCGTAGAGGGACGACGTAAGGGCGTTTCCATCGTGGGTCTTCGACAAGGGGTCGGCCCCTCGCCCCAGGAGCAAACTCACCATCTCATAGTTGCCTGGGAGGCAGAGACACAGATATTTACACTCGGATAACCAAACACGCTGAAAGAGTTCTAACAGGACCTTCCTTGTCTTTGTATATGCAGCATATCCACAAACACAAACATACATAAACACTCTTGTTGGGGACAATTCACACACTGTCACTAGTGTGTGTGTGTGGAGTGTGTCCCTTTTACTACAGCTATGTGTGGCTTTCAGAGTATCCCGCAGAGGAATGCTGCCCAGAGGCTTCTAAACAACCACAGGCAGCACTCCCCTCACCCTCCCTTCATCTCAATTCTACCCTAACCCTCTCCTTCCCTGACTCCTTCCCTGACTCCTCATGCCTCCGATGTGTCCACCATACGTCTCTTGAGAATAAGTGGTATTTTTAGCACACTACTGTTATTGTGATTAACAAATGTGACAGTATTATCTATCTACCACAAACACTGGGCTTATTGTGAATGAGATAATACTGTAGCTGTGCGCATGTGTGTGTGTGTGTGTGTGTGTGTGTGTGCCAGCCCACCTGCTGCTGAGGCCAGTTGTAGCGGGGTGTCTGCTGTGCTCTCCTGTCCATTGCGGACTGCCGCCCCCTCCACGTTGGCCCCTGCATCCAATAGCAGCTGGAGGGACACAAGACATAGCCGGGTGTCACACGACATCTGCTGTATTGCGCCATGTTTGACATACTGTATTGCAGTCACGCCTCTGACCTCTGACCCCACACTTGTCAATGCACTTTTGAAAGGCTGTGTAATACAGTATATCTCCTGTTTCTGTGTAGCACAACTTGGGGGTGGAGCAATGTTATACCAGCACTGCAGCATGCACAAAGTGGGATTTCTTCACTGGCTACATCTGGCGTGTGTGTGTGTGTGTGTGTGTGTGTGTGTGTGTGTTTTACCAACCTGCACCACAGAGATGTGTCCATGCAGCACAGCGAAGGTGAGGGCCGCCCAGTGTCGACTATCGGGGTGCACAGAGGGGTGCTTTGGGGAGCAGGGTGGAACCTGGCAACACGGGACACATCAAGTTACACACCAAGAAAATCACTGTCAGCACTGTCAGCTATCTATTGCTGCCTCTGTGAACTGAAGCGGTTTAAAACTGATGGTGCACTGTATATGTGCTGTCCAACATTTAACAAAGCTATACGTCTGTCGCAGTAGCAGTATTTACCGCCACGTCAAGGTTGGCCCCGGCATCGATCAACATCTGGACCAGGGCCTCATCTCCAGCTGAGCAGGCGTACATCAGAGGGGTCATACCCTGATGAGGAAGAGATGATGGATAGAAGGGAGAGAGAAGATGGATGGAAGAGGACAAGAAAAAAATACATGAGGCAGTGCTTTGGAGAATGATCTATGAATGTTATTTCCTGTTCATATTGCAGTATGTCTCAGTTGTAAACAACACGTGTCACACACACACACACACACTCAGTACCTGGTCATCCATGCTGTTGACCCCGTCTGGCCCCAGCAGATCGATGGCTTGGCCAATCAGATCAGTGCGTCCACAGTTGAGCATGCGAAAGCCCAAGTCCAGATGGAACTTGTCTGTGGCCGCCTTGGAGTCCAGACGCTTGAACGAACTAAAACAACACTCAGGCCTGATGGAGAGAGAGAGAGAGAGAGAGAGAGAGTGAGAGAGAGAGAGAGAGTGAGAGTGAGAGAGAGAGAGAGAGAGTGAGAGAGAGAGAGAGAGAGAGAGAGAGAGATGATAGATGACCAGTGAAACCATGAAAGCTCTCTAGCTGAAGAAAGTATGTATTCCACCCAGTATAGAGACTCGCTTCAGTCCTCTACTATCTAAGACAGAAAGATATGAAACATAGGCAGTGAGAGTTACAGCAGTTTGCTTCAACCTCCTGGTGTGTGCATGTTCTCATATCTGCTGCCTTTCTTTCTAGTGTTCACTTTATAGAGAGGTTAGTGAGCCAGATAATGGCCAGTGAACAGTTCATAACATGTAGTTCAGAACTTTTGTCAGTGAATTAAATTACAAAGCTATAGTTCATGGGTTAAAGCCAATACCCATTTGGAATGGGTTTCACAGAGACCCCTCAACAGGTTTTTTCTTTTTCTTTTTTTTCAAATAATTGAAATGGCCTCAGGTGCTCATAGTTTCCTGTGGCTGACGGGAGGTCATGCAGAGCTACAATTCATTGGAGTGAAGCAAATTCAAATCTGGTCTTGTCTGAAGACGTCGTTCGGGTTCAAACTTGGTGACATCAAATTTCCAACAATTATAGGTGTTTAGCTGTAATGTCCCATATCCTGACATCCGCTGTGTGTGTGTGTGTGTGTGTGTGTGTGTATTCTCACTTACTTCAGCTGTCTTGGTTCACAGTCCAGCCCTGGAAGGAGTTGCCTGGCAGTCTGTCTGACATCATCGCTGTCCACCAATAGGCTCCTGCGATGCTCAGCGTGAACTATGGCCACCCTCATCCACTCCATCAGAGGTGGGAGCAACAGGAAGGGCCTATCAAGAGAAAAGACACGTATTTCCACCATTATCATCTGTATGCTCGTTACAATTTGTAATACTAGTACTACTACTAATAATAATAATAATATGTACCAGTGTTTAACCTGACTGTAATGAATGGTAGTACTAAAGTGGATGACGACTTCCTTGGTAAACCCAGTGGGTTCACAAAAGCTCTCTGCTTAATTGAACCAATAAACCATCAGCCTGCATAAAGCTGTCCATTTTTACTGATATGAGCAGTGCTCTCAGTGTTGAGTGGAAGAGTTCCCTCTCAACACCCGTGAGTCAGTCATGTTGAAGAGGAGCTCGTAAACTGTGTGCTCAGCAGGATGACTTACGTCTAGCTATGTATGTCTAGGGCAGTACTTCCCCTGACCCTGACCGGGCCACACTGAGTCACACACACACACACACACACACACACACACACACACACACACACACACACACACGATGCATCATGCATCCCACTTCTAACAGCTCTCACACACCACATCTAGCTACCGGCGCTCTCCTGTCAGGTCGACACACATGCACATGTACACAAGACGTTCATGACCGATCAGTGTTTATATCTCGGTTGCCAGGATGGGAAGTTAAACATCAGCATTCTTTGACCGTAAGAGATGACGTGAGATCTGAAGAGAAGTCAAGACTGTGGCCTGATTTTCACTGTGGACTGAAAAGAAATTGCCTTCAGTTGTCTGACAATAATTAACCTATTTTTAGAGCAGAAGTAGCATAGTAAAGTACCTGACACTCCTCAACAATGGTGCGGCACTCTGAAATGACTAGGTAAAAGGTAAGATAAAGAACAACAAGTAACCATGTCACCCCCCACGAATGATGCAGATGTCCCTTTGGTAAATCAGTAACAAGATGCATCAGCCCTTCGAGTTTCATCCAAATTGGACCGGCGGTCTAGCAGTTCTGGCCTTTCAAAGTCTGAAATTTTACTTTTGAGTATAGTGTCTCCGTCAGGCATATCAGTGTTTAAATGCTAGAACACAGTGGCAAAAAATGACATCCCTCCATGTTTTGTCAAAATCGGACCAGTGGTGTCTGAGATATCACGTCTGCAATTTGTAAGGGCAGCTGGATGTATGTAGCAGGTTTTGTGTCAATTTGTGTCAAAGTGCAGGAGTTAGGGCCTTTCAAAATAAGACATTGTGGCCTTTACTTATAGTGCTCCATCAAGCCAATTAGTGTAATTGTTTCAAAAGCCAGAACACAGAGCCAAAATGCATCATCCCTCAAAGTTTCATCAAAATTGGACCTTACATATCACATTTGAGTTTGATATTTTTAACATTCAAGATTCAAGATTCAAGATTCAAGAAGTTTAATTGTCACATACACACACAAGGTGTGTAGTGAAATGCAAAGTGGCAATGCTTAGCAGAAATGTGCAAAATAACAGGTTCACACTATTTACAATAACCAACACAATATTTACAATGTCACAGTTTTTAAGAGCTCTATATAAAAAACAACACAATATTTACAATAAGAGCACTTTATAAAAAAAATATATTGGAACATATTGGGAAGATGAATCATCTCTCCAAGTTTCATCAAAACTAGACCAGTGGTGTCTGAAATATCATGTTTGACGGACGGACGGGGGAGGACAATAAAAAGACAAACAATGCAATATGAAAAAGATGAGGGAAGGATGAAACGACAGACTGGAATGACCTGAACCTGAGAAAACAGGGGAAAATGCCATTGATGACGGGGGGGGGGGGGGGGGGTGGAGAGAGTAAACATCTTGCAGAAGAGGGATGTGCGTCATGGTATTTGCGAACGTGGGGATGCTGAAAGTCACCGGGATTACTCGGTTGCTGTCTTTACCTCTCTGACTTCTCCCTTTGTCACTCACACACGTTGTCCTTCTGGCACACCTTCTTCCCTCTCAATCCCTTTAGAAACCACCGGTGATACGGCTGTCTGCAACACCAACACCATATGTGGACAGAAAGGGGGCCGTTGAACAATGGCACACTATTCTGGCTTTGTATTGTTGTTGTGCCTTTGATCCCGCGAAGCATCAGTCAGAGTGTGTTAATGAGTGTTTGAACACCGTCTCCGTGTTGTCTCTAGTGACTCCGCTGCCGTTCTCCCGCTGTGATGTTTATTCTTAGCGGCGGTTTTACCTTTGCTCTGGGAAGATACACAGATGCAGACACACGAACGCACGCCACAAACATACAGTACATACGGCGTGCACCGCTGTGCCGTGTGCAGTAGAGGTGTTGGAGTTACTGTTAATGAGCACTGGGACCCCCCGCAGCGGCGTTCATTCTCCTCGCTGTGTTTACCTAAAGTCTGAGAAGCGCCCAGCAGGTCCCTATAGCAAGCTCTTCATGCACAACAGCTCTCTCTTTCATTCTCTCTCTCCGGTTAGTCTCGTTCATTAGCGATGTATAGGCTGTTGCCTCCCCCGTGGTAGCTGCAGGTTTCAGAAGCCCCCAGATTTACGACCTTTTAACAGCTCCCGTATTTCTGATTGAACATATGCTGGTGACAGTTGTTGTGGAACTAAATGGGCAGTAGAAGAAAAAGGCAACCAGGAAGTGAAAAAGCCCAAATGTGTTTAGTAGCAGCAGATAAAGAAAAAGAAACACATTTAGCCTATTTTACTATTAAGCTAGTAGTGGACATGCCTGATCATTTATTATCTAAATATAGTTTAAGACTTTTTTTTAAGTCTTTAGATTTTTTAAGGACCAGCAGAAACTGTGTCAGATGGAGCTCCAGCAGTTTATCAATCCATGATCAATTAGTGGGGGGGTTCTGCTGTCACCCAGGCATGGCAGTTAACAAGCAGACAAGGGGCTGATGGGCTGGAGGAGGAGTAGGTGGGGGAGTGGGAGGAGGGGGAGGGTGGTTTGGGGAGGATGGGAATGTGGAATGAGGACTGTTTGAGTGATCCTTAGGGAAATGGTTTGGTAGCAGGTGGGGGGGTTGTAGGAATGAGGACGGGGGGTTGGGTGGCAGCTTGTGTCAGTTTGGGGATAACGACATGGGAGTGAAGTCATAAGAAGACTATGGTGGTGGAAGAGAGGAGGAGCGGCAGGCTCGGGAATCAATCAACCCCTCCTCATGTGCTACACTGCACACATGACTTGGGGAAAATTAGTGTGTGTGTGTGTGTGTGTGTGTGTGTGTGTGTGTGTGTGTGTGTCCGTATCCCAGATCACTCCCAGGCATACACCCCGCTACTTTACTGCATGCTTGCTTCCAGGCATGCAAACTGGCACTTACCCCGGAGTTAAAGCAGGTCCAATCAACCGTGTCCAAGCTCCAAGCCCTTTAACACTTAACGCTCATTGATCCATCAGAAAGCTTTCCTCTGTCCACCATATCAACCAACAATATGTGCCCTGTGTTTCAGAGTCAGTGAGTGAAAAAAAACCCATAAAAATCACAAAGCCTACCTATGTCATATTTTCCTTTTAAGGCCTGAAATAACAGCTTCAACTAAATACTTTGAGCTGCAGTTTTACGGCAATGGACATTTAACTGTGTGTGCGTTTGTGTGTGTGTGTAGGGCGATGAACACATGCATGCCCGACAACACTCATACATCATCTAAGCATAAGTGTCATGTCATTTTGTGTGTGTGTGTTGAACGTGTGTGTACACATCTTTGCCAATGACCCACGACAGCAGCTCCACAACAGAGCCAGTCTGCACCATCACCCACGCTCGGCTCTGCCCCCTATCCCTCTAGCCACCTCTCTTCCTCTGCTCCGCTGCTTCTCCCTCCCTCTCTCGGAAACCGTGGTGAGACTCCCCCCTGTCTGACCTCTGAGTCTGGGTTACACCCCTCAGCCTGAACCCCACCCCCACCCCACCTTCGCCTGCAACATCAAAGGCAGACGGCTGTTAGACAATGAAACTAGATAGCGCCGCTGGCTCGCCTGCTGACCCGACCTGCTAGCGGTGCACACTGAGAACGCCACACACACACACACTGCACACACTCCCACACATGTTCAAACACAGACACACGTGCACACATAAATGTTAGCATTGATTCACGGCCCCCTTCTCGTCATCCACCTGGCTGGCCATAAAATGACAGTCAGCACAAATCATGATCAGGTGTTTGACCTCTGACCTCTAACCTGTCCAACCCGAAAAGCACAACCATTTCTCCCCAGGAGGCAACGCCAGACCTCGCTACTCTGGCCCCATATTGCGACTACGTCCTGAAGCCAATCTGGTTCAGTTTGGAACAAACTTCAATCCCATCACAGGCTGCGAAGGGTCAAGGTTAACCACTGATCCCGAGTCAGATTACTCCATTTGCAGTCTCATAAAGGGTCCATAAGGAGGAATGTCACCCTATCTTGTATCTGTGGTAAGGAGTAACCTCAATCAGCTATTCCTTATCGCTGTAACACATCTACCCATTAGTGCTGCCTTCCATCCGCTGAGCGAGGGAGCGAGGTCGGGGTGGTCTGTTCAACGGGATAGAGTTACTCATGTTTTGGAAGCGCTCATTTTTTTGGCAGGGAGGGGAGGGGATTCCACCAAACATGAGCGCTAATGAAAGCTGTTGTTTCTCTACACTGATTAAAGTTAAGAGCGGAGTGTGAATATGACTCACACACAAATAAATAAGACACACAAGCACTGGTGGTCGCCCTCCCACACTGCGCTCTGACCAAACACTCATAACATCATCACTCTGGCTCGACCGAGAGCCAGGTTTAAAAAGATCATAACAACAAGGGCGTCTCTCTCCCCGTCTCCTGATTTCTGCAACAAGGCTCTCTCCTGGATCTCCAATGCTTGATGTTGCGGGCCACACAGATTTGGTGGTTTGGGTTTCCACCAACGATGTTATAAAGTTTTCAATAGAGGGGGGAGCCAGAGAGAGAGACGGAGAGGCCCATTGAAGGAAAGAAGTCTGTATCATTACTTGGGCCTCACGCTGTAATCACTACCAGGTCTGCTCCGCTCTGCTGCTCCACCTGGGTCTGCTCTCCATGCTAGCGCACACAGACACAATACACACAGACAGATAGGCATATAGAGAAAAAGACAGGAAGACAAACCGATAGATGTATGAAAAAAAAAATAGACCCAGAGTTGCAGACGTGCCAAAAAGAATGTGCAGCTACGGGGCAACAGGATGCTAAATCATTTCATCATGGACACATAACTCAGGCCCGCTATCTCATCGGCAGGCTGATATACATCCAACGTTTGAAAACATCTGAGGACTTGGAAGAAAAGACATAGAAGAGGATGGGGAGGGAAGGACAGGAAAAGAGGGGCGTGTGTTCGCTGTTCTCTTTGATCCTAATGGGGAGCCCACCTTTGCTCACTCAAACTGTTTCTGTTCGTTATGAGACGTATGGGAGCCAGCTGGTGCAGTATGTGTGTATGTGTGTGAGCAAGACAGTGTGTGTGTACGTGTGTGTGTGTGTGTGTGTGTGTGTGTGTGTGTGTGTGTGTGGGGTGGGGGTTAGAGAAGACATGGATTTGGCAGCTATCATCGCAACTTTGTGATCATCTCACACAAACACCACGCAGGCGTCATAACCTAACAATTACAAACACATGCACTTTAAGAGGAGAAAACAGCAAGTGAGGAAAACACACACACACACACACACACACACACACACACATCATCAGCTTACAACAACTGAATACACACTTTAGTGAGAGCTGCATCCCATTTGTATGGTTGAGCGCGACCTTTAGACAGGCCTCCATACATCAGTCTAAAACGTGTAATTAACCTTTACACATACGGGAGCACTTTCCACTGACATCTTTAACATATAGTTACTCTGGGACACACACACACACACACACACACACACACACACACATACACACACACACACTGTTGTTTTTTGTCTTTCTATGAAACAGGAACACAGACATGTTTTCTCTCACACACTCACAGACTCAACTTATAGCTAAAATAATATTGCCTTAACAAACACGTTCTGTCAGATAGCTCGTATGTGTAACGTTTCCGTGAACTGCTGAATGTCACCGTTGCGGGACTTACTGTCACCTCCAGTGACCACATAGGTTATGCAACGCAGTGTTTTTACAAGGTTTTATTAGTCAATACTGGAAGAAAAGAAGTAGTCAGTTGGGACTCGAGTTACTACCTGTTTTCCGTGGCAACCCCACAAACATAAGCAGTGACGTCCCTCAATCTGTTAGTTCCTCTAACGAAGGAATCATGCATTCTGCTGAAAACAGAACAAGTCAGGCTGGTAAAATATTTCAACCAGACACCTCAGCACTGGGAAAAGACCAGAATGACCACAATTAGGCTACAAAGGCGCCCTGAGGAAGATCTGAGGAGCCCTAACAGGATTAAAGGCCATTAGCACCTCCTAAAATCACTTAACCACCAGTCTTGGACCACATTCACACCTTAAAGGTGCAGCTCACCTGGAGAGTCCTCTCTACCTGTCATTTACCTGGAGACAATTAACACTTCAATCACCACAGGACAATACGTTGTAATGATCAGGATCAAGCTGAATGGCTGAGAGAGGAATATGGTCTGCAGAAGAGCTGTTCACGTGATTAGAGTGTATTTGTTAACTTCTGGAGTCGGTCACTTGTGTATTTGACTTGTGTATTGTTTGCAATGGCTCAAGCACTGGCTGGCAATAATCACGTTTGGACCAAAGTCAACCTCATTAACCAGACGAAACCCTTTTCTTCTAATTGGGAACGTAATCAGGAAAACACAACAAAGCAGAACATAATGAGAGGGAAAACAGGAATCCATCAAAAATCCACCAAGAATCAATCATACATCAAAAAAACTGAAATCATGAAAAAAAAAACTGTCTGTCTAAGATTAGATCTAAAGAGCACCTAAACCCCTCTTGACCGGCCATGCACAACTCCCACCTCTCCTTGCTGAGCGCCATGCGTGGAGGGTCCAAGTTGGGGTTTTCCATGGACTCCATTTGCGGGCAGCGCAGGAAGTAGTAGAGGGTGTGGAGGGCGTCCGGCGACCAGGACACGGGCTGCTGGGGACGGGCGTGGCGGGCTGGGCTCAGCCCCGGGCGCACCGAGCTCAGGCGCTGCATGTGGTGCATCGCACGGGACACCAAGTCACCTGGAACAAAGAAAGAGGGGAAGATACTTGATGTTTGTTCAATTCATTTGCTCAATCCAATAATATTGTATCAAAGCTCAAGAGATCATTAGGAGTAGCAGTGAGACACTAACACTATAAGGAGAGGTCTAAGTGGCCCGTATAGATCCTGAGGGCTCTCAATCCAAGCGGATTTCCCTCTTCCTCCAACCATTTACATTCTGCCCTTCCTTACTCATTACTCTCCTCCCTCTATCCCTCCGTTTCTCCAGCGGTATACGCTATTAGCACCGTCATTATCAGTAAGCACAGCCAGACGGCCAGTCTACACAGCCATTCATCTTTAATCACTGAAAGAGTTAATGGGCTGGCAGACGGCTCAGACTGCAGTAGATCACAGGCTCTAATGAACCATTCAGCTGTTTCTCTATTGACGCCGTTCAATCACTGCCAGGATAGAGGTTAAGTCTCGTAAAAAGAAATGTATAAAATGGTCTAGACTGACAGCTGTGTTGGAAACCCTGCTGCACCGAGATACAAACATAATAAACAGTTGAATTAATCCACCCACACGAAATATGAAAGAGTCAGACTAGTACTGCATCCACACTCACTCACATAGGTGCAAACACACACACACACACACACACACACACACACACACAGGAGATAAGAGAGTGTGGGTAGGGCTGCCAGGAGAAGGGGATGTAGATAACATCCTAAGTGCGTGACTGAGGGGAGGCAGAGCAGAAGGAGAGAGGAGAGGCAACATATCAGTCGTCATGGGGAGGAGATGTGGAGGAGAGGGGGGGAGGAGAGGGGGAGAGAGAGGCGGGCCAGGTCATGTTTTGGGATCGCGTAACGCTCATTTAGAGTAATTACCCCTGGGTTAATTTCTAACCGGATTACTGTGAGTATAGGAGGCAGTCCGGGGGCCAAGGATGGGAGGGGCGCAGCAGTGAGCGAAGGGGGTTTGGGGTACTTTAGGGGAACTCGATGGGGGTAGCCCTCCGCAAAACAGACCCCACTTAAAGCTGAAGGGGCTGCTTTGTGTGTTCCCCCACCACCAGGCACTCCCTCCAGGAGGTCTCCCAGGAATTCATGCCCAAGATGGAGTGCCTCTCCCTGGCTTCCCAACGCGTATCTATGCCCCGAGGCTCAGCTATAAGCTCCGGGGGTCGGGAGGATATGAAGTACGACATTCTTAGATTTCAACTTCATATTGGAGTCCTCTCCCTCAGCCTCGGAGCAAATAACCTGTACCGCTCATGCTTTGTCCAAACCATCTTGACAGAGCTTCATAGAGCTTGTGCTTTCAGAGTAAACTAAACACAAATAAGACTCTAATGGTGTTAATAATCTTTGCAGGCTTTACTGTGAATTTCACTTTGTTTTGGGTTCTGGGTAAGCCTGCTCCTAATCCTTCATGTTTCTCTTCGTCACTGAGAAGGTCTTATTGAGAGTTTCCCATAGCGGATGAAAGACCACTGCAGAGCACATTCACATTCAGTCTGGAGACATCATTCAGGTCCAGTGGATTCCAGGTATTTAGCTGAAATGTCCAGTATCCTGTCATCCGCTATCCCTCATATTTATGTGTGCTGTGTGAGCGTTGGTCCAGTCTAGAGATCCAGCAGGACTGAGCTGCTGCATACAGATGCTCCTCTGTCTGTCTCGTCTCTTGGGCACAGATCTGAGTGCCAACCCCTCTGTATGTTTATTTGTGTGTGTGTGTGTGTGTGTGTGTGTGTGTGTGTGTATGTGTGTGTGTATGTAGGCATGAATGGGCCTGAAGGATGCCAGCCCTGCCCAGAACGGCCCGGTTACACACCACCGGAGAGACATGGCATAAAGAGTCCACTGAGCGAGAGAGAGAGTGTGTCTGTGTTTGAGAGTGTGTGTACATTTTCTTAATGCCCCTCCAACGGTGGCGGCGTATGAACGTGGCCTTGTGCTGGAGGAACAAACGGCAGAGTGTTAGCTCATTTGGAGAAGGAAACCAGCAACACTCCTCTCCACCTCCCCCCAACCCACTCCTCACCTCTCTACCTTTCTATCACTTCCCCCATGCCCCCCCCCCCCCCCCCCCTCCACACGTCTTAACCCTGCTTAGCCCGCCACCCACTCCATCCTTAAACTTAATCCCTCACCTTTCCATCATCGCCCCTCCACCCCCAGCTCTTCTACTGCTCTGTCTCTTTCTCCCTGCTTAACGACCCTGATTCAAGCTCTCCATCACCGCCAGCCCAGAGGCCTCCAGTTTAAACAAACCACAGGTACAGCAGAGTACAGTATGAGTGTGTGTGTGTGTGTGTGCGAGCAGGCCTGCCTCCCCGTCTGCCAACCATGTGGGTAAAACACAGATGCCATAAACATGGATGCCAAAAACGGACAATCTTTTCATGACAAGAAATCCTTTCAATCGCTCAAACTCCAACGGCTTTACACAGAGAACTTGTTTAGTTTGTACTGACTGGGTAAAGTAAGAGAGATTGAAATCTAATGACCATCACAATCTGGCAATCTTACATGGGACTGGCCCATAGTTCCAGTCCTTAGTTCTGACTGGCTGAGACACATTTAAATCCATTGTAAATACCTGATAAATACACTAAGTAGTTCATTTAACCACCGAAAATCACTACAGTTAGTGAGCGTGACCTCTCATGGCTTATTGCTTAACTATACTTCCAGTTAACGTTATAAGCGCCGTGATTTAACACAAAGGATCAAAGCTCCTCAGAGACAGATCCTTTCTGTTTTAGTGGTACAACTACAAAACCAGACGTTTCAGTTATCAAGGAAGTGGAGCCATCGTCAGCCTACTGATTGCACACGGGCTCTTTTCCGCTCTTTAACCTTGAGGTGACTGGAGGCCACGGGACTATCCAGGGGAGGCCGGGATGAGGCCCAGTCTTCCTTGCCCTCCGATAGAACGAACGGACAGGCATAAGAAGAAGCAGGAAAACAACTGCAGAGTGAATCCAGGGTACAAAGAGTTAAGATACAGCGACGTCCTGACTGACAGTAGACAGAAAGAAGTCTGAGATAGGCTGACAGAGGCCAAGTCTTTTCCCATACTGATGGATTGGTAAGAAAGATGCAGTTTATGTTGACTTGGTGCACATTGATAGGGAGGCAGACAGGCAGACAAACGACATACAGACTCATATAAAAGTGGGAAGCAAGCAAGACTGAGAAAAATAAATTGGAACAATCTCATTCATAGCTTTTATCAGAAGTGTGAATCACACCTCTTTCACAATGAGACACAATGTGGTTTTTATCATGAGACAGACAGTGATTAAAAGTCTGTCTATTACCACTGTTTACCACTTCCCACACCACTTGGCTGTCTGCAATAACAGTCTCTTTGGCAAAGGAGAGACAAAATCTGCTTACTGTCTTCCAGAGCCAGTGAACAGAGTGGGACAAGGAGGGCTAAACAAATGTTAGGAATGTGGTATCGAAATGAATATGTGTCTCTATAAATGTTGTACTTTCACCTTGAATTGTTGAAAAATCTGATAAGAAAATGTGTTGGTTTTGGTAAAGGACCAGGACCACACACACCAGGCCTACTCACTGAGTTCAGAGATGCTGCCCACACAGGTAGCCAGCAGGGACTGCTCCAGGGTCCTCAGCTCCAGCTGGGCATAGGCATCCTCCCTGCTCTCCACAGCCGTCTGCTGGCCTTCTGTATAGGGACTGAAATGGGCTGGGAGAGATAAAACCCCTGGGGAGACAAAGACAGAGAGACGAGATTTATCATCAATTCTAACTCAACCAAGTAATAATCCTCTATAACTGTTTTATGCACCGCTCCTATAGAACTAGAAACTATTCCTGTCTGTATTTACCCTCTGTGTGTTTGTGGTACCTTGTGGTAACTTGTCACCCATACCACCGAGGGCAAATAAACACAGAGGAACGCGAGGCCTGCTTTCGACACGTCCAGGAAAACAAACAGAGCACACAGTGAGATCAGGCTAATACAAACAACACACATGCATATACCATCAGATGCTCACTTCCTTTTTCAGAAAAAAAAGTGGTTGTTGAAATAACAACCAACGGATCCATCACAGAAAGCAGCACAAGGAGGAATACCGAGGCGGACTACAATGTTAGTGTATGGATTCTGAACTGAAAACGGTTGCTTACTGTTGACGTGTGACAAAGCTCCAGTCTGAGCTGATGTAACTGAAGCCGGTGGAACAGCCAGTAAGGGTTTGGGTTTGGTGTGGGTATAATACATGAGGATGTCACCACTCAGTTTTGCTGCAGAGACCCTCAGCAGAGTGGTGAAGAGGTCAGAGACCACCACCAGCCCAGGACTCTGACCCTACAGCCTCTAATATGACCTTTATTTACACGTAGGCAGCCACATACAAACAAACACATCCTGGTGCACAAGACCGAGGATTTGCCAGCTTGTTATACCTTCTTGGGAGTCATGCGGAACAGTCTTTCACAAACAAACACACAGGGAGGTTTAAGAGAGATGAAAGATGTTAGCTCTTATTAAAGGCATTCTCTTTGTCAGTTACAGATTTTATAGAACATGTATTAATGTATAATCTGCCTATCATCCCTCTTGGATTGGAATGTACTGTAACACCAAAGACTGGGAGTACCTTATCCAAACACACTGCACTGCAAAAAGTCTGTCTTACCAAGTCATTCAATCTAATATTGAGTCTAAAAATAGTATGTTTCATAAAGCAAGCCCAAAGTGCCAATGAGGTGAAATTTCTAATCTAAATCAACTTTATTTCGAGAGTCATCGCCCGTTTCTTCACAGTACTGTCATGTTTTTCACTGCAACAAACTGAGATCAAGTGAAAATGTTCCACCCCATTGGTGTTTTTAAACTTGTTTTAGGCAAAATAAGATATCATGGTTGGATATATGACTAAATGACTTGTTAAGATGGATATTTTTTTGCAGTGTACTACTTCCATGCTAATGCTGTGGCCATTGATATACCCAGCGTCCATCCAGGACATGTGAGGCATTTCCTCTTCAAACGGACCCTCTGGAGACCCTTTCAGCCCAACCCAGAAACCTCTGACAAGCTGCACGCGTAATGTAAAGGAGAATATATATCCAATTCAAGTAAAAATAAGCACTTGTTTAGAGCAGATGTCAACTGTGAGACCCACACAATCTATCTCAGCAGAGTATCACTTCTCTTCCTCCATAACAACAGCAGACAAATTATGATGTCTTGTGTTAGTACAACATTGGGTTTGTTCTTTTTTCTTGTCACTGTTGTCACAGACTAATTGCCAACAAGGAGATAGCATCATTCTTACATAACCCAGAGATATCATCCTGTTTTTTTACCGCTGTGCTCTCCGTGGGTTTGGTGTGCTACAACTAAAATAGATGAAGGCTGTGACAAGCGACGGTGAGAACACAGAGTGCTGTTTCTCCGCCTTACATCTGTTCTCTGCTGGCTGAAAGCTCTCACACATTCATTAGCTTTGTCTGCATCCAGGAGCTTTTCTATGGTTGTGTAAGGGCTTGAATCTCCCGTTAGCGATGCCTGCTGATTGGACAGCACTAGCCGGCGCGCCACTGTGATGCTAGTTGGTCCAGGTCCCAAAGGTTAACCTTTACTTTGGCTCCCGGATCAGAGATGAGCTCTGGAGGAAATGAGCAAGAGATGGCCGAGGATGGAAAAGAGAAATGGAAAAAGGAAAGATGATCAGTGCAGGTTTGCGATTTATGTAACAAGCACCGAGGAAAAGAAGAGTGTGTCTCCTTCTCTCCTTTTCCAATCTCCACTCTTTTCTCTCTCTTCCCAAAAGGGGAAAAGATGCATGAGCTCCCATCCCCAAAATGACATTCCCATGTGCTTCCAGCAAGCAGCGTCCTCCCATTGAAACCCGTGAAGGATGTTGAAAAGAAAAAAAACTGCTGATAGATGTAAAAAAAAAAATAAATAAATCCCATAATCCATCTTAGTCTGAGGTCCCTTCCTTTTCAGTGGCCCTCAACGACAGGAGGAGAATTTGGGGGAGGAAAAAAACGAGCAGCCATAAAAAGCTGACTCTTGGAGGGCACGGGAGGAAAACAGAACGTAGTTGAACAGTAAACCTTTTCAGAGAAAATACGGCCGTGCCCACAAACACATTCCTGCATCATAAATTGCAGGAGATACCGCTAAACGTTTGCTTACAGTAAACAAGTCCCTCTGCGGTTTCCAAAAGTCAGTGTGATTAACATTTATAATGCAGGGTTTACGACCCGGAGTAAAGGCTCTGTCTAATACAGCAGCTTTGTCATGCAACAGCAGCCACCACAGCATAATACGCACTGTGTATTTGTGTATACAAGCATGCACACACACACACACACACACAGAGAGACACACACGTTCTGCTGGCCCAAGTCTGCCAACAGTATTTCATAACAAAGGAGGGGTAAGCTATAAGAAAGTTACATCACATGGTGTCAAGAGCTTTCACTTTATATGACAGGCTGTATATCAGCTGCTCCCTCTCACTGTCTTTATGGAGCAGCTGATATACAGCTGCTCCATAAAAACAGTGAGAGGGAGATATCGCTGCTGAGAGCAGGTGATCTCTACTGAGAGGTACAGCGTACGGACATCTCGACTTCCTAAAACAAAGCCAAGCAGAGAGGGAGAAAGTCACCTCACTCTAGAGGAGCGTTCACAAATGAAAAGCATATTGACAGAATTAAAGACATGTTCACTCTGGCAGAGCTGGGCTGCCTGAGGGAATCCAGCCTCATACAGAGTGTGTAACTCCATCTCTCTCTCGCTCTCTCCTTCTCTCTCTCCCTCTGTCCTTCTCTTCCCCTCTCTCTCTCTCTCTCTCCCCCTCTCTCTCTCTCTCTCGCTGTTTCTCTGCAGCATCCGACTTGTATAATATGTGCTGACTCTCCATTCCAACACAATGGAAAGAGCTGCCTCTAGCAGAGTGCTACGCCACACAAAGAACATGCACATCAGACAAACAAACTGTACACAAGCCCAAACACACACACAAGCACACACTCACGCCTGCGCATGTATGCTTGGACTATTTTCACACGTCAATCCAGGCGGTGTAATTGATGCCTGGTAATGAGTGCTAGTTTGTGAATCAATCCTTAAAACCCCCGTGAGCGTACAAGCGTGGGTGAAGGCTGTAATACTTTTCTGGACCTCGTCTGACTTTCTCTTTCTCTCGATTGTCCCCTGAACGCCTCGGGCTGGTCCTTTCACAAGAGAAATAGACTTTCTGTGCATGTACTTTCCTGGACTGCCGTCGTATTTATAGACAGCCGTGGTTGACAGCAGTAACTATAACAGAGTTGTGGTTGTTATGTAAAGGGATCAGACGAGATGCAATGTTAGAAATGTCTTTATGCCAACTCAGCTCAGCGAGCCTCCCGAGGTGTGAGAACCACTCTGAACGGTTCTGTCTCATTAGTGTGGGAGAAGGTGTGTGATGAAGGGAAGGTGTCAGCAGAAGGTGGTGGTGTGTGTGTGTGTGTGTGTGTGTGTGTGTGTGTGTGTGTGTGTGTGTGTGTGTGTGTGTGTGTGTGTGTGTGTGTGTGTGTGCAAATTAACATAGGTATTCTTACTCCTGTAGTGTGTGAATCACCAAGCGGTCTGGTAGCGATGGGCATAAAATATATGTTTTGAAATAGAAATCTAATAATTCCCGTGAAGATGAATTGAAACAGTGAAGCAGTTTGAAGCTGAATGCATGAATGAATTGCATAGAAAACCTTGAAGAGCAACTCTACTCCGCCCTCTTTGTTATATTTAGCAATGGTAGCCAGTTAAGAAACAACTGGTTCATTTCCAGCAAGCAAGCAAACATCAGACTTTGACGACATCCTATTCTTAACCAAACCAAACAGGTCAAACAGGAACCGTGTTGATGTTTGCTTAACTTTTTTTTTTTTTTTACTTTTTCAGAATATTTATATATTTAGCTTAAAATAGAAACGCCTCCACTTTAGAAAGAGTTGAAATCTTTGTAAATGTTAATATAGTCTACCTTTAAAAAACAACAACACTCCTTTCAATTCACTCTGCCTCCTTCTTTCAAAGCTCAGTCAAACATTCACACGCCACCGCACTCCCAGTGGTTCCCACAGTCCCACCCCGCGCTGGCTTCACCGCTGAACCCCAGCCTGCGTCATTTGGGCCTGAGGTAGGTCCACGAGCAAACCAGGGCCTGTCCCCACCACCACCACTAATATCACCAGCACCAGCAGCTCCAACACGGCATGCATCATTTTTCTCTGGCACTGAGAGAGGCTGGGGGAGGGGGGGGGATGAGGAGGAGGGGAGGAGGAAGGGACTGAGGTCTGGTGGAAGAAGAATGAGTCACGTACAGCGGGGCTAAGGAATGGAGAACGGAGGAAAAGCTGGGAAGAAGGAAATATCGGAGACTGGGAAGGCAGGGGAAGACAAGTGGCACAAGGGATTCATTCTGTTGTGGCCATCGTGGTTCCATTTCTGAGGTTGACCCGGCGAATGTCATGTGGGAATCCCAGCTACAAATCACAGCTGAAACTCACCGCAGAGCCCGCGGCAGTCCCCGAGCCCATCCGAACTATCTCTCAAAAACGATTACAGCTCGTCCCAGCTCAGCCAAGCCATCACTCTCAATCGATGTTGGACTTTGTACATGACATACTGCATTAACAAGGTCAGGAAAAAAAGCTAGACAATAAACCACTTTTTGTTCTGCTTGGTATTTTTGAGACGTAGCCAGACCGAGCGATCACTCTCAGTGACGTACTGGTGTATATTTTGCTAAGTGAAGGGAATCAGAAATATTTTTTGTGTGTGTTGAGAAAAGATTCAGACCTTGAGCGCCAACATGTCTTTGTGCATTGGCGTATTCTTTTGTAGCACTTTAGATTTCATCTCTGTTCCCACCACCTCGGCCCTGATAAAAGCACATTCCTGGTAATCTGTGTGCTGATTTGTTTTGTCTACTAGTGGAGAGAGTGTGTGAAAGACAGAAAGACATGACCAGGTTTGTTGCTGCCTCTGTATGCTGTCAGTAGGCTCATGCAGTCTGCAAACACACACACACACACACACACACACACACACACACACACACACACGCTCACAAGTTGACACCTGCCTCGCCCCCTTTAACAACCTCTTCATTCATGACAGGCTGGATGGATCAGAGAGCTAGGGAAAGGGAGGCTTCAAAGCCACTTCCCTTCCCCAGAAAGGAGCTCTGATTCTGGGCCAGGAGGCTGGGCTCATCCCTGTGAGGAGGCTGGAGGGTGGAGGGTCACACAATACTGCAGTGTTTGACAGGGCCATTATTGGGTGTGTACCACCCCCACCTCTTGATCTCTTCCTCTGTCTTTCACAGAGTATGGCTTTCACGCGACGAGAGGACACACACACACACACACACACACACACACACACACACACACACAGTGCCTCATTTCATGACAATGGAATCCTCAGGCCAGATGTGATCCTTCACTCACAACCCTGGCCTCTTGTTATCCACTCTGCAAAGCCCTAAGACACCTGTTTTTCACACATGTAACCTCACACACACACAACCACACACACACCACATGCTTCTCTCTGTTATTGTGTACCACACACACAAGTCTTTTATCAAAGGCACCAGGGGCCGTTTTAAGAGAAGATAACACCAGTAAAAGTGATGAACAAACTTGTGTGTGTGTGTGTGTGTGTGTGTGTGTGTGTGTGTGTTGGGGCTGGGTTAGCTAACTGGGGGGCTTCAGCATTCATGGTTAAAAATATCCACGTGTTTGGCGGACCCTCCTCACGATCCTTATCTAAACAGCCGTGGAGTGGGACAGAGGGGCATTTAGAAAGTTAAAGTGGTCTATTAGCATTCTGGCTAAAAATAATCATCCGTTTGACATGTTAGTATGTAAGTTTGTCTTTGAAAATATGACTTACCTCTGTGGAGTGGTGGGTAGACAGAGAGGCATTCATGAACTGAAGCACTTAAAATCGCAGCTAGGATTGAACTGACCATTCATTGGAGTATTTACAAGTTAGACTGAATCGGGATGTATTTGATTTATTTGAGCGTAAGAAAAGGCATCCACCGTCGCTGATGACACACACACACACACACACACACACACACACACGCATGCCTGTTAGAGCCTGATAAATCACGGGCTGCAATAGACGAGTGTAGTGGGGGTCTGGTCACTGTCCCCTGACACCTCTGGTGACCCCTTGTCTGCGAGGGGTCATGGGTCAGAAGTGACCCTCAGCTGGGGCTAAAAGAGGAAGTAACCATATCAGTTGTGTAAAGGGGGGCTTCCCTGAGTCAGTGAGTGAGAACACCCACCCACACACAGCATTAATCACTGCAAGACAGGAGAAGGATGGAAAGAGAAGAAAAACCCTAAATTTGGTGAATGTCAATGAATCTCATGCAGGGTTAAAACCTTGGCTGCAATATTTCAAACTGTTGCATTTGAATTTTGGCTTTTAGGGTTGTCCCTGCCTGTCTTGCTGAAACATTACTACCATGAGCTACTAGACTCGAAGAACACACACACACACACACACACACACAGAGAGAGGATAGGATTGGTAGGACTGAGGAGGCTTTGGTTTCCTACATCCCTGAAATATATCACCATAAACTAATCCTAAACATGACTTCAGCTTCCTCCAACCCTTCTCCTCTCTCTCTTCCTTTACCCTCCCTCTTTCTCTTTATCGTTCTCCCTCTCTTTCATTCTTCCATCTCTCTCTTCTGTTTTATATTTTACATTCCTGGCCAAATGCGGTGCCTGCGGCTTTCTAGTCTCACTCAACATTCCTCGCTTCCATATGTGACGCCACTTCACATTACATAGCATGTAGCAAAGGGACAGTAGAGCGAGCGGCACCATTGGACGACATAGTTTTATATACGCTTCACTGGCTCATTGTACAGTAATGTGCCTGGAAATACACTGTTTATAGGCTGGGTTTGTTTTCCCTAATGGCACATGCCTATGGATATTACACACACCACACATACACACCGCGAAAACACATGCACATAAACATCTAACCTCAAACCCGCCCGTTCCACCCTCTCATAATCGAATCAGCTTTTATTATTAGGATGATGTCACCGTCCAAAACATTGCCAGGAGGTGAAGTGTTTGACAAATAAAAATATTGGAACAACTCTGGGGGCAAAAAAATAAATAAAAAGATTGGTCACTGTACTTACGTCTTGCTTCAGTTTAGAGAACCATTCTCATTAGTGTCATTCTTGAGAGCCAAAGACCCCCCCGGCTCGCTCTGACCATAATAGAAGAACGGAGCTTATTGGCTGGAACAGATCAGGGGCCGGCTGTTTTATTTGTTTTATTTTGAAAAGAAACAGTTAACCTCCCTTTAAAGAACAAGCTGCCCTCTATTCAGCTCTTCAGCAAACAAAACTATGGGCAGTGGGTTGGGCAAAGAAGCACAAAGCGTGTGTGTGTGTGTGTGTGTGTGCGTGCACTAATTGCTGCCATTCAATCTGTGTGATCAGCTCATTTTCTCTCAGATGGAGCGTGCAGAGGCCGAACAGAGAGCCAAGTCAGTTAGGGCTGGCAGACAACATGCTCTTTGAGCAAAGGCCTGTGCCTGAAGCCCTCAACTATCCCCTGTTCTCAGTAACACACACACACACACACACACACACACACACACAGATTCCCCTTTCCACTTCCCCATCCACCGTCCTCTCCAATTCCTACACCTACATAAATCAAGCATGTAATCTGTGAGCACTTCCTCGCCCAGCCTCTTTCCCCATTCATTCTCATTTCCTCTGTTACTTTTGGAGGATTTTGGAGTCGGAGGATCATATTCTGTTCAACAGAAGATAAGCCGACCTGTGACGTTCACTGGCCAATTAGCTGTTTGGATCTCTTACTCCGAGCCTCTCTCGCTTCGCTCCGTGAGCCAGATTCAGAACAAGAACACTCCTGACATATTCTCCCTGTCTTTGTAGTCTTTGTAGTCCGAGGGACGTGAGACACCATTTAATACTGTAGCCAGAGTTCACGCTGAAATGAATAGGAGGGAAACAGGCCTGTGGTGTCTTCCCATAGGGGGAACTAAAAAGGTTTATGTGAGTCTCCCTCAATTTATTCTATAAAACACTTCTAACACCTTTCAGCTCTTCATATGAACATGAGGAGAAAAACTAAAATAGCTCTGAGAACAGACACGTGTGTGTGTGTAAGTGGCACTGTTATTATCGCCTTAATGCCTACCAGAATAACTTCCGTTAGAAAAAACAGTGTGACTCAGCGACAGTTTATTAGACCAAATCTCTCTCTGTCACACTCTCTCTCTCTCTCACTCACTCTCTCTCGCCCAAGCTAGCACACACATCTTAGGAGACTGAACATTAATTAACACACTTTAGCTTTGTCCTGCTGTGGCGTTCCCACCAGAGAGACAGACAGCCACAGATAGTCACAGGTACTTCATTTTCAAAAACCTCCAGGACACAAACTGCCCCCAAATGCTTCCCGACTTTCGAAAGTTCAAGTACAAACTCTCTCTCTCTCTCTGCAACAGCTCGGTTCTCACAGTCCAACAAGCAGTTTTGATAGAGGGACTCAGGGTTTGACGTTTCAAAGCACTGCATCCAAATTCCCCCTAGTAAATCTAAAGCAGCTTTGGGTTGATTAACATTCTGAGTTGTGCTGGGTAGGAAGCAAAATTGTGACGCAGAGCAGAGTGAGTCAATAGGGGGAAAAAACAGGGGGGGGGGGGGGGATTACGATTAGGACAACTGGTGGTTCACTCACTCCTTCGATCACTCTCTTCCTTGCACAATTTCTCTCTCTGGACTCAGTTTCATAGTGGAGTGGAAAAGAGGATGAAAAAAAAGGCAAGGGGGCTGAAACCACTTTCTGGGCAACAACTGGTCATTCACTCACATGGCTTAGTGCATGTGTGTCGGCAGTGTGTGTGTGTGTGTGTGTGTGTGTGTGTGTGATAGAAGGTGTGGCCTATGATTACAAGAGCTACCTTCATCTGAGGCTGCTTATCAGCACTTGCAGCACAGTCAGTCTGGTAAACAAGGCTATATTTTGTTCATTAGCCAAGAATTTACTTTACAGAGCCTCTTGTCATATTTACCTTCTCATCCTGACAACCACAAGCTGCGATAAGAAAGCGTAACCACCCGCATCCTCAATCCATTCCCCTTACAACCCACCGTGTAAACAGAAAAGGTAAGAGAAAGAGGCGATAGAGAGAGAATGAGTAGGCCATATTTCCCGAGCTTCACAACTCAGCAGTGTTTCACAGCGTGTTGGACCGTGAGCGAAGCTTTGTGAAAAAAGGCCCTGCGGTACTCTTTGTCTGCCGTGACAAGTAGAGCTAGTCTGTTTCCAGCTGTCTGACTCAACTGTCGCCCATTGTTGACAGCGACCGCATCGTCACCCTGAAAAGACAGAGGAGAGGTGAGAGTGTGGCGCTGGGAGGGGTCGCGTCAGGTCGTAACACCGAGCGGTTAGAGCGGTCACACCACCTCGTACAATTAGCCGCCAGTCAGGAAATCAATGGCGCTCGTGAAAACACGTGTAAGAGAAACAGACTGGCAATAAATCAGCGGACCACCCATCCTCAAGACGTGCATGCTGGCATTCTGGTGGAGCATGGAGTGGAGTCTGACCACGCACATATTAGCGCTGAATGAAATAATGCTATGTGCCGAGCGTCGTGGTGCTCACGGATGCACCAAATCATGCGGCCATGTGTGTTTGAAGACGACGACACAGCGAACAGCATCTAAATAGTCTCGGTGTGTCTGTGGGTGGGACCCGGGGTGTGTTAGGGAGCTGGAGGGCGTGTCAGGGTGTCCCGACTCTTTCACTGAAAGCAGTAAACCACCTCTAACCAGACCCGGTCCCCTCCATTCAGCTGGCTGTATGACCCATCTGACACCCAAAGGGTTTACAACTCACCCCTGACCCTCACACACCCCGTCACACACACACCTAGCACAGAGGGAGTGTCCATTCCGCTATAAGCCCACTATAAAGGTCCTCTTATGCAGTTATGTCACCCCTTGACCCTTCACCCCCACAAAACAACACATGACTCACACACCCATACTCATACTGCTATCCTTCAGGTCCCACTGCTAGCATGTGCCCATGTGGTGGTCAGCACTACAGGACACACTAAACAAAGCCTCATTGTGTCTCTTTCATAAACACACACACACACACACAGATACAGTATACAGACGCACACATGCTCCCGTTGTGGGATGTCCGGCTGAGGTTCAGAGAGCCATCTGTGTTGTCTTTCTGGAGTCACTCTGATAAAATGTGGATAAAATGATCACCCATCCCTCTTTCCTCTTCCTGTGGATAAGATGTTTGTGTGTGTGTGTGTGTGTGTGTGTGTGTGTGTGTGTGTGTGTGTGTGTGTTTGCATGGGGTGTGTGAGAGAGAGAGAGGAGAGAGGAGAGAGGAGAGAGGAAGGAAGGATGCATGAACAAAAGAATGACACAAAGTATTAATAAATAAAAGAAAAAGTTAGCAAGTGAAAGAACGAGAGAGAAGAGTGTTTTCTCTGTACTCCAGTTCATCCATCCTGATCAGGATATGAACGAGGAGAGAAGCATCGCCAGTGTCTAATTGTTCCTGTCCGACAGAGACATTGAATGCTGAGTGTGTGCTAATCCCCCACCCGTTGCCTCACTGCGTATTGACCAACTGTGGGCTGTCTGTCTGCAAATCCATCATCAGTTTCAAAGCTCTGCCCTTCTCGCTGTGACAAGACAGCTAGGGACTATTGGACCCAACAGAGGGTACAATCTACAGCCTGACAAAGCCGGCCACTGCTGTTGCCCCAATACAAACACGTACTACAACTCACATACCCACCATGATGAGTGTGTGCTGCTCCTTCTCTGCAGGGGGCACCTGGTCACACATTCCACAGCCCAAGCATGGCAGCAACACAAACACAGAGGGGTAGGAGATGTGTGTGGTGTGTGTGTGTGTGTGTGTGTGTGTGTGTGTGTGTGTGTGAGGGTATTGTTTGTTTCTGTGTGTGTTCCCAGCTGTTGCCTCTGCAATTGCTACAGGGCAGCTTGACTCATTCTGAGTGTCATATTAAAACATACTTCATAGGGTCAACTCCAGATTTCATCTCTGTTAATGCGCCTGCATGTACTGTGTGTGTGTGTAGGTGTGTGTGTGTGTGTGTGTGTGTGTGTGTGTGTGTGTGTGTGTGTGTGTGTGTGTGTGTGTAGGTGTGTGTGTGTGTGTAGGTGTGTGTGTATGTGTTGCAGGTCATAAGGGGCTACTGTCTGGGGATCTCTGTGGGCCACCCACTGAAACCCTCTCCTATTAGCAGCAGATGGAAAAAGAAAGACAAGGATCAGGGGAGCGACATCACCTCGAGAGAGACGGTTGCTTCTTCCAGTCTCCCCTTCCTTCCATCCCTTCATATTTCCCCTAACTATAAAACCAGAGCACTTTAAGAAGCACAAGCCACGGCAAAGCCAAAGGCCATTTGGCTTTAACTGCTTCGGAAGCCGAGCAATTCTCATGAGTGTGTATGACTGTGTGTGTGTGTGTGTGTGTGTTAATGCATTTCTTCCTGAGTATGGGTGAAGACCAGGTCAGTCCACTTCAACTGACGTTCCCACAATGCTTCCCAAAGCCACAATGGCAAAATAATAGCTGACAGACTTTTAAACCTTTCTAACCCTAACCCACACACACACCCACACACACCCACACACACACATACACACACACACATTTATACACAAATTTGCACCTTGGCACACAGATTGAAGACCGGCCACATTATAACCAACTACGCCCTGTGTAGACATGAATCAAACCTAGCTTGGCAGGATAAACCCAATAAATCATTAAGAATGACACTCCTCGGTCCCTCAAAAGTTCCTTAACTCCTCGAATGAGCCTCGGTGGAGGTTCGGCCGGAGTCACCCTGTCAGTGCTGGACAGTGATTGATTACCGGCCTGTTGTACAGTAAGTTACAATGCTAACAAAGTAGGGGAACAGGAGAACATGCGAGAGTTTCCAACAGTGAGACCCACTAACACGTGTAGTATGTGCTGAGTGTGGGGCTCTAACCACCACGGGGTATTGTTAGTAAATCATGACGAGTGTGAGGTGCTAGCCACATCCTGACCACACACACACGCACACACACACACACACACACACACACACACCCCTCTACCCCTATGAACCCTTTCCCGGAGAGACCAGACTACCCAGAGGAGACCTTTAAAGGAGGGGTTGTGTGGGTGTGTGAGTGTTTGGAGAATGTGTGTGTGACAGATTGCGGGGAGAGAAGCTCGGGCTATTCTTACACACACACACAGCTCCTGTGCAAACAGCCGACTGTGAGTGACAAATCTGTTTTCATTCTCCTATTCCCACTGCGGGTGCCTGTCTGGGTGTTAGTCATGATGGCTGAGCACCCTGCCTGATCAGCATCAACTAGCCCCTCCTTCATCCATACCGTGTCTAACCGTGTCTTTTTTTTTACATTTTTTTATTCTTGCTCCATCCTATAGTTTCTACACTTCCTGCCCCATTCCAAGATAAACACCAGCCCCTGCTTCGCCCTCACGGGAAACCCCACGACCACGACCGGCTAGACAGACAGAAGGAGAGGCTCGTGGGATATTTCATTCAACTGCTTGCCAAGTGTTCAGGGTTGGGGTTTGGACTATCCAGAGCCTTCAACGAGGAACACACACACACGCACGCACGCACGCACGCACACACACACACACACACACACACACACACACACACACACACACACACACACAAAGGCTGTTTAAACTACCCTGGGACAACTCCCTTACTCCTATTTCAGTCCACCAAGTCTCACAAGGGCTTGCAAAAACTGCAGAGTGATAATTAGTTACCTTTTACCTTCAGCCACTTGAGAGAAGCTGAGGGAGGAAATAGCCAAGAAATGATGCAGCTGGGGAGAACTTGTGTAAAGAAACACTTCTGGACGAAGAACAGTGATGGTGATTCCAGAGGGAGACGGAGCAGAAGAAGAAGAAGCAGTGGGCAGAGTAACTTTATTCTCTTTAGTCTTTTGCTGAAAAGCTGAGAGAGCCCAGCAGCCATCCTCCCTACCATTTGATACCCAGAGATTACTGATTGCTGCTTTAGTCCCTCTGTGTGTGTGTGTGTGTGTGTGTGTGTGTGTGTGTGTGTGTGTGTGTGTGTGTGTGTGCAGATATAATGATGCCTTCCCCAGTTGTTGTCTCTGAACTGTCTGCAGGTTCCCAGGAGTCTGGCTCCCGACAGCAGCCCTGTGTGGTTAGTCTCCGGTTGACCCGGGGGCCAGAGGAGACCTGGCACAACGCAGAGAGAGAGAGAGAGAGAGAGAGAGAGAGAGTCAACCACTCAGAGGGCCAACAGGGAGGGGGGGGGGAGAGAAGAGAAAGCGAGGGATACTCTGATTTGATTTTCAGACTGTGGTGACACACAAACCAGCGGGCAGACACTCGTATGTGACGAAAATAGAGAAAAACAGAGAGTTTGAAGGGGACAGGAATACACAAGCCAAGGCATGAGTAGTGTTTGACCTCATGGTGCTAGCCAGCTCGCTGCTGACCTCACCGCTCTGCAGCCGATCACGGCGTAATTATGGCCTGCAGGGCAGAGGGGGAACCGAAAGCCACCGGGCAGGTTCATCTCTCTCTCTCTTTCTCCCTCTGTCCTCCTCATTGTCCCCCTCTACCCTCTCGTTCCTGCCATGTTATTTTCCTCTCCTCGTTCCCTCCCTCCTCTCTAATTTCCTCCCTCTCTGTATCTCTCAACAGTGAGCCAGGCAGATGCATTACAGCTATTCTCCACAGCAATGTTCGACCCGGGCTAGACGGTTAATAACGATTCTCTCCACTCCCTCTACTGGGAAAGCAGTTAACCAACCAGCCCAGTGGTCCACACCTTGTAAAAGCCCTGATTGATTCTAATGAAACCGAGAAGAGGCACACTCGGGTTTGAAACGGGAGTACGGCCTTGATCTGTATCTGGATTCCACCCTGGCCTTTGGCTACTCTCCATCTGGTGTTACGCATGCATAGGGAAACACACACACACACACACACACACACACACAGCAGTGTATTTTGTTATTGGCTCCCTCATGCGCCCCGCTGCAGGAGATGATGATGGCATTTCAAGACTTGCATGCAGAACAGAGGGAGTGAAGGAGGGATAGCGGAACGAAGGAGAAAAGGAGGAAGCGGCAGGGGAGAGAGAGAGAGAGAGATGGAGCTCTTGGGAGGTTTCCACGGGGTCGGGACACGACGAGGGCCTCCGCAAAGCAAAGTTTGTCTCCACCAGCATGGGGTTGGGGTATGATAGCTATCCAGCCGGACATGATGGATGTGAGGGCTTGCTCGCTCTCGTGCTCTCTCTCTCTCTCTCTCTCTCTCTCTCTCTCTCTCTCACGCTGTCTCTCTCTCACACACACACACACACACACACACACACACACACAGCAGATATCACACCCACACCCTAATGAGGTTAACAAGCCCTAGTTATCACACCTGCCTCCAAGGAAAAGACCGCCCCATGCTGAGAGTCTGAATTCCTTTCCATCTTTGACTGTCTCTGTTTGTTACCTATCAGTCTGTATCTCAAGTGATTTCTGCTGTCCTTTGTGTGTGTGTGTGTGTGTGTGTGTGTGTGTGTATGCCTGCGTTATCTCTGTCTACTCAGACAGTGGTAGAGAGCCAGGTTGTTATCAGAGATGCAGAGACAAACCAAGTGTTTTGACATGTGGGTGTTCACCACTGTGAACCTCCTTGTGTAGACTCCTTTGTCCTCCTGAGAGCAGATCACCCGTGCGGTGGATCCTGCCTGCAGGGCCCCGTGTCCAAACAAAACCTTTCAGCCCACAGGCATGAGAAATTAAAACAGCTTTGTGAAACGTGTGTGTGTGTAGGCTGGTTTGGCGTCACAGTATTTATGACTTGCTAGTATTCTGACCTCGAGGCTAACTCCTCACCCCTCCCCCCTGCCTCAAAACTCATGAAGCATATTTGCCCCACCTCATCACACACACACACACACACACACCATCTCACCCCCTGCTCAGACTGCTGAAAAGACCCCTTCTGTAGGGCACTTCACTGGTAGAGGGCTTTCCTGCCCAAAGTGCACCATTAATAGTGCCTGGACAAAGCGAGGACTTGTTGGTCTGTTGGCTTAATGGCAGAAAGGTATGGTGACCTCTGCAGCTCCATCTCTTCCTCCTAGAACGTTTGGCTGGGAATTACATTATATATTTAACTACTGTCAGGCCGCCTTTGAGGCCGCCTTTACAACACCTTTCAGCAGAAACACCATAAGGCCAGGGCACTGACACGTACACACATGTACGCATAGTCTGCATGTGTTGGCTACGTGTTGGCTAACATGAAACACGTGGAAAATAACGCGAAATGAGTTACACTTGTGTCCACAGGCCACGCGAGCGGAATAACACGTCCAACCCCCCCCGACATGTTTAATAATCCCACCGGACTCGAACAGGGTCGAAACGAAACGAGGTCTGATGAGCTGATGAACATGTTGGCACAGCGGCTGTTTTTAGAGGCCGTGTTCTCCGGCTTGGGTGGAGAAGAGGGGGAAAGCTCTGTTTAACTGCTGTCTGACCGACTTCCTCTGCAGTCTGAACACACACACACACACACACACACACACACACGAGCAAGGCACGTACATGCAACTTGCTAACAGCACCGACTCACTCAAGTTACACTTACGTCCATTTCATACTCGCACTGTATGCACCAACGCACACCAGGCACACTGCAGAGTGAATCAGTAAGAGCAGGGGAACAAAATGATCTGTGCCCATCCTCTGAATAGCGCTATCATCTTCACAAGGATCCACATTTAGCCCTTTGACACCGAGTCAAACCCCGAGAAAAATTCCATTTCAGTGAACGCGCTCATACAATGGCATCCTTTCATCGGTCTGAGATTCCACCACATACTATCCTATTCTCTCCTCTCCTCTCTCTCTCTCTCTGCTCCCTCCACCCCTCTCCTGCTCAATAGCCAGATTATCTCAGTTGTTGGCGAGGAAACTTGGCCACCGCTGCTGGCATTGAGTCTATCGTGGCCAGACCACAGCACTGTCTTTGACCCTGCGAAGACACACAGATGGCCGGCACGACGTAGAGAGAGAGAGAGAGAGAGAGAGAGAGAGAGAGAGAGGGACAGGCCGGCTGACAGAAAAGACGCGAAAACATTCACATGCAGTTATATACAGATGGACCCCCACATGACACCCACACACACACACACACACACTCGCAGAAAGTGTCAGGTCAAGAGCGGCTTGTCCTTATCACCGACGTGTGCGTAGGCAGTCAGGCAAGCAGCTCGTGTCATACCCAGCCTACAAACAGCCGTAGACACAAACACAAACACACTCCCTCAGCATGTTCAGAGGAAACACACACACACACACACACACACACACAGTGATTATGTGTAATAAGGAGGCTCTAAAGTCTGCGGCGGAAATACATGGCGAGCCCCGGTGGTGGTTGTGTCAGCTCTAAGTACTACCTAAACCTCGATAATGTTGACGCACACCTCAACACTTTACACACATCACAGCACGAGGTAGGGACACTTTTTCCTCACCGACCTTTCATAACAACGCTCATCATCTCCTTTTCGGGTACCGGAGATGTTTGTTTTGGTTCCAGGAAGCGGCGGACGTGTCTCATCGTCAGAGAGAGGCTACAAGCTATATGGCCAAGGGTGTCCGGTCCTGACAGAGTCTGTTTGCCCGTGCCCACATGTGTTCTCCATATGGCCCTGCTCTAAATGTGCTTCTTCCCTCCACTAAACCACGAGGGAATTCCAGGAAGCCTTACTGTACATGGTTTATTCTAAATACGCTACGTGCACCACTGCGGTTCCTTTAATCACCATGTGTCTATCTATCTGACCTTGACCCAGCAGGTGATGTTTTTTTGGTTACGAGGATGGAAAAAAAAGAAAAAAAGAAATGTAAGCAGGGAACAGTGGGAAGCAGTAACAGGAGAGAGGATGAGGGACAGTCAGAGCCATTGAATAGAAATGAACTCCAGCCACAGAAGGTACACAGATAAGATGAAGAGAGTTTAAAAGGAAATTGGAAGAGACTGGCGTTGTGTGTTATGGGAAACAGATGACCAGGTTCGATAAGAGCATAACAGGAGAAATGCACTCGACCAACAGTTCAACCCGCAGTGTTAACATGTCGTTACTGACAGAGCTGCAGGCTCGACGCACAAACAAACACATTCCACTGTGTGATGAGGAGAGACGAGAAAAGGGAGAGGAGTGGTCAGAGAGAGAGAGGTGGAAACACACAGAGAGAGAGAGAGAGAGAGAGAGAGAGAGAGAGAGAGAGAGATAACAAGTAATAAATCCCCTACTGATAGAAGCAATGAAACCGTTGCATCTATTCTTGTGACTGGAAAGTAGCTGGTTTGAATCCTGCTGGGAAAATGTGGGTGGGGGGAAGTGAATGAGTAAGGGTTTCCCCTCCCTCGACAACTACTGTTGCACTGGGCAGCTCCCAAGTGTGAATGTATGGAACTGTGTTAATGTCCAGCAGGATGTGGCTGGAAAACAGCAAGCAGGCTCCGTCGACCTCATAAATGAGTAAACAAGACTCGCCTGTTTGCTCTGCGTATTTGAGATGCTTGGACTACGTAGCACACATTACTGGCAGGAAACTGACAAGGAATTCTTGGATCTACACACCCTCTCCTGCCTCTCCTTTCATCCCAGAGGGGGCTGCATCTCTCTGGGATTCAGAGAGATAGGACTACCCCCTCCCACATCACCCTCTGACTGGATCCCTATGTTAAGTGTCACTCACTCAGCCCTAAATGAGCCACACTGACAGGAGTGCCGAACACACACACACACACAAATACACACACACACACACACACACACACACACACACACAGATCACATCACAATCCCTTTCAAAGCCTCAGATATCATCAGTGTCAGAGGAGAGAGAGAGTAGATGGGAGAGATACCACTACATCAAAGCAGAAGAATGCAGAAGCAGTGTCAAAGGCTGTGGTGGCCTACTTATGACTGATGTGCAACACATCACACACACACACACACACACACACACACACACACACACACTCTTCAAGTAACCTGCCCTCCTGGGCACACTGCCTATTCAACCTGGCAAATGTACCACCAATCTTGTCATAAAAGCTGCTGTTACTTTTCCATCTTTCTTCTTCCTCTCTTTCACTCCCTGCGTCTTACCCTCCCTCTATCCATCTCCTTCTTTCGGAAAATTGGCTGGCTCTTAGGTTTGATGTACGAACTGCTTCCAAACACCATGCAAGCTATAAACTATTGCTCACCCTGGAGGAGATTTACTGTGAGAAAACTCACAGGCTGGTCCTGATTCCACACTGTGGGGGACTGGTGGTTTAAATGAGTATAAAGTTAAACCTCCTGTTCTAGTTTTATTTTAAGGACTCTACGATCACCTTGTGAAGGTGGCCAATAGTAATGAAATACCAATGGAATGCCTTTACAGAGGGTCCTTTGTTCACAGACATGATGTTTGCTTACCCCACCCACTGTCCACTAACACAAACATGGAGGTCATACAAGACAGACGAAGCCCATCTTCCTCTCTCTGTGCAGTGGAGTGGAGTAGGTGCTGTTTTTCCTACTGGGGCGTCTGACTGTGTTTTGCCAATTTGCTGCCTGTTTGTCGTGTATGAGAACTATACTGTTTGAAATGGCAAATACAAAACCAGCAGGTGATGCAAAATACCTGCATCGTCATTTTTTATGTGCCTAGATTATGACAGAGATGTGAACATGAATTACTTGTGTAAATGTGTCTGTGTGCACGCTTGCACATGTGCATGTGTGCATATCCATGTGTGTATGCATGAGAAAGAGAAAGGTGGAACCAGGAAGAGGGGAACGTGTGTACGACAGCGAGTCTACAGACAAGCGTGTTTGCTTTTCCAGCGTAGTATATCTGAGCTTTTCCATTCAGCCTCCACACACTGCTGCTCTGACTCCGCTGGACAAAGAGGTCACTGACGGCATCACAAAAAGCTCCCTCTTTCTGCCCGTTTCAAAAAACCAACAGCTTAAGACTTGAAAGGAGAAACAGAAAAACATCACTTGGCTTGGCCGAAGAACATCCAAAAGAAGCAGTGTCTGGCTGATGGGAGAGATCACAACCCTTCCTTTGAGCTGGCACACATACACACATACAACAAACATACAAGCACACACACACATAAACGCACACACACACACACACACACAACTCTTTCCTCAGCTGCAGTGATTTGGCTCTGGCCAACCTGACTACAGAGATCCCAGTCAGTGAGAGGATATGTGGGATTGCAACTCCATTTCTCCCTCTAACCCTCTAACCCTCTATCTCTCTATCGCTCCATCCAGCCAAGTCGGTATGACTCCAACAGATTTCACCAGAGAGCCCAGCAAGGGGTTATTATATCCAATCCCTGGTCAGACAAATCTGTTTCCACTTAAATTGCATACTGCCTGATCCCCTCTCTCCCCTCTCTCCTTACCCCCCCATCTGATCTGTGTGTGTAATTAAATATTACAACCATGCCGCCCACAAAATGGTTGTGTATCGACTACAGCAACTGGCTTCAGTATTGTTGGAGCACACATGCAGAGAAATGAATGCATGCCAGCTAATGTCTATCAGAAATCAGAACTGTGATGGTTGGCGTGGATCTTTCACCGGGTAAGGAGGAGGAAGGGGTTTTATGGTTTGACGTCAATTCAGAGAACGATTTAAAGCTTACTTTATGTGATTTCTGCGAACTGTACAAATGCTGAACGTCCAAGGTGGAACTGATCTGCGCTGCCGCATGACCAGATTAAAAGACTGAATGGATTTTATTCTTTAGAGTTAACCAACCATCTCTGTGAGTTAAATAAATGGGTGAGAGTGTGAAGGGAGGGTTAGAGTTAGTGGGGGTGGTGTAGCTGTTAGATGGGTGTTCTAGCAATAATAACAGTTTTCATACAGTGAGTGACTCCACCTGATTTATGTCAAGGGTGGAAGTAACCACTGACAATTGCTCTTCTTATTGTAAATGAGTGTTATTTTGTGTACTTTTTTTTTTTTTGGATTATACTTCACTACACTTTAAAATGCAGAGCACAAAGTACACATTTTGTAGGCTCTCCAAAAGTCTTTGCATCAGAAACTGGACAATCGCAAACTGCATCATCGTAAAACCTGCTCAAGCATGTGAACGTAATGCTGTGTTATGTTCATACACATTAAAAGCTCAAATCCAGGGTTTGAAAATGAACGCCCGCCGAGCACCAGATCCCAGATCACATCTGTCACTAGCAGATAAAATCAATAAGAGTCACCGCCTCACTCGATGGGAAATCTTTCAGACAAGAACATTTGCCTCGGTTATATTGAGCTATGCTGCACTTCACGGTGAATTACAATGTTGATCTATTGAGCAAGTTAACACACATTACCTGATTCTATTCTATTCTACTTGAGTAAAATGTCAGCAAACAGTATTTCAACTTGAGTAGGCTATTTTGGTACTCTTTCCACCCCTTGATTTAAGTAAAGGTCAGGCAGACCTCTGTGCTTTTCTTCTCTTCCCTGGCAGCACGTCAGTCCATGGGAGAAAAGAAACATGAGCTGCAGGCGTAACTGAACGCTACGCACAGAGAGGACTTGATATATCTCCATCCTCTCGCTTAAATCCCATCTTGGCAGCGATGACAGGTAGCCTTTTCTCCTGCACCCTGCCCTAAGACTCTGTCACACTTTAAACCTAGGGTTGTGTCATCGTTGGCCCTCGTCCCATCCTGCCCCTGATTTACTGTCTGGCCTGTGTTGCTATGGCTACTGTTTAAGTGGGCATAGTGAGGACAAAGAGGGATCTGGTACCCGGTGGTAACTAAGATAAGCCATATAAGCACACACTCTGATTGGCCTGTACTTCAAGTCCATCATCCAACACATTGTAATCAGAGTCGCACGGTGGTTTCCTTATATCATGAAATGTATCAGAATAGGCGGAAGTGAACCAGAGGGAAACAATTTATTGTAAGATTATGAGATTATAAAGAAATGACAATTTCAACTTTTTTTTTAAGTGATTAATCCTCAGCTCTGCATACTTTTCTACTGAGAAAGACCCTGCCCTACACCAGGACGACCACCCCTCACCCATAACTCCTGACCTTTGCACCTTTGACACCCAGCACTCAAGACATCCATATTATTACTCAGCCAGACTCCAACACAGGTGCATGTGGCAGTGCAGTCTCTTAGCCAGACTCCACACTGGGGCTGATGGGATGCACAGAACCATAGTTCCTTTCAGCAAAACCATTGCTACCATCCAGGAAAATGCACCAAGCTGCCAGGTCCAAGATTCCAGCCATCTTCCAGACAGTCTTCCTGCTTCCCCTATTAGCTAGCTGGCCTGCAGCTCCAGCCCCAACCTGCCCTCTGCAGCACAGATCCCCTCGTTGAGCGCCAGGACACTCTGGTAATGCAATGCAACACAATGGCTGTCCATTTTTCCATTCACCCCGACGGAGCCAAAGGTGCTCAATACCAATCTGAGCTCTCTTGACAGAATAAGGACTCTGTGCTCTGATTACACAGATGAAACGCAGATGCAAAGGCACAAATGCTTTCAAGTTCCCTGTCACTATTTCTGTCTTATTCTGTCTCTCGTGTGTCTCCATTACCCTCTCTCCCTTGAGCATCTCCGTCCTCTCCATCTTTCTCTACTTCCTCTGTGTCAGTCCTTTACTGTAAACAGTAAGAATGACTCATGCTGCTGTAATGTAATGGGAGGAGCGAAGCCTGAGATTAAACTAATGACTGTGTCGTATCAAAGAAGAGAGAGGAGTAAGACATGAGGGTCAGGGGAGTCGACAGACAGAGGACAGGGCTACCAACCAGCCTCTATTTATTTTGCCAGCTAAGTGACCTGACCTGAAGGGGGGGTGAAATCAATCTTGAATGAAGGAGGGGAAGTTCCTGAACTTGTGTATTTGGCTTTATAATGATCACGCCAAACACTGGCGGTGTCATATCTCCAGAAGGATTGCTCATGGTCTTCCAAGAATAGTCCACACACCCCCGAGCATACATTCGCTTAAGCACCCGCAGATGAGCACATTCAAATACATGTGCACACCAGCACTCAGATGGGTCAGTGTTTTCACAGCTGGGAACAGACAAGAAGCCAGTATAAACAGTGACATGCACCATCAGTGTGTGTGTATGTGTGTGTGTGTGTGTGCGCTCATCTAGTCTTGTACCCCAAATGTATCAAAATGTATGCCAGGCTACAGAAACACAAATGTCTGAGGTTGTGCAGGCACCCGCACATTCACACTCTCACACAACACACACACACTCACACACACTCACTTTGCGGCGTTTTGTGAAGGATTAACCCATATCATCCACTAAGGCTATATGACTTACAGTCTTAACTCTTGTACACACTGACCTGCTGATACTACTTACAAGGTTAACCTAAATCCATCATGAAAAAAAAACCCTGCAGCGTGCGTACCAAGCATGCATCAAACAAGGGCGAACTCAAGTCTCTTCCACCATCATATTTATGTCCTGATATGTTTTCCAAAACTGTATTTGATCCTGCTCCAGGTTTGTGGAGCAGGGAGTGTATTTTCAGAGTGCTGGTTTTCCCATCTGTGTGACCACAGTGCTGGGCCGCTCTCCCTGCCTCTTTCTGCCCGCTGTTCCCACGCCTCTCTCTGGGCTAGATACATATTTAGGGAAATACTAGGCAGCAAATCATACGCCGTGTTCATTCAATGTACCCTTGAACCCATTAGTCACTACGCTTTTACTACCTTCATAAACACAAACAGAGAAACTGAAACTGACTACGGTTCTGAACATGGTGTACCTGACCAGCAAAGCGTATTCATCCAGGTAAGATTTGCCGAGTTTTTCAGCTACCAGTACAGCAAGTCTCCCGCTGCCGACCTCTGCAAGGCTCGACCGAAGCTGTTGAGGGTTAAACTGCCTCGCTCAAGGACCAGTGACCCTCCCGCCGCAAGCTTGCTTCTCCAACCGTTCGGCTACTTGCCACCACAGCTTACTTGGGAAACAAATACTGAGCCAGCTAACAAATCTGAAGATTGACAGATCGTTGCAAAAGTCACAAAGCTCTCACACAGCCCTGCGCTTGGATCGCTTTTCTGTCAGTTGGACCAGAGTTGAACAGACATCTGCATGCCAGCCATAAAGATCATTGATTATACATCCATTTCCACTATCCATTAGTAAAGCTACTACTCTCTGCACTCTATGCCCTCAATACAAATTTCAACTCATGCTATTTCTTTGTGATGAGAAATGAATGACAAATGGATTGCATTGTATAGCCACACTAGTGAAACCAGCCAGGCAACACACAGCAGACTCACAGGACTAAATAGGTTTCAGTGTGTGTGTGTGTGTGTGTGTGTGTGTGTGTGTGTGTGTGTGTAATGAATAAGATCCTGGCACATCACAACCGAGTTCCTCTAATGCACTCCCTGTAGACCAGAAGAAATAAACAGATAAAGATGAAGTGGACTTGAACGAAATGGCAAAGAAAAGAGAGAGAGAGCGAGAGAGAGAGACGAGAGAGAGAGAGTTAGAGAGGGAGGGCAGGAGGGAGGGAGTTTTTCAGAATTGTTATTGGAGCCGTAGAAGTCATTTCTGCCTTAAAGAGTTCCAGATGTGGGCCTGCCCCTGCTCTTTCTGTGGGAGAGGGAGAGAGAGGGGGAGAGAGAAAGAGAGAGAGAGAGAGAAAGCAAAAGAGTGGGAGGGGAATTTATCATAATGTGTCCTTTCGACTGATCAGCATTCTGCACTCCTGTTCTGGGAATCTGTTTGAGTTTAGGACGGGAAAGTGGATCTCTGCTTTTGTGACGACCGATGGTTGCGTTGGCTGTGGGGGGAAGAGGAACTGAAGCAGAGCGGGGCGCTGAGAGCCGGGGGGTTAGGGTGTGGGGTGTCAGGTGGTAAGGTGGTAGAGGGGTATGTGGCTTGAACAGGCCCAGCCGTGGGCCTATAAAAAGCTAGGGTGGTCAGAATAATGGCCTGGTGTTATTACACACACTGGTCTTTCTCAAACCAATGACTGCACCCACCAAAATAGGCCAGGCAAAACCCCACGGACAGACATCTGCTGGTTAAATACACCAGGTCAGGACAAAAGCTGATGACATATGTGTGTGTGTGTGTGTGTGTGTGTGTGTGTGTGTGTGTGTGTGTGTGTGTGTGTGTGTGTTAAATGCAGACTGATCTCAACAAAAATCAGATCAGTTCACATGCACGCCATCCATGTAATACCATGGTAATGATAATGCCATAACTTGGATCAATAGTGAGCCGTCTAATTGGAGCCCTGTGTTATTGGCTATGTCTCTCTCTCTCTCTCTCTCTCTCTCTCTCTCTCTCTCTCCTGTGTGCGCTCATGTGCCCAGTCCTGTGTGTGTGTGTGGTGTACACTTCCCAGCATTTGTTTTCTTTCCCTCTGCGTTGGACTAAGCTGCACGCTCGCGCAACAAAAGACTATTGTGCCGCAGTAAAAAAAAGCTCTGCTCCAGGGAACTGGTCGTAGGCCACAAACAAATGCTGGTTACATTGTCCCAACACAAGCTTGTGCATCAACTCAACAGCCAGTCTGCCAATACAGCCCTGGACAGAGAGCAATGAGTCCACTGGGGTATGACGAAGACAAAGGAAGGATGGTGGAAGAAGGAACAAATGGATAGAGGAGAGCAGGATGCACAGTTTGGGGGAGAAAGTAAGAGAAAGGAGATAAGACATGTGAGATGCATGAAGGTGGTGGTGGGAGGGTGAAGGGGATTTGTGCACACAGGAGAGAAGTGGAAGAGGGATGAGGAGATTGAACAGGGAAGGGTTTAGGTCAGAGGAGAGCAGCCAGCACAGCAGGAGGATGAGAGGAGGTGAAGTCAATGTAAACAGAGAGCTGTGTTCCCCGACAAGTCTCCTGCCTGGGTTCTGACCGGGTCTCAAATCACAACCCTGGTTTAACACTCACTCATTCAATCAAGAAACTGACTAAGTGAGGGTGGAGCAGTCAAAATTAACAGTTACTGTTCAACACTAATTCCATTGGTCATCTCTCCTCGTAAGACCTTGGTCAGAGAGAAAATGCTTTCTTTGTTCAGGTCAGATGCCTTTGCACTGTAATTTTCCCACTCTGACAAGTCAAATTAGCAGTGGATCCATCAAACGCTCACACACAAAGAGCTGCCATTGTACCCAGCAGCAGATCTGCTAGGCCACATTTCACCTTTTCCACACACGTGGATCGTGAGGGAGTGGAAAGTGGTGACCTGTTGTGGTATTCAGAAATGGAGAAAAGGAGATCACATGACAGAAACCTTTGGGGCGAATTTTGACTTCCCTCGGCACACAGAGAAACATGCATAAACCAGCATGTGCATCAATATCAAGGCAACCACACACACACACACACACACACACACACACACTGGAGAGAGACTGGGGGCATCATATTTACCATTGGCGTTCTTCCCGCAGATCAGGTGCTCATAGTGCTGCAGGACTCCCCACAGCTCCGCGTCATTGTTCACCACCCCCTCCAGGGCGTCTGCAGTCACAGGGGCGCAGGCTGACCCCGAATCCGGCCCTGGGTGGCCCCTCTCGGCCATCAGCACCCGGGCTCCTATCTCCTCCACCAGAGCCTCCATGCACGCGGTCAGGCAGATGGCCGCGTACTCGTGGATGCGCACGGAGATGCGAGTGTCCACCATCCAGCGGAAGAAACGTCCCACGGAGAAGGAGAGGCCGCAGCGGGCGGACTTGCCCTTCCTCAGGAGCTCCCCGGCGCTCATACTGTACATAGAGATGGCCTTGACCGTGGCAGAGACACAGTGGTCGGCCAGGGCCCAGCTGAGCACCAGCCTCATGGCGCTCTGCACCTCGAAGCGCGTACAGCGGCAGTGCATGACGCTCAGCCGCTGGGCTTCTCTGGAGATGCGGATGAGGGCCCTGCGGAGGAGAGCGGACAGGCGCCTCACGGCCTCCGGGGAGAAGGTAGGTGTAGGTCCCACTTTTGGGTTCACACTCCCGGCGACTTTACGCAGGATCTTGGCCACTTCCTCCTCGGTCCAGGGGAACTCTTCCAGTTCTGGCAAGCGGGGGCACTTGGAGAAGATGTCTTCGGGGTCTTCAGGGAGGACCGTGTTGACTGTGTCCCAGCTGTTGTTCCTGCTGTTCATGGAGCCCGAGTAGTACCACCAGTTGCCCCGGTGAGGGGTCGTCATGAAGGCCTGCGAGTTGGACTTGGAGGAGGACAGGCTGAGGGATTTGCAGGAGTCTCCCGCCCCGTAGCCCGAGTCCAGCGTCAGGTCCTCCAGGGTTTTCATGTGTACATTGCCCATACCAGCCATGATGCAAAACTACTTTTACAAGGGGTGCTTTTATAAATAAACCTGGTCAATGGTTTACCTGGAAGTCAGTCGAGCGACGGTCGAAACTCCCTGCCGAGCTGGTTCAACTGGTTACGCAGCGCAACACTTGTCAAACATGCTGTTGAGGTCAGTTGAGTACGGGACAGCGAAATGGCACAAACCGCACACACGGTAAACGAACGGGATGTGTGCTTTCTTAATCTAATCCAGCCTGTTTCCTCATTTAGAAACTTGGTAAACTGGAAATGAAACTCAAGTCAGCTAGTGCGCACCCGTCTCTCACCTTTCCTCCCGGGTAGCGCAGGGATTTAAACTTTCCTCCAGATCCACTCTCCTTGCGAATAAGACGAAATGCTTCCCAATTGTACGTAGAAAATCAAGCCCAAGTTCATTGATAGAAAAAAGTCCCATATATCCGCTCAACGGACTGAAACGGCTTCGTTTTGTATGATAACCGTGGAAAAGTCTAAGTTTAAGTCATCGCTCTCCTGTCCGTCTGCCTAGTCGCGAGCAGCCTGCCGGAGAGACTGCTGCAGATGTGCGAGAGGAGGGACTGGAGTAGCTCAAGCACCAATCAGGAGACGGCAGGCTCTTGTAGCAACCAATCAGAGCACGTTCCGTATGTTTCCGAAGTTGAGGAAAACTAATGTAAACTTTATTTAGCCTCAAATGAGCATCAAACAAACCCCCATTAACACGTATGACCTACATACAGATCTGCACGAATTACGCACATTTTCACATGTCCACAGAGCCATGGCAGTATGTTTACGTTAGCTTTCCTTTACAGTTACTTTACACTCATCTTTGTGTGTTTATTATGCTACCGAACCCCGCATAGAAAACTCGATTAGACACCATCATGTGTAAATGAAATCACCAACAATAATTCACTTGGCTCATGAATCCATAACAGAATAAATTCTCGAGTAAGTATTTATTTGTGTCTCATTATATTAATGGGTCTGGGGAAATTCTCCTAGCTAGGTAGTACATGCATACCAGGCACAATTCAGTTATCTCCCCATGCAGACCCTGGTGGTGGTGTGTGTGTGTGTGTGTGTGTGGGGGGGGGGGGGGGGGGTCCTGCCCACACATTAGCTGATTACTCACCCACAGCCTGTAAGAGAAATTGAATTTGCAAAGCCTTTGGTAATAGTCCAGGGCGTAGCACAGTATTTGCTTGATTTGATAAGACTGAAAGTGCATTTAAAAGCTTATTAAGGATTACAAGGAAAACAAAAGTGTTTTGATGGATAATAGAATTAATAACTACATACAGTACTTCATTTTCTTTGTGTTCAACCAACACTATGTGTGCTTGCTTGTATATTCACAAGTCTGTTCCTCCAGCTTGTGGTCACACAGTACCAGCTCAGTGTTGGTAAAGCTAAAACAAATCTTACTTTGAAAACAGTTTGAGAGGATCCTCTTATGAAACCTCATGTTGGATCAGATAAGTTGCGCCAACATATTTGAGGTCAAATAAAGCAAACATGTTGTAGAGGCCTGTACCTGAGCTGCTTCTCATCACTCTGCACTCACACAGACAGGTAGGGTGTGTCCTTACTGGGCTAGAGTCCAACACCATTACATAATGGGTTTTAGTGCAGCACACTCGCAGCATTGCACACCTATACTGGTAATGACTGCAGCATACAGCGAGTTGTACTGTGGCAAAGACAAACATACAGACGAACTTTGTCTTGTACATATACAGACTGGGGGAGTGGGGCTGCACAGCTTACTACCTACTCCCCACATACAGGGCTGTGGAGTGGTAGAAGAGACTCCCTCGAGCACCACCAAACACACACACACACACACATTCTATGAATCAGTTTGGGGGAACTGTACAGATAGGGAGTCAACGTTCCAGTGAAGTTTGCCTCCCCAGTTTAGTTTGTTAGTCAAAACCCAGCTAGTCCGATGAGATCAGAGGGGCGTAGAGGAGATCACAGGAGGTTAGCGCTTGCCTCATCCAGACCTCATGTAACTGTGGTGTGGACAGCACTTACCTCACGGCCTCTCTGTGTGCTCCCTCAGGGCAAATACACTCAAACGGCCCACTACCAAGACTAGAATGACAGGGGGGGAGGGGGGGGTTGAGCAACTCAGCTTAAAACAAAAACTCTGCAAATGATTACATGCGGTACAAAACATGTCAGCTCTGTTGGACCTCAAATATTGGCGTTCCCTGTTTCCCTTTCTCTCTGCATTGGTCATATGAAAAAAAAAAAAAAAGTGACATTAGGTTGGTTGAAATTAGATTGTCCAACTGGATGGAAATGATTGCAGCCGCAGAGGGTGTTTGTAATAACACAGAGCAAAAACATTATATCATAATACTTACTCTGGCTTTGTACATGTGTCACTAGCAATAAAAACCCTTGGTGAAAAGTCCTCTGGGAATTAAATTTGACAAATCTTTTAAGAATCCATTCAGAGTAGACTATTTTTAAAAACCAGTCCAGTAGGATTGTTCAAGTTGACAGTTTTTTTTTTTTCTTCAAATAGTCCTATTCAATTCTTTTAGGTTGTGTGGTAATCTTCATGGATTTGTTTGAGAAATCCATTTGTGCGAGCAGAGGATCTTGATACAGTGCTGCTGGAATAAGCCGATAGCATGCCTCATCATGTTGCCGAAGTGACTATAATCATTCTGAGCTGTTAAAGTCTGGCTGATTAAGGACGGCTGCATCGCCTGCATAGTCAGTGATCTGAGTCACTGTAGGAGTATGTGGGAGTGTGTGGGAGTGTGTGTGTGTGTGTGTGTGTGTGTGTGTTTGTGTTTAGGGGGAGAGTATTTAATTTTTTCTGTCTGCTCACTGGTAATGTCTCTCCTCTCCGAAGTAGATGAAGCTATTCAACCACCTCCTCATCTTCCTGTCTCTAGGCCAGAGTTCCTCAAATCCAGGCCTCGGGGTCCACAGTGCTGCAGGTTTTCTCTCCTACCAGGTAGTTAATTGCATTCACCTGGCATCCCAGGTCTTAATCAATCCCTGATTAGACAGCTAGAATGAAAACTACCTCTCCAAAGTAGATGAAGCTTCATGTCTCTAGGCCGTGTAACCCCCTGCATGTCTGTGTGAGTGGAGCACCCCCATGTGGTCAAACGTGGAACCTCAAGTTTTCTTCATGTTCCATATATTGTGTTTTGACAGGTGTCTCGCAAAAAAAAACAAAAAAAACTCGGGAACATAACAAGAACACATCCAAAGAATGTTATGGACGTAAGCATAAAATTTTATTTGGAAAAAAACAAACAAATAAAAGTACATTACATTCTTAAAACCTCTTTCTCTACAAAACAATTTCACAGAAATTACCTTGGAATGTATATTCCTGCTTTTCATTTTTATGTTTTTATATATATATATTCTTATATTTACTGTGTTTCTTTTTTTGTCTTTAAATAGTCCCATGTCAACGTTAAATGAAGTACAGGATAGACCTTTTCCTGTAGAGGCAAAGAAAGGGTTGTGGAGGGCATTTTAACAATCATATAGTCAATAGCAGATCATTAGCTCTCATCCTATATGTCCAGCCTCGAGCCCTCCAGGCACTCCCTGTTACTATAAGTACCATGTTGCATAAACAGAGGCATTAGGAGCCTGGCCTCCAGCCAAACTAACGAGAGCAGGTGGGGTCCTGCTGGACGGCAGCAGCTGCCAGTGGGTCTCCATCACACCTTCTAATCTTTAAAGATTATTTTTTGACTTTATTCAGACAGTCAACAGTGGAGAGAGAGGCAGGAAAGATTGGGTGAGAGAGGAGGGATGACATGCGACAAAGGTCCCCGGGTCGGATTCGAACCCTGGACTTGACGGAGCCACCAGGACGCCCCACACCTTCTATTCTCACTCGCCTCAAAATTGTTCCTATCCCTCCCCCTGCTCTCTCTTGTCTCACCCATGGGGCCTCCCCTGGCGTACAACGGTCACTTAAAAATCATTAAAAGTTACTGACTGGGCAGAGGACGTGCTGGTCAACTCCAACCCCACCTACCGGGCTCCTCTTGCTTCTGAGAGAAATGCAACGAAGCAGACCGACACATCTGTAATCCATTAAAAGAGAATCATTTTCCTTTTTTTTTTTTACAAACAGTGTATCTGAATGTACAGTGACGTTTCAACCTGCTGATAAATAATTTCATATTTCTGTCCCCCGCCCCTCTCCCCGTCATCAGTATAGCTTAAAAACTGCCTGCAGCCAAACCCTGAAAAAGGCACACATTTGTGAAACAGCCATGCCTTCCCACGTCGTATGCCATACATCAACGCCACTCGTTTCTGTCGGAGCTATCTGCAAGGTCAAAAGTAGAGCCTCGGAGCTTTCAGTAGCTCAGCCTTCTGTGTCTCGCTTGGTATTTAATCCCCCCCCCAAATCCAATATTTGAAAAGCCATACTCAGCTCAAGCAAATGCTTAAAACAATGGTGGCGATGTTAAATAAAATATGAGAAAGCTGTCCTAGTCCGCTGCTCCCCTCCTGTTACAGTTTGAAGTCTGTTCTAGTTGACTATGAGGTTAGAGATCTGGAGGGAATGGAGCATACCATCAGTAGAATTAGAGGGTGTGAACTGCCAATTCAGTGTTTTAGAATAACCCCCCCACCCCCCGATAAGTGCATTGATGCATCCATATTCAGTAATGGCAACCCGAGAAACCCCCATTTCAATAGCTGTAACTCTGGACAGCAGAGAAAACCTGCAGTTAATGAAATAAACTTCATCAAGTCGTAAACAATAGCTAGCCTGCACACGGGCGTAGCACATAAAACTCCTATTACAAAACAGCAGCATTCTAGATAGCCTCTATCTAGAATGTTTCAACAGATACAAATACACAAAGTTGCATGACATTGAGAAGAGACTGAGACTTTTGAGACAGGGGATGAGAGAGAGAGAGAGAGAGAGAGAGAGAAAGGTAAAGAATCTCTTCGCAAAAAAAAAGCGCTCGTCTGATTTCGAAAAGCTTTGCGATGACATCGCCGAGCCGCCGCTGCGTCTTTCCCGCGGTTCGTCGTACGCAAACGGCCCGCGACAGTCGACATCAGCAGAACTTGCAGCACCTCAAGTCATAATAGTTAACACGAAATCCAACAGGTAGTAATTGATCTAGTTAGAAATACTGTTCACCAAGGACAGAGCTCCTCTACTCCTCTACTCCACCACGTCTGAGTCGGAATAACACGTGACACACACATTCTAGTAGGCTCCCGTGTAAGGGCGTGTTAGAAAAAAAATTTGATCTTAGGTTGTCTTCACATCTCCTTGTTAGAAAAAAAGGTGCTTCCTTCTGCCATTACAAACACACACACACACACACGCACACACACACACAAACAGCTGCTTTCCAGTCTGTCTGAAAACATTGCACCACAAAGGAAAGAGAGAGAGGGAGAGAGAGAGAGAGAATGACTCTTTCTCTCCTCTCTCTGTACAGTAGCTCAGTCAAGTGAGGCAAAGTTATGACTCAGGCCTATCTGCCTCAACAGTAAAGACTCCAAAGTTCAGATTTGGACTCCCATTTCCTCAGACCAGACAAAGCATACAAGAGGGGGCCAATGGCAAAACGCAGGCGTCCCTGAAAGGTGCCTGGTTCAAAAAAGAGTCAGGCAGTGAGGCGAGCTCCTTCGGGGTCTCTCTCACACACAGTGGAACCTGCGGCCGGGGTTGGGAGGATCCTCCCGCCCGCAGGGGGCGCTATCCTTTAGGGGTTTTCTTGTTCTGGGTGTTCCACATGCCTCGCTTGGAGTGGTAGTAGTGAAAGAAGTTCCTCAGGCGTAGTCTCTCCACCTCCAGACCGTTCTGCAGCACCCTAGAGAGGGAGGACGGGAGACACACTGGGTTCATTCATTTTGTTTCAAACCACTGGGTTAAAAAGGTAGCCTTCCTCGTCTCTGAGAAAATACTAGGTTACTATTAATAACAAGCAACGGTCTGAGCAGGAAATTTCAGGATATATCTGATCATGCTTCTTTTTCTTTTTTCTCCTTTTCTGTTTCATCGCTTCTACATCCAAAATGATAAAACAATAATAATTAATAATAATAAATACGTTTCAACTCACTTCATCTTACTGAAAGATCATTACTACACACAGCTGAGCTATCACAGTGACAAAACGATAAGCCAAGAGACAGATCTGAATATCAATAGGGATGTACAACATAGTGTAACATTGTGTCTCCCGTGGCAACTGTTGCTGGGTTACCTGTCTAGCAGCTCCCAGTCCTCTCCGCCCCAGCGGTCCTTGAATTCCTCCGTGTTCATCCCTCCAATCTTATCGAAATCGGACTTATAGATTCCGAAAAGGCCGAAACCATTTACCTCCCAGTAACCTAGATAGATAAAAAAGAAAAAAACGAAGAGCCCATTACAGCGACTCCGATAAAAGCGTGTGTAGTGTAGGTAAGTACTACTTCTGGTGTGGAGTGTGCGTATTATGCTTGTAAATTTCAAGCCCTAAGTTAAGTAGATGTCAGTAATTCATGCAATCCCTCACCAGGGGATTGAGTTTGAGACGTGAGTCACACTGAAAACATTATGTTAATGTGTGTGTGTGTGTGTGTGTGTGTGTGTGTTACCATCAGGCTCCCGCGGTGAGCTGCCGCAGCCCAGTCTCATGACGATGGGGGCGAAGGCAAGGCGTCCCTCCACACAGTGCTTCCTGATGCTCTCCAGGATGTTGAGAGGGAAGTGGATGTGCAGGTCGCACAGGAAAACGATGCTGTGGCTATCCTGCAGGAGCAAACACAAGCAAGCATCTACATGTTCATCAGGTCTGATTCCACCGCGTGAAGAGAATTCTACGAAAACGAATCAAATACGTACATTTTGTGACGGCCCAAGCATTCGTGCACGTGCGTGAGTCTGTGCACGGTTTTATGTGTGTGTGTTTACGCGTGAGGTTGTGTGTGTGAACGCGCGGGTACTCCGGTTGCGCATTTGTGTGCATGCAAGCGCCTGGTGGGATTTGGGATTAGAGTAAGAGGAGAAGTCTTGGCTCAGCATCAATGGCTTGTCTTCACTTCCACAGCCCCCGGGTCATTCAGACGTGAATGACAGCCCTGTCATCCCGCTGTGACAGCACCGACACTCAACTGACGGATCAATGTCTGTCCAAATTCCAGGACACTCCACCCCCTGTGGGTGGGTGTGCGTGTGTGTGTGTGTTTGTGTGATAGAGAGAGAGAGAGAGAGAGAGAGAGAGAGAGAGAGAGAGAGCGGCGGGGGCACAGACACACAAATAACCTGTGATAGGGAGTGCATGTGACAGCTATGACATGCACATGACAGTGGAAAGGCAGCTAACTGTCTGACCGGTTCCCTGTCATCCGCAGTTTTGCCCCGTGGGAGAGAGTGAGGGGAGTCAGGGGGGAGCCAGGAGCCAGGGAGGGAGGCAGGGAGATAAGGGTGAGCTCCACAGCACACCAACAGGCCTTGCAATAATGAATAATGCACCAGTGCTCTTTCTGTCTGTCTATCAGCCGGCAAAGGTCGTTTGGTCAGTGTGACTGGCTGACCTTCGGTGAGTGGCTTTTCCCTGCCAGCCCACACAGTGTTGTCAGTCCCTCTCGCGTCACAGTGGGTGTGAGTGTGAATGCTCATGTCTGATTGTTTGTACGTGCCCGCGGTTTCTCCTACCTCAATAGTATCCACTCCGATCTGCAGGCCTGCTGAGCGCTCAAAGTTCCCCTCTCGCCTAAGGTACTCATATCTGCCGAAACACAAATGTGCAGGACGGAAATGATATATTACTATATATTATAGTGCCAATTTGAACAGTCACATGTCATTTAGATGGTTTTCTCTCTCTGTCTCGCAAATAAACACACCTGGGCACGGTGCTGTCTCGAAGCACTTGCTCCACATCCATGTCTTCGCTCTCAAAGTCGACGATGATGATGCTGAAATTGTCATCCTTGGTCTGGCGGTGAAGGTTCTCCATGTCAGAGATAAACTGCTGTACCCAGCGAGCCTGGTTCTTCACTGAAGAAGAAAAAAACAGACAGCGATGTAAGGAAATATTATGAAAGAAATACATGTAGTATATATATAGTATAGTTTGAGGTACAGTTACTGACCTGGCACCACAAAATGCACCATGACATCCCTCCGCCACTGCAGCATGACAGGCTGGCAGAGCAGGGGCTTGGCGTAGGCTGTGCCCCAGGGGGTGGCTCCGGGCCGGGCGGGGGACCTGGTGGAGGACGGGGGCGGTGGGGTGGCGAGGCTGGAGGTGGCGGCGGAAGGGGCCGAGGCCGGGGCCGAGGCCGGCGCCGAGTCCGTGTTCTCCAGGCTCTCCTCCCCCAGCCGGCTGCGGTGGAGCAGCAGGTAAATGTACTCAGACAGACGCACCACGCTGCGGCCTCTCTCCATCAGCTCCAGCTCCACCAGGTAACGGTTCCCTCTGGCGGAATCGCGGCGCTTCTCGACGTTAATGATCCGTAGCAGGGTGTAGATCCTGCGACAGAGCGAGAGAAAGTTAATGAAACGGAGAGAGGTTTACTCTGAAATGATGGAAGATGAAAAGGGTGAGCAAGGCTGTGAATACGAGACTCTCTGTCTATGTGTTTGTTACACCAGACTGATATACAGGACGAATTCATGTTTTGCTGTAGGCAAGCCTCCGAACTGCTGCCATTCATTATCTAGGGTGCACAGTGAAGTCAGCATGGTGATATAGAGCAAAAAGAAAGAGAAAAGTCAGAGCATGCTGATGCACCATGACCAGTATGTTCTCAGTGAAACTGCTTGTGGCTTCATATAATGATTAGCGTGAGCAACCAAAGTTGAGTAGTTGAAAAACATCAGCGTTCATCTCTCTCTCTCTTACCCTCCATTGCGTTCGTTGAGCTTCTCCATATACTGGGCCAGCACGTCCACCACCTCGCTCTCTGCCAACTGGAGGTTGCCGGACACATTGCAGCGCAGGTCGTTCCAGTCGGAGCGCAACAGCTCAAAGTCCATGGGGTTGACCGAGAAGGTCCTCTGCCAGTTGATGCTCTCCTCTGCCCAGCCCGGCCGAGCCTCGATCTCCTCGTAGCTGTAGTCAGACATGCCGCCCTCCTCCGGCTCCGGCTCGGGATCAGGGTCTGGGTCGTTGTTGGAGCGGTTTGTGTCGGGGTTGTGGTTGAGATCTTTAGGGTTGGGTTCCAGGTCAGGCTGCTGCTGAGACTCTGTGATCTCTGAGGTCCTGAGGTAAGACGTGACCCGAACTTGACCTTGCAGGGTGTTTTCTGTGGGGTTCAACCTTTGCGGGGTGACCGGAGGAGGAGGAGGGGGGCCATGGTGATGAGACAGCGGGGCCAATGGTCCTCCTTTGCTGGGTAGATCAGCAGTGACAGCGGGTGACGTCTCTCTCTCTGGAGCCCGGTGCTCCCCTTTCCTCTTGTGTTTGTCTGGGAGTCTCGCCATTGCTGCCCTGCTGGCTGCACTCTGTACTGCACCTTCACCCTGTTTACTGATGGTTCCATTGTGCGGAGAGGTCTTGCCCTCTTTCGTGGGGGGGTTGGGCCAGAGCTGCGGGGCACTAACGACACTCCTGCCCCCTGTTACCTCTGGCCTGGTGCGTGCTTTGGCACCCAAGCTGACGAGCTTGGTGGTCTTCCCAGTCTGGTACAGAAAGACCCCAGGGAACACCTCCCTAGGGTGGCGGGACACCCTCTCCTGCCTCCTCTCCCTCCGCTGCTCCCTCTCCCTCTCCCTCTCTCTCTCCTTGGCGGGCCGAGGCCTGGTGATGTAGATCTTGTTCTCCTCCCTCTTCTCCTTCTTGTTGCCAAGGAGCTTGCTGTTGTCGCGGAGATGGGCGGTGTTGCCATGGGCGGAGTTGCTGAGGATCTGCTTAGCTCGGCTGGCGAGGGCAGAGAGGGAGGACTTCTGTGGGAACAGGAGGGAAGACTTACTCAGTTTAGGAGGCGTCTCAGCTCCCTCTCTCTCCTCCTCCTCCTCCTCCTCCTCCTCCTCCTGTCCCTCCTCCTTTCCTGCCAGGGCCCAGCTCTGCAGGACCAGTGCGGATCCAGGACAGGGAGCGACCCCGGACAACACTGTCCACGGCGGGGTGCAGCGCCTCGGATTTGGGCTCTTCGCTGCCCCCCTCTGGAGGTCCTTTCCTGGTGTCCCTTCCCCTTTTTCCTCTTGTGTGATCCCTGCCCCAGTCTCTGTCCTCGGCCCTATCCATCTGTCCGTCTCTCTGGGGGAAGCGTCTCCTCTCTCTGCGGATCATCATTCCATTGACTGCCCCCTCCTCCTCTTCCTCTTCCTCCTCCTCCTCCTGCTCCTCTTGCTCTCTGCCGGCTGGTGTGGCCAAGGGCCTCGAGCGGTGATGGGAGGGCCTGGAGGTGTGGCTGGTCTGGCTGGGATGAGACGGCTTCTTAGGGGACTGTGTGCCGACGATCTCTGCCTCATCCTCTGGATCTACCACTTCCTCTTCATCCAGGAAATCTGGAGACATGCGAGAGGGAGTCAATGAGTGTTTGTGTGTGTGTGTGTGTGTGTTTGTGTGTGTGTGCGAGCGTGTGCATGTGTGTATTCATTAATAGCTACCATCTGGGTTGGGGAAGAAGAACGGTCTGTCATCTTCCTCCTCATCCATCTTCATGTATTTGTAGAATCCAAACCTGGCAGACACAGCGAGAGGGAACACACACACACACACGAACAAACAAACACACACACATATTAACACAAGTTTCAATGTGCCTTACAGCATCTCAAACTTAATCCTTCGGTGAGAGGTCGCATTAATCACAGCTATCAAGTCCACAGACTCTTGAACACTTGTGCATAATCAGTGTACTCCCTCACACAGACAAGACAGAGACAAATGCGCCATTAGTGCTCCGAGCAATAACGCTCTTACTTCTCTAAGTAGATCGGGGACTCCCTGTAGAAACACTTGTTCTCTCTCTCCATGTGGGTGAGACGCGTGAAGTCATTGGGGTAGACGAAGGACAGATAGACCTGGGGAGAGGTACAACGTCAACAATAAACTGTGACTGCACGCAAAAAAAAAACAAGTGCAATGACCTCTCAATGACCTCTGGGAAACATGATCATGTCAATGTGTCCTCTTATTTCCTTTGTTAATTCATGAGTAGTATTTGATAGATTTGATAAATAATTCAATCAAGTCTCTCACTGACCTTTCACTCATCCTGTATTTTCTTACTGTGAGTGCCATCAAGACTAAAATGGATTTGCTGTCTTTTGCAACCCTCTCCAGCACATTGCGTCTCTCTACTGCTGCAGTACCTCATATTGTCCTACAGGGGGTAGCAACACTCAACACTATCTACTATCCCTTTTTTTTTTTTTTTTTTTTTTTACATAGTTCGATACAGAGGGAGAGGAAGAATAGTGGTAATGCCAAACCAACATGGACTTGGCCTCTCTGCTCTTTTGTTCTCTGTCCAGTTGATTTGGATATTATGCTGACTCGGTAAAGCTTTGAGCAGGTTAAGGGACCTCAGCTATAATTGGATGCACTTCTAATGACCCCGCGGTGCTATTGTTAGCAAGAACTGCCTATCAACATGTTAATACATACACACAAACACACACACACACACACACACACAGAGAAACACCGCCGCGCGACACATCTGATACATACTCATACACCCTGAGTGGCCATGTGTCTCGTGCCCCAGAGGGAGGGTGATGGAGAGGTGACTTACAAACTGCAGGCCCTGGTATCTGGCGATGGGAAAGTCTTTGACGACATAGGTTGGAGAGTAGAGACATGCCGGCAGAACATTTTCCAGGCGGGAGGGGTCGATCATAGGGACTGAGGAGAGAGAAAGGGGGGAGGCAAGAAGAAGAAGAGATGTAAGAAAAAAAATCGGTCTTATGAATTGTTCATTGTTCACTGTTAAAGATTTTTGTCCTCAACAATATCTTAGCAGGCAGGGGAATGCAGGCTGGGAGGCAGAGAGAGCGATGACACACAGAAAAACATAGATAGAGAAAATGACACTGTGAGGAATACAGCCAGCCAGACACACAAAATGACAGCCAGAAAAACAGCCAGACAACTAGCCAGCCAGACAGTCAGTCAGTCAAACAGTCATTCAGAGAAAATGATGAACAGCCTGAACAGTCAGACACAGAAGAGAACTGTCACAAATGTTGACGGGGAGATTTACTGCTGTAGAAGGTGTCCCTGGGGTCTGGCTTCAGCATATCTGCCCCATGCTGTGTGATGCTGCCTCCGTCCAGGCTATGGCCCTGGGGCTGAGGCTCCACCGGGAGACGGATGTGACTGGCCAAGGTCTGGGGGATGTGATCCACGCTGTTCATCTTCAAACTGGACTCATCTGAGAGGTGGAGATGGAGAGAGAGACAGAGGTAGATGGAGAGAGAGAGACACAGAGAGACAGAACGAGGAAGAAGGAGAGGGAGATTTATTCATTATCGTACGACATTTAACTGACGTCGGCTGTGGGAGGAAATTACTTACACAAAATGAGGCTTTAATCTCCCCCAAAAATCAGAGGTCTTTATCGACCGTGAAGAGGAGACGCGAGGAGAATGAGGAGAAAAGAAGACAAAGGAGGAGAGGAGAGGAGAAGAGAGGAGAGGAGAGGAGAAATTTGGAAGAAATGAAAATAGAATACAGGGGAGTCATAATTATATCAATCGATAGGAGGGAGGGAGGGGAGAGAGCGTGTGATTAATGGTGTGTCAGGAGCAAAGCCTGATGGGAGAAATGCTTTATAATTAACAGGGTGGTCAGCATCGTTTTGAAGCTCCAGAGAGGCAGAGTGTGCACATTTAGTGTCCCTGTGTGTGTGTGTGTGTGTGTGTGGGTGTGTGCACGTGCACGGAGACATGTTTGTTAAGAATTCTAGAAATCCCTTTGTAGACGTCCTCCTTCGAACAATAAGACATCTGTTGATCTGCCTCCACTACGTTGTCACACAAGCCTCGCCAAAATTTGCTCATTATCTATGTTACTGAAATCCCCAAACAAAACAAGAAACTGGAACTCCGCTCTCTCTCTCTCTCTCTCTCTCTCTCTCTCTCTCTCTCTCTCTCTCTCTCTCTCTCTCTCTCTCTCTCTCTCTCTCTCTCTCTCTCTCTCTCTCTCTCTCTCTCCTTTTGATTTATTTTGCACAACGTGGCTGACAAAGAGGAAGTAGCTGGGCCACATTTTTAAATCAAGTGATAGTTTATTAGGGTCTGCATCGCAAAGATTTGGAGTTTCCGCACGAACACAGTGGAAATAACGATGTTTTGATAGCGTTTGATTTTTTGTAATTCTTCCGCGCTAAATCAGTCAAGTCAGTGTTTGTGTGTAGCGTCAACCAATATCAAAATGAGGCTCGTTGGCTTGAATAAACCTTTATTGTGGAAACTGAAATGCTATCAAACGACTTATATGACCATTTCATAACCAAATAACTCTTAGATTATTGGAAAACTCCTATTTGGAAAGTGTGTTGGAGACAATTTTTGATCAACAAGGTCACCAATAGCCAATATGACCATGGTGGTGGATGCTGAGACCATGAGGCCAACAGTCATTTTAACCAGATGAGGTGTACTGTACATGTATCATGCAGTGCGTACACAGATACAAGCACTTTTCCACTCAGAGTGAAGCTGAAGAGGGGCTGCTGGGCCACCCGTCTCTTAGTAACTGGTCGCGTCCCCTGTGACTTTGTGAAGCCGAAGTTGTTTAACTGATGAGTCAGACGTTTCATAGCTTAGACTTGCGCAACGCAATCATGTTAATTGGAAACTAATTGGAAAAAGAGAGACCTAATTAAACTCAATAACACTGAAAAACAAGTGTCCTCGGGCAAGCCGACGCATGTACTTCCTAATCAGACACGCGTAAATATCACACACATGTCAGAGTGAGAGAATGGAGAAAAGGAGTGAGAGAGTGAGACGCAGGGAGGGAGAGGGGGAGGATGGAGGGAGGCAGATGAGGAGATGGAATCGCCTGAGTCCAGCAGCTGACCTCATATCTGAGGCCACTGCCGCCTCTCCTTCCCGGTCATAGCCGGGCATAAACAAGGAGGCAGCATTTGGCGTACGTCCCCAGCACCCACCCCTGGACACCGCAGCGCTATCCAAGAGGACAACTCCCCAGGTCGTGCCCTGTGGAGGAGCAGTCAATTCCCCCTTGATAGCCGTATTGAGTCCCCGTGACACATTGCTGTTCTTAGAGCTGTCGTTTAGACGTCTACCCGGGAACTAGCGCTCCCATTTTTGGCCACAAATTACACATAAGGAGAAAAAATAGAGAGAATCTATTAGAGGTTTTTTTTCCTCTTCTCTTTGGCCTCGGAAAAGCCACACAGCGCACTCTCAAATTGACAAACTATTACTGCAGCTGAGACGGAGACAGAGGAAAAAAATAAGACATATGAGGAAGTGTGTTTATTTTAGGCCAATGAACAACACCAAGGCCAGAACGTTGAAGTCTGGTCTCCCTCTATGGATAGGAGAGGAGCGTTTCTTGGTTTTAAAAAGGCTCTGTGACATTAAACTGCTGATCGATACCAGACTAGACAAATGAAGGTTTTTTTATTGGATGATTTCCCTTTTTTTCTTTTTTGGCATGCTCTCAGCCAAAGAAAAACACAATATTTTCCCTTCTTTAAAGAGTCCCTCAACCTCAAACATCAGAGATTTTTAATGCCCGTTATAATTCATTATGAAATTTAGAGTCCTTTTTTTATTGCGGAGACGTGATGAATGGAAACACAACCCCAGTCTGTGGAGGAGCGGGGGAAGAATAACTCTTACCTGTGTAGAGGGAGATGTAGGCTGAGTCAATCACTTCGTATTTCAAGCCGGGCAGGAATGGACGCCACTGTGGGTGAACGGAGAGAGAGCGAGAGGATAGAGAGGTAGTGATAGAGAGAGAGACGGAGAAAGACAGAGTGAGGAAAAAAGAAAATTGTCAAGGAGCGTTGATTAGAGAACCTCCATCATTGTTTGTAGGCCACGCTGTGACACTCTGGGTGTTATTGATTACAGGATCGATCTGACATCGGCCCTCGTAAACACACATTCCTTCCTTTTTTTTAAAGATTATTTTCGCCCTTTATTGGACGGTTGATAGTGAAGTTAAATGAGTTAAGAGAGACAGGAAAGACTGGAGGGGAGAGAGAAGACACGTGACAGACGCTCCTTAGACCTGTATACACACATGTAACCAGAGAGAAGACAAAAACAGAGGGAGGAAGTGGTGGTACGTGAAAAGAGGACAAGAAACGAGAGGTAACGAAGAGGATGAGGAGGGGAGAAATGAGCAAAAGAGTGAAAGACAAACAGCAGATTTGTTTTTTACAGAGAATAGAAGGAATAACGGAGCCCTAAAAACAACACAGGGATGGGTTGGTGTTAATTGGGAGACTCTAGTAATGGCCAGAGAGCATGGAGAGAGAGAGAGAGAGAGAGAGAGAGAGAGAGAGAGAGCGAGAGAGAGACAGACAAGATACAAATCTTTTAAATAGATTCCACAATTACCACATCACTTCTGGTTACCCAGGGTATAATCATAGGAGACAGGTCATTTTCCAACCCCTGGGCTGAGACTACAAATATAAACACCCTCCTCAGGCTCATGCAAAATGCTTCCACATGCACATGCACAGAACACACACACATCCACACACACACACATAAACCACCATCCACACACACAGTTTCAGGATTTGCTATCAAGCGTCCATGGTTTGTCATTTCAACGGCGCCGATAAACGCGCTGACTGCCGATCTGTGAAAGTGCAAATGCGGTATTTATTATACGACGATATCCACAGTATTTTCTACTCTTTCTCGCACGTGCACGTTTGCACAGAGATGCGCGCGCACACACACAACCCGACACACAAGGACACCGAAAGCAGCAGCAGACAGCGGCCCAGCAGGCCGTGCGAGGCTTCAGCACTGTGTCATTATTTCTGTGTGAATGTCCTCTCAAGGTCGAGTCAGAAGGCCCTTCGTTTTTTCAGGGATCACACCAGCTCTGTCCCATCAGTCTTAAAGCCCAGGGGACACACACACACACACACACACACACACACACACACACACTTGGTATACGTGCACACGTAGGTATTTTATAACTTTGTGGGACTTCCACCTATTACCTGTCTGACCCCATAGATTCTGTGATTGATTCCACTGAGGGAGGTTGTATTGACCAGGTGTGTGTATGGGTGTTTGTGTGTGTGTGTGTGTGTGTGTGTGTGTGTGCGAAGGTGGTTGTGCACCCTCTGTCTGTATGAGCGCATTTCTGTGAAATAGCGTTGACACGGAGCGGCAGGAAGAAGCAGAGGCCTGCTCGCCGGCCCCGCAAGTTCAACAGAGAGGAAAGAAAATCAATATCCAAGGGGAAATAATAAAAAGTACCGATCGCAGAGTAAAATGGCACAGGCAGCCAGCGGTGTTGTTTCATCATGTTTCATCATGGCTGAGCCAACCAGTGACATATGAGTTTTTGATACTTTTTTTTTTTTTTCCTTTGCTTTGTGTTGCACCATCACAGAGCCTGGGTTGATGCCCAGTGCAGTGTGACACACACACACACACACACACACACAGGTAGTCTGCTGTGGTTCCATCAGGCAAGGGTTATATTTTATCCCTCGATTTTCAAGAGTTTATTGCTTCGGAGAGCGCTGGCTGCTGGATGATGTTTTGTGTGTTGCCCTCACTTCAATCAGCCGCTCCGAAAGCCTGGAGGCGCTACTGATACGAAGTTGTTCCGTTACCGCGATACATAAGAGGCAATAAAATACTAAAACTCTCTGACCTTTCTCAGTTTAAATAAAAACAATCAATTTACCTTCGAAAGCAAATACGATTAATAGGAAGTAAACACTTGCATACCATACAAGAGGGATAACTAACGCTGTAGCATTCTCCCAATCCTGTCCTGGATGTTCCGAGGAGGAAAATAAGTGAATACCTCCATCGTTATTTTTGCAGGATCCTATCTGCAGGCAGGACTTGCATTATGCTATCCTTGTTTACTGTAATCCGTGTCTCCTTCCATTACTCAAACCCTTCCAACACATTATCTTCTAATGAGTCATCTAATTTGCCGTGAAGTAACGGGGGTATGACGGGGATAAGAAAGGAACGAAGAGGAGGAGAGATGTTGCTTTGAATTAGACAGCTCCAGCGGGAAAAGGCTACATGTCAGAACAGAGAAGTTTACTGTGCTCTGTCTATCTATTCATTCTCTCTCTCTCTCTCTCTCTCTCTCTCTCTCTCACACACACACACACACACACCTGGTTGTACGCTCTAATTGGTGGAGAGGTAAATAGAGAAAGGTCTGTGGCAGGGTGGACAGCAGAACAAGACAGATGTTAACAAGCCTGCTGCCACCTGCCTAGGGGAACAAGACAAGACCAGAATAGGACTACACCGCTGTGTCTACAGAGAGGGCGAGCGAAGAGGAGAAAAGAGAGAGAGAGAGAGAGAGAGAGGGGTGTGCGTCCAGTGTTCCCATGAGATAAAAGTATATATTGGCCTAGTCCAATATATATTGCTCAATTTTGACAACATGTTTTTTGTTGTAATCCTTCCCAGGTGCACCTTGATCTTGATCTCTGTGGACTTTGAAAGTTTCTGAGAGCCACGGGCATGGGGTGAAATTTCACCCTGGAAGCGAGGGAGAGGGAGGGGGTTCTTACCGTTGCCAGTAATGTTAACTCAATGAAATGAAATGTATACCATAATACAAGTGTCATTGATCTTCCTGTTGCCAGACAACGGCACTGCCATGAAAACAGTGATTTGATTGACGGTGAGAAGTTGCTAAGAAACAAGGAATTAAGTCCCATAGGTGTGACATCAAAAAGACAAAATGACAGCTAACACGCTAATATAGCATCCGGTAATAACCTGAGAGTGTTTGTCTGCTTTGTGTAGACAGATGAAAATACCAAAGAGCTGCTGTGCACTTTTTTGCACTATAAATACATGAAAAATATATGTCACCATACGTGAGCAGCTGTTGTTTAGCTAAATAGCATTTTAGTGGTGTAAGGCAAGAGGATTTTAATGATCCTGCATTTGTTTCTGCATTTGCTTCGCTAAGAAGAGACAGAAAGTGTGAATGGGCATTAATGGCGTTAATGGGAAGTCTGTGATGTGGTCCTATGGTGCAGCCCGTCGGCAGGCGCCTGGCAGCATCAAGGAAAGACTCCTGACAAGCGCTCACCAGATCTCTCCCCGACACACCACAGAGCACAGAGGGAGATTATTTCTGTTTTGCTGCTTTGACGATAATGTTGTAGAACGTTCTTGAAATGAAGAACAAAAACTGAAAACTCAGAAACTGACAGAGAGGCAGAGAGGGCGAGGGCGAAAGACAAAGATCCGACACGGGACCTGAGCAAAATAATTTAAAAAAAAGTTGGAAATAAAAAAACTCTCGACTGACTCATTCCGACTGACAACAGAACAACACTAACTGTTTATGTGCTAGAGGATGAATGACAGTCTACATTCCCTGTCGTCCTGACATGAAAACAGTGCCCGGTTTTTCATGTCATATCATGTCTTGCCTGAGGATGAGGGAACAATATTCAAAGGGAGATGAGGAGGTGGATACAGAGACGGGGTGTTTGATTTTCTATGTTGAATTATACATTAGCCTACGTCTCTCAGACCAGACATCTCAGAAAGACAAAGGAGCTCAATATCCATAGCAATTACTGGCACGCCACAGTCGATGTGTCTACAGTGCAGCCCCGTGTGCTCTGAGGGGAAGCTTTAGCCTGCTAGTTAGCCACGCTAACACTCTTAGCACACAGGGCTGAAGTTAAGCTAACATGACAGGACATGTGAGTGCACCTCTAAAGCCCCGGGGGGGGGGATAATAATACGCTGCAATTTACGAGAAGGACATGCAGGTACTCCGGTCAAGCTGATGCTGTAAAAGGGAAAAACACATAACTGACTAGCCTGACCTGAATAAAAAATAAATGTGTGACCCGAGGACAAAGCTAGCATGACAGCACTGTCCTGGCTCAACATGAAAAATTGCTCAAATATGCTACCACTAACATCGCCAATGGCACCTTTAAAAAAAAAAAAAAAAGCTAAAATACATCAGCAGAAGAAACTTGACACATTTAACATGATCTGGATATGCCAACACCAGGCTGGTCTGCAGGTTTCACCAAGTTAAATTCTTTTTAAGACCTTCTTAATGCCAGTTAGAATGAAATCCGAGTCCAAATAATGCAGCTGAAATAAACATGAAAACGTACTGCGGACCTTCTGTGTCAGAGCAACAGTGTGGCGAGCTTGGGATGATTTCTAACCAGCGCAAAAAAAAACATTTTCAAGACTTTACTCTAACACTAAATTAAACAAGAGCTAGCTCAAGACCTAAGGCGTTGGGTTAGAGTTCAAACACCTGCATATACCCTGTAACAAGCACTGCAACTTCCAAGCTCCAGTGGCTTAGAGAGGACGAAAGCATATGAAAGCATCAGTTAACATGACAAAGTGTGTGTGTGTGGGTGTGGGGGGGGGGGGTTGGGGGGGGGGGGGGTGCTCTTTGGGACGATTCTGATTAAATCTTCACAACGAGAAGAGGAAGAATTGGATGGGGAAAGCGCGGAATAGATAAAGCGATGGGATCCGTGCATCCGCTCGACTAAAAGCTTTGAGGTCCTCCAGGATCGGCAATGCACGAGAGGTCGCCCGATGGTTTAGAGAACGGAGATGTCACGATGAACGGCCCCTCTCAATTATAAGAACTGATCCCTGCTCAGACTTTATGGGAGATTCTGAAAACAGCGTCTGAGAGTGAATCTTTTACCATCCTCGTAACGACGGAGGGCCCGGATGATCACTCAGTAATCTTTACAGTAGCATTGACTGGCATTGACCTCGCCCTCTAGGAGATGGCAGTAAAAGCAGCCATTAAAGAGCCATCATGGCTGAGGGAACGGTTCATGCTGTTGTTCCCTTTTGTCCATAGTCTGTACATGAGCTACTGGAATGAAAGCGCCAAGCAACAAAGTAAACTGATATGCTATTTAACAAAAAACCATGGCATGGTGTTCTGACCAATGTGCCCAAGACTCAAAAACTAAGAAAACAATTGAGAGCGTGTCTAGACTCTGTAAACAAAACCACAGAAGCCAACGGCAAAATTGAGTTCAGTGTGGATACAAAATGAGGTGGAGACGTGCTTCAAACTGAATAGTAATTAATTTAACAGGAAAGAAATTGAGAGTGCCCATGGAAATGATAGAAAAAGGGTAAGGGAGGGAGAGAGAGAGAGAGAGAGGAAACCGCCAGAGGAGAAGTGACTGGGAAGGAAAGGTAAATGATTAGAGAGGGGCGTTGAACCTAAAGGGTGCTGAAGTAGTAAAATAAGGCGGAGAAGGTTGAAATATTTCCAGAGTAAAAGCACACACACACACACACACACACAATACACAGAACATACTTTAACAGCCGGTTCCAGTTCACACAGTCCTCTACTGATTTATCTTGAAGAGGGAAGGCATGAGGCAGATGTTGAATGGTGTGTGTGTGTGTGTGTGTGTGTGTATAGTGAGCATGCACATGTTGGGGTGGGGTAGGTGTGTGTGTGTGTGTGCATTCATCAATGTGTGTGTATTAATTGGTAGGCAGCTTGAGAGGTGGCCAAGTGAGAGCGATAAAACAGCCCCATTAAAACCCAACATTCAAATCCCAGACCTCGGCCTCTCCATAAACTCGCTGCGACTAATTAAGGCTTGACTTTCTTCTCGTCTTTCTCTCGCTCCTTCTGTCTCTCAATCACACCAGTTTAACGGCCAGCGCTTTCCCTTCATCCTGCGAAATGACGAGCGAGAGACAGTTTCCATTAGGCCGGTGGAAAAGGTCCCTGTGTTTCATTAAAAAAAAAAAAAAAAAAAGGTCCAGAGGGAATTGAAGAAACCGAGCGCCGCCGCTGGTCACTAAGTCGTCTACCATCTCTCGTGTATTCCACCGGCACCGTTTCAAAAAAACAACATTAATAACGCTGAGAAGATTTTTATTTGAAGTGAATTGAAGGGAAACGCTGAGCTCACCAGCGTGTATTCAAAGGGTTCGATCAGAGTGGGAGTTTGGTAACTCGACAAGCCCCTCTTTCACTGGCCCGCTGCTCATACTTCATACTAACGACAGCTGTTTCCCTCCCCCGGTGGGAGCGCATTGTGTTCCTAACCTGTCTCTTCCTGTCTGAAACCCTGTTTACGTTCCGCCTTGCTGCAGCCATTCTCTTTCATTCATTCACCAAATTTTCACCGTTTTTTTTCTTTCTTCTCTGCATTCTGTTTGTGTGCAGTTCTGATATTTACTCGCTCTCTTTTTTTGCACCGAGCTCTACAAAACACACCAAATCGCACGTGAGCGGCCCGCCTCTCACCGCGCGATCACAGCCCGGCTTCTGAGTCAAGAAGAAAGAGCGGTGAATCCACGCTATCTGCTCTGTAACAAATGAGTGCCTGAGTTCCTGTGGATTTATGTGAGCCCTGGGCTTACGCCGTTGTGGGCCGGTCACGGTAAATCTGCTATTTCTGCCAAGGTGTGAAATGTATTCCGCTGTTAAATCACACACCGGGGCCTTGCTAAAGACAGCGTTCACGCCCCCGCCGCCTCGCCCCCCCCACCCCCACCCTACACACACACACACACACACACACACACACACACAGGCACACAATCTTGATTTGCTGCATGACTTTTATCCGCTTCATTAAAACGTTTCGACTACTACAAACTCTCTTTAATGGCCTCACGGCTAGTTGACCAGAGGGAGGGAGGGAGAGAGAGAGAGAGAGAGAGAGAGAGAGAGCGAGAGAGAGAAAGGGGTGGAGATGAATTTCCACATAACCTTGATTCTAATAATCACAGGGACATTCTGCTGGATGGTGGGAGGGTGGATGATGTGAATCAGAAACACCATGAAGCAGAAAGCACCGAGACCCTCGCTTCCATAGGCTTCTAGTACAAACACTCCCCCGCCCCCCCCCCCCCCCCCCCCCCCCCCATCCCTCCCGCTCCTTCTCTTTACTCCCACTCCTCCTCTCCTTCCTTCTGGCAGCCACGTCCATCTGCTCTTCGTCCTCAGATAAAGCTGCCCAACTCTGATTAAGTGATTAAGTGTCAGTGTGGTGGTACATATGGAAGTGCACGTGCACACACACGCGCACACACACACACACGCACACACACACACACACACACCACAGAGTCCTCCGCCTACGCCTCTCCTCTCGCCGGGTCTGTGTGTGATGCTCCTGACATCAGAAAGCTACCAGAGTTCAGCATGGTGCTCCTCGCATCACCTCTCTGAAAACCATGGCAACCGCAAGTATCCCACCTGAGCTGAACAACACTAACTTGACTGAAGGCTGGAAGTTAAAATGGAGGGATGGGGTAGTATAGGGGTATAAAATGGGAGAGAGGTATGGTGGGAAGTGATGGGCGGCTAGCGGAAACATGGACAAGACAGGTGAGTACACAGAGGCACAAGACAGAGAGGCAGATATGGAAGTGGAGGCGGGTAGCAAAAGGCCTTGAGAGAGAAGAGAGAAGGGATACAGATAGAATGAGAAATCATAAAGACATATAACACTGACAAAATGACTTTCTGTAAAAAAGAAAAAAGGCACCGACTCCAGCGGTGCTGCTTCCATTGATGATGATAACCTAGGGCTTGTTCAGAGATTCATCCCATAGACACATCCACTGATCTATTTCCTCGTCTGCCCTCCCACTCAAAAATACTGTCTCACACGAGGTGTGTGGGCTGTCGTTTGAAACTCCGGCTTCAAATTAAGCCCCACTCTTCCACCGAACTTGCCTCGGGTGCAAGAAGAACGCCACTACCGAGACAGCGACGATGCGGAGGAGAGAAAATGGAAAGTTCAGACAAGAGAGGAAGAAACAGAGATGTGGGAAGAGTAAGATGGAAGGAGAGTGATGAGAGATGGAGGAATGGAAAGAGGGGGAAAGGGAAAATGGGTGAGAGATTTTAAAGGGGTTGACGCCCTACGCCCATTGGAAGGGGACTAAACGCTCGGCCAGTGACACGTGCACCATCACAACAACGAGGGCGTTTACTGGCTGTGACCAGATGAGTCCATGGAAAAAGAGGAAAACACACAGTAACGAGTGGTAGGAGGAGGAGAGGAGCGTTCTCTCTCTTTCTAGGCACCCTTCCACTTCAAACACACACACACAGTTTTCTCTCTTCCTTTCATTTCTCACCTGGTCAGCTACCCCCCTCTGACACTGCTGAATGCTTTTGGGGGCGTGTTCAAGCGAAAGCAAATTTATCGGCCAAAGTTTGTGAAAGCTTTTTCGAGACAGGTGAAAGCTTTTTCATTCGCCGAGGGTCACCGAAGTTAAGGAAACATGAAATGACTTGAGAGAAAAAAAGAGATGTAAGCAGACAGGCAAGACAGACAGAGGGGGAGGCCTACTTACCCCAACCTCCACGTGATCCGAGCCCTTGTCATCCTGCTTGTGGAGGATCTCAAAGTAATATCGTCTGGAGGAGATCAGGCTGAGGAGAGACGAAGAGAGAGAGAGAGAGAGAGAGAGAGAGAGAGAGAGAGAGAGAGTTGTTAAGGCATTTAACGCTGGAGGAAAAATGAAGTTACCTACAATAACCAACTGCAGAGTTTCTCAAAGTCCTTCCAGCCCGGGATCTAAATGAAAAACATTGTCTTTCTCTGCGCCCCACACTTATCAAAACATATTCGTGTGGGGGGGGGGACCTGCAAGAAATACCCCTGTGAGCCATGTTGGGCCCCAAAGAAATAAGGTCTAACAGGGTTGAATGAGATTACAGTGGAATAAAGCAATTTGATATTAGAAGCATCACAGGAGGAAGAACTGCTGATTGGCTATTAACGGGTTAATCAGCGTGGAATATAATGCCACTAAGATACAGGCGACATGGCAACAGAAATGGCAACGAGGCCAGGTTGAATAAAACACCACCTCTGAGACCGTGGAGGAAGGACATTTCATATGATGAAGCTCACAGAAACAAACATTTTAACAAGCTGCCCCTTTGGTACTCCTGGCAAGACTGAGCAAGGGTTGAATTCTCTGTTGTGTTGTGTCTAATTCTATACTGTGTGCTGCCATGAGGAGACTACACACACACACACACACACACACACACACACGCGGCGACAATGCTTCGTTCTAATCAAAAACACATCTCGAGTAATAGGCCGGCATCTGCTGCTGAGTGAGAGACACAGAAACACTCCAGCGCTGCTCCACGCATCATTACCTCTCAAAACAACGCACATGCACAGTCACAGTCAAAGACACGCGCCGACGGTTAGGCAGCTCATAAGAGCATTGGCGTGTGCGCGTGGTGTTTTTTTTGCGTTCATGCGTCTGTGCATGCGGTATCGATGTCTGTGCATGCAGTTTGTGTCCTTTTATGCATTGACGAGAGTTTGGTGGTATCTGGGAAAGAAAAACATTTTTTTTCCAAAACAAGATAATGGTGATTCTGTTTGCTGCAGCCTGGTAATTTGTGAAACAGCGTTTGCTACACTGAACTTTGGAGTCGTTTGGCTCCTCCATATTCATTGCGCTCTGATTCACAAAGATGTGGCTTGGTCTTTTTTTTTTTTTTTTTTTTTTCCTGTTGCTTCCTCTGCCTCTTTTCTCTGTGATGTCCCCCTTTTTCTCTCCTGTCTCCCCCCCCCCGAAGGGAAATAAACACACTTTCATCCTCTTTGATGAACTCTGGGAGAATGCTGTGTTGTGAATTGAAGATAATCCAAGAAAAACAGATAAGAAAGAGAAAAAAAAAGAGAGAAAGTTCAAGCGAATAAAGAGAAAAAGTTGCTGCGTGATGTTAGATTTGTCCTACAAAGTACGTTCAAGATGGCATCCTGGACATAACTGCATACTCTACTATAATAGAGAAATGGGGACGGTGACTGAGTTGAAAGGCAAAAGGCTGAAGGTCACGTTGCCCCCATGCGCAAACACACCGCATCATCCAGCCGCCCAGCGTTCTGTATCCCATAAATCATTGCAGGTGCAGGAGAGCGGCGACAGTGCGCTAAGGTCATTCTCTCATGAATAGGGAACATCTCTCAGTGTGGCTGCTGAAACGGCGCACATCAAACTCAAGTGCCATTTTAAACTCCTGGCACCCTGCTTGCCCTTTCCCCATGATTCAAAGATATACACCCCCCAACCCCACCCCAACCCCACACCCCCCGCTGAGAAAAAAAAAAATCGGGACGTGAAATCGCTCGCTAAATCTTTCAAACAACATATTTTGCATTTTACTCAGACAAAATATACAGTGGAACGCCTAATGAGATTAGATTAGATTAGATGAAATTTTAATGATCCCTTTGGGGAAACTGGCTAGTCAGAAACATCAGAAGAGCAGAGAACAGTGAGCAAAATGTTGTTTTTTTTGTTGCTGACTAAACAGTGTGAGATGGATTTTACTTCGCCGGTTTTTATCTCACCGTCCCAATTCTTAGAAACTGGACTGTAGACAGACGTGGCGTATTGTTATTTCAACACCCCCGGTCGGTCGACTGGTGCCGGATCAAACTGAATCAGACAGACATTTCTATTTGCTTACGTTTCTTGAGCCTCTGGCAGAGGACTGCCTGTGTTTCCAGGCGCCCTGGTAGTTAGGCCTGATGTGGTGCTCTGTCACGGTTTAATTCTATTTCATTTCCTGACCCTTCATTAGATCGTCCCTTTCAGCCTATAATCTGACTCCATCCAGGGGATAATCTAATGTCAGCCCTGAGAGGAAGCAGGCTGCCGCCACCAGGCTTCTGAGTCATTAGAAAGAAAGCACACCACTCTAAATGCATCTCTGACCTGTTCTCTGTCTGTCTGTTTGTCTGTGTGTAGGCTTCCCTCTCCTCTGTCCTAGTCATCACTTTCTCTCTCTCACACACACACACACACACACACACACACACACACACACACACACACACATCCCACACATGCTCAAAGAGCCTGAGTTTCAAGAGTGACAGATTGACAGCTTGGCCAATGCACACTTGTTTACTTGTTATCAGATGCCAGATAACATATACACACGCACACACACACACACACACACACACACAGGAGGTTGATGCATGACACCACAGTATCAACGGTAAAGGAGAGAGATAAAGAGAAACAACATATCACACTCAGCAGAGATGGAGAAACAGAGAGGAAGAGAGAAGAGAGATAAACGCATCCTGTTTGAATTCTGTGCTCAGTCTTATCTCACACCTTTTTCTTCATCTTTGTTTTGCTGTTCCCATAACCTCTGATTTGCAAATTCAGTGACACTTATTTTTATGGTTCATCTTTCTGTGCCACTCTTGAGGTGAGACTGTCTGTTGGGTCCTTTGGGATTCGCTGTCTAACCTGCAGTCCGTAGACGTCTGTGGAGTGTTTTTTTTTTGTTGTACTTTTCCTTATTTTGTTTTTTGTGTGTGTGTTTTATTTTGTCCGTTTTGCGTAAATAGGCAGGGTATTGTCTGGGAAAATAAAAGGCAGAGATATAGGCCGAGCAGGTTGGAGCTAAATCAAGACACAGACAAAGAAGACAGAAGCAAAGAAGCAGCGAGAAAAAATGTGTCTGACAAACACGGTGTTGGACTGAGACGGCATGGAACCTGAGAGACTTTGTTAAGATCTCTGCTCTCTGTTCAAATGTCTTGTGTGTGTGTGTGTGTGAGAGAGAGAGAGAGAGAGAGAGAGAGAGAGAGAGAGAGAGAGAGAGAGAGAGAGAGAGAGAGAGTGAGGGATCTGTTTTCATGACGGTACACAGTGCATGGCGGGGCTTTGCTCAGGTGAAGTGGCATTTTTGTCGGGCACACAGAGGATTTTTTTTCCGCGCCCTGCGCCCGTTTGGCATTTTCGGTGACTCGGCGTGAACTTGACTGCGCCTCAGCGGGAGGAGAGGCGCAGTAGGAGGCATGTCAGCAACGATTCGAGCGGCGCGCTTTCAATTTTGGCGTGTAGCCCGCCTGCTGCTCAGGCGACGTCGAGGCGTGCGCGGCACAAAGCGCAGGCGTTGTTTTTGTGGCTGTACCAAGCGATGCGTGCATGAAGCAGATCCGGCTCAAAAGGCTTACCGGCCCATTTTGTGGATGATACGTTGGGCAATTTGACTTGGATACAAATCCCTCAACCTCAGCACGTTTCATTCTAACTATATATAAACATCACCATGAGGCACGGAGGACAGTTTCAATATCAAGTTCAAATTTTCATAAAAAGCCTACTGATTGGTTAACTAGGCACCTCCTTTCCTCTTGGGAGCTTTTGTGGCGGAGGGGATCCCTCTCTGTGTGGTCCTTCCCAAGGTTTCTTACATTTCTTTTCCCAATATGGTGTTAGTGGGAGTTTGTTCTCATTGAGAGGTTGAAGGGTGTCGTTAATTGTTTTTCATAATGTGGGCGTTTGTGACACTTGACTTGAGAGAGACAGATGGACACAGAGACAGAAGGAAAAGGAAGGACAGAGAGTACATGTCAGGGTGTGTGTGTGTGTGTGTGTGTGTGTGTGTGTGTGTGTGTGTGTGTGTGTGTGTGGACTGAGTGAGGAGGGCGAGTGGGAGGGTCACACCAGTCTGCCTGTGATGGATGATGAGATGGGCCTCGGCTGAAAGAGATGAAGAGACAGAGAGACCGGCAGAAAGGAAGATGAAGGAGAAGCAATAAATAGAAAATGAACAGCAGAAACAGAGACAGAATTATAGATGCTTTCTGTGTCTTGAAAGGAAAAATACATTATAGTGAATATCACAAAAGCAAGTCAAGGGCAAATGAGAGATGGGAAGAGGAAAGAATAGCAATTAATGTGTGACTGGGAGGACGAGTGGAGGAGGCAAAACAAGAGTCTAATTGCTTGACTAATTGGAGCCTTTGTTTCCAGTTTCCCTTCAATGTGCTGAGCAGAGAGGGAGAGACAAAGGAGCTCGATTGGCCCGGATAAGACGAGACAGTGACAGCTCAACAATATTCTCAGAGTATCGTGGAGACACACAGCCTATTGGATTTTGGAGTATGAAATATTTATTTGGCGTGGAATGTATACTGAAAGTCTTGAAAATACTGTGAAACTCTTTTCACAGGCTTCATAAAGAATACCATTGGACCGCGGCTCGGTCCAAAGAAACACACAAAGGCCTGTGTGCACAAAGGGAACACAAAGACAGCTCGAAGACAGGCTGATATATTGACAGAGTCACATTCACACAGAGATGCACACACACTGGAGAGCTATGAAAGGCATGGGCCAAACCTTCAGTATTACCAGTATCAGATCCACACACACACACAATTGAAAGACAGGGGCCAAACCTTCAGTATTACCAGTATCAGATCCACACACACACACACACAATTGAAAGACAGGGGCCAAACCTTCAGTATTACCAGTCTGGTTTGTAGCAAGGAGAGCCCCGGGCTGAGTGAAAGAGAGAGAGTACACTCTGTGCCCTTTGATAAATACCAGCTCTCTGCCTTATTCTCCCTCCATCACGTCTCCTGTCCTCAGCAATCTCCTGTTTCCACTTTTCACGTTTTCTCTTCTCCTTTTCCAACTCAGTTTCTCATCAATGCTGACTGTCTCTCTCTCTCTCTCTCTCTCTCTCTCTCTCTCTCTCTCTCCCTAATACCCACAGGTGGTCTTTGAATAGAAGAGCGCGCTCAGCGAATGCTACATTAATGATATCAGTGTTTAGACCTGCCCCAAGGAGACGCACAAACTTCCCATTTCTCTCCCCTCGTTCTCTCCCCTCTTCACTCCATTTCTCATGCGTTCCTCTAATCCATCAGAGAGCTATCATGCTGCTCTTCCCCTGCAGCCTCAATAAATCCTCTTTTTTTCCACCCCCTCCCTTCTCCTCATCCCCCCCCCACCACCCTCCTGCATCCCCCGCTCTCTCTCTCTATTTTGTCCATCTCTTCTCGCCCCGTCTCTTCTTCCCCTATCTACCGCTTCTAATCCCCCGATCTATACGTATCTATTACAGCATTATTATAGCATCGCTGCTCTCTCTCTTCTTTACTCCCCTACTCTCCCACTTCACCGTTTTCTCACTTTGATTTCATATTAACACCCTTCTCCTCTCTTATTGGCCTGAGGATACTGAATACATGAACATACAAAAAATTGTATTTATTTATCTTACAAAACCTTTCTCTGGGGTTTTGTGAGACGCAGAAAAACACATGCTCCTTTTCATCACGGTGAAATACAACCATACAACCACAAGGTCAAATAACACTATTGAAGTACACGCGAGCAAAAGGATTTCTTTTCAGGAAAGATCGAAGGGACAGGGTTTCCTCATCGGTGCACAGATCACGTCCTTTTACCAGGGAAAGTGCATGCTTACTCGTGCGCATGAGTGCACACAACTGTTAATCTCATCTCACGACAGTTTCACATCTTCATAATGGATATAATTGATATTCACTGAGTCACTTTCCAAATGACTAACATATCCGCTGGGACACTCCACAGTTGCTCAGAATGCAACTACGGTGTTTCCTCTGATTCAACTGATTCATCTGAGGGTTTATACTATATATTATATATATTTATTATATGTTATACATTTGTTTATACATTAGCCCCATTCAGATGCTCACAATCACAGATCACAGAGACGTGCATCCACACCCTAAAGACATTCTGATTAACCATAAGCCACTACACACACACACACACACACGCACACACAGATTTCTGTCTCAGCGGGCTCCCATCACTCATAGAAACAGATGGCGGAGTGCAGGCCCGAAGGCAGAAAGCGGGACAGAGAAGTCATTGCAGCTCGCCGGTAAACAGCTTCATTCCAAGTCAACTGCTGCGGCGTATCAACCAAAATACCTTAAGAGGAGACGAGGCTGAGGTGGGGGAAGAGGTAAGGATGGAGACTTGCGCACACGGCCGAACACAATCAGGCATATAGGTGCACTCATGCAGAATGACACGGTCCACAGAAACATGTGTATATGAACACACGCACAAACACACACAAACACACACCTCTCCAAATGAGGGCTTATGAGACACTGCGGGTGCCACTCTTCCTGAGTGCTGTTGAGAAGTGCTGTTTTCAGCCTGGCCCCTGCACTCTATCAGTATTCCTATGATGTCATGAACAGTAGTATTATGCTTTCCTCTCGCTCCGCTCTCAAGTCTCTCGGCCGTCTAATAGCCGGCAGCGCTTAAGTGATTCAATTATAGATACTGAGAGATCCCACAGCGAAATAACTGGTCATTCTCCGCAAGGTTTCCTTACATTGTTGTTGGGAAATGGCACAGTTAACTCTCTCCCTCTCTCCCTATGATTGGTCTTTTGGAAGTCCTCAAAAAAAGTCATGCATGTAGGAAACAATTGGGAGCGTTGGCATTGTATTAAAAATGATAAAGATGAAAGGGAAAGAAAGATGGAGGGAAAGAGGCAAAAAATTAAGAAAGGCAGAGAAGAATTAAAAAAAAGACAGAAAAAGACTGTCTTTCTCTCACACACATACACACACACACACACACACACACACATCAACGCCCACGTGTCTGCGGAAGATTGGGCATAAATGTCATTCTCTTAGTTTGTGAACTGAAAGCGGCTCCTACCAAATGCCAGCGGTGGGCATCGCCTTTCTTTTCTCACCGCGCTAATGTCGAAGATCATGAGCGGCCATCTTTAATTTCACTCCTGAAGGTGAAACCAGCTTGGCGCGCCGCACGACGCACCGGAAACACACCCACACACACACACACACTCATAAGACACAGACATTTGGATTGACTTTGTCCGCCTCAATACTGACCTTTTTCCTCACCATTCTGTCGAGGTGAGCCTACACTCGTGTAAACAGACGCCCATTTCCCACCGTCTCTCACCTCTTTTCTCTGCGTTATTGTCAATCGCAGAGATTCTGAAATATTTGCGCGCCGAGCACAGCGGCAGACTGGCTCAGTATGCAACTCAAGCGCCGGTTCAGTTTATGGAATTTCGGCAAATGTCAATCTCCCCGGTGTTGTCTATACAGCCCGAGGCGCCGGTAGCTGCGTTAGAGAGCAGAGATAGTGTTGACAGGGTTATCTGGGTTCCTCATCTGACTACTTCACTGTCACTCATCAAGCTGCTGTGACAGCACCTGGCAGGCGCCGCCAAGCTATCGCTACGCAGGTATGAGCAGGGAAAAGCGAGAGACAAAGCAAAGAGAGAGTCAGACGGATAGAAATTAATGTTGTTCCAGGTGATACATGTACTTTAAGGACACTTGATGTGCTTCTTGCTTTAATTCAGTCCAATTTGAGGCTTTATTTCCAACACAACATGTTAGAGTGTTTAGTTCCACATCAAATGTAACAGGGAGAGGAAATAATGAAACGGTGTTCCTACAATAACGAATGAAAGCAAGTCACAGGGGTTGGAAAATGTTGGGCTGATGGCTGCTCTCACAATTCATTTGATAGTGATATATTTACGTTAAATCCGACATGCATTACTTTGAATGTGATGGAGCTAAAAAGAAAATGTACTGCTACTGAGAGAGACGCAAAGAGAAAGAATCACAGAGAGAGAGAGAGAGAGAGAGAGAGAGAGACAAAGGCTAAATGAGTAGGTGGCACAGTGAGTCAGGAGATGGCAGTATAACAGAAATGGGGGTGTGTAGATGGAGCGATTTAGGGAAGTCGCAGACATGACGGAGTTTTGTGCAGCAAACTTTGATGGGTCGGAGCTGAGGAGGTGACTCGGGTGAAGCGTTGTTCTGTCACTCTCACTTTCTCCCTTTTTCTGTTCACACAAACAAACACACGCTAAACGGTGTGAGTCATTACCTCCAGGTGGTGGAGGACTACCAGCTCTCCCTAACAGGTGTACCGCTCTAACTTTCCTGTCCATCCCGTCTATTTAAACCACCACCTATAGGGCGAACTATCATACGCCACGGCAACAGGTAGGCCACGCCCCCTTTGGTGGAGACGGCTGTGCGTTTAGAGAAAAGCCTCATAGGTGTTTCGTCAAAGCGTGCTGATAGCCCTGCTGTGAAACAAGCACACACACACACACACACAAAGCTCTTACTCTATTATAGACTTGAAATCATCCCTGAAATATCTATCTCTTATGACCCTGCCCCGAGAGAGACAGAGGGAGGAGGCCAGAAATAGTGAGAGCGAGAGAGAGAGAGAGAGAGAGAGAGAGAGAGAGAAATAGAGTAGATTTGCCTGGGGAGAACAGACCTCCTCCTTAAATAACATATCTGTCTAATCAACTCAGCTTTAGCTTAGGAGGGACAACACACGGACACCTCCCCGAAGCACATTGATATTTTATATGTCTGCTATTATCGGCATATTCTGTGTGTGTGTGTGTGTGAGAGAGAAAGAGAGAGTGAGAGAGAGTGGGGGGGGTGGTGAGAAAGACATAGCATAGTCTGGATGAGTTAAATACACCTGAGAGTCCAAGATGGGGTCATCCAGAATACAGTCCAATCACAGAGGCACTGGCAACGGAAGGACATTTATGTGTGTGTGTGTGTGTGTGTGTGTGTGTGTTTGTGTGTTTCAGTACCCTTAGATTGCATTGTGTAGAGACCCCCAAAACAGGCGAGTGAAGTGCTTCAATTGAACTCCTCAACAACAATATGTTTCATTCCCTGACTGTATGATTCAACCCTGCAGCAGCCATTAGTCACTGTTCAGTCTGCTCTATTGTAGAAGGCAGTACAGCTCCAATGAACAGAGACACATAAATAACCACAGTCCAAACCACAAACTCACTCTTTCTAAACCTCGGATGGGAAGTTCGGTTGTGTTTCGCTCTGCTCTGCTATGTTCGATTTCATTTCTGCTCCCTCTCCATTCAGTTGTGATCTGTTCTGCATTGTTCGGCTTGGCTCTGTCCCATTTCATCCTGTTCTGGACCCAATTTGCAGATAAATAGGAACTGTAGCACGTAAATTGTGCATTCCTCAAAGCAGCACGTAATGAAGCAGAACTTCACTGACAGACTGGAGTCTGCTCAATGGGCTGAGAACATATTCTCCAACAGCAAACATGAAACATGAAAAACCAGAGGAGAGAAGCACTGCTTGGATCTGAATTATATGAAGGCAGGACTCAGGGCTCAAGTGGACAAACATAGATCACCAGTCTAGGGAGAGAAAAGGCTTGTACAAAGGCAATTAAAAAGCCTTTATTAAAAACATGACCAACATGCATCTACCAGATCTGGTTTTCATCGGGGTCCTGACGGAGTGCCTCGGGTTTTATTCCCTAGATTGGAGATCTAACATAACATAAGATAACATAAGATAACATAACATAAGATAACATAAGATATAACGTAACATAACATAAAATATAACATAACATAACATAAAACATAACATAACATAAAACATAATATAACATAGCATAGCATAACATAGCATAACACATAACATAAAACATAACATAAAACATAATATAACATAGCATAAAACATAACATAGCATAACACATAACATAACACATAACATAAAACATAACATAAAACATAACATAACACATAACATAAAACATAACATAACATAAAACATAACATAACACATAACATAAAACATAACATAACATAAAACATAACATAAAACATAACATAACATAAAACAACATAAAACATAACATAACAGATAGCATAACACATAACATAAAACATAACATAACACATAACATAAAACATAACAGATAGCATAACACATAACATAAAACATAACATAAAACATAACATAACACATAACATAAAACATAACATAACAGATAGCATAACACATAACATAAAACATAACATAAAACATAACATAACACATAACATAAAACATAATATAACATAGCATAAAACATAACATAGCATAACACATAACATAACACATAACATAAAACATAATATAACATAGCATAAAACATAACATAGCATAACACATAACATAACACATAACATAAAACATAACATAACACATACCATAACATAAAACATAACATAACATAACACATAACATAAAACATAACATAACATAACACATAACATAAAACATAACATAAAACATAACATAACACATAGCATAACACATAACATAAAACATAATATAACATAGCATAAAACATAACATAGCATAACACATAACATAACACATAACATAAAACATAACATAAAACATAACATAACACATAACATAAAACATAACATAACATAAAACATAACATAACACATAAAACATAAAACATAACATAACACATACCATAACATAAAACATAACATAACATAACACATAACATAAAACATAACATAACATAACACATAACATAAAACATAACATAAAACATAACATAACACATAGCATAACACATAACATAAAACATAACATAACACATAACATAAAACATAACATAAAACATAACATAACATAACACATAACATATCATAACATAACACATAACATATCATAACATAACATAAAATAACATAACACAACATAACATAAAACATAACATAACATAACACATAACATATCATAACATAACATAATATAACATAACACAACATAACACAACATAACATAACATATTCAAGATTCAAGATTCAAGATTCAAGAGTTTAATTGTCACATACACACACGAGGTGTGTAGTGAAATGCAAAGTGGCAATGCTCAGCAGAAATGTGCAAAATAACAGGTTCACACTATTTACAATAAACCAACACAATATTTACAATGTCAAAGAAACAACACAATATTTACAATAAGAGCACTTTATAAAAAAATATAGTAAAAAAAGGGAAAATTGTATGTGTAATATACATTATAAATTATGTGTAGTCTTTATCATAACATACCATTTTTCAGAATAGCTTATCAAAATGCTCATACTAGGATATTACAGGCCAACAACAGGATGAATTATAGAATTGTGATAATTCCCAGGCACTGAATTATTTTAAAGTGCATGTCCAGGAAAGTGCTTCTTTATATTTATGGGTCATAACTGATCCCAGCACAGCCGAGGGATGATTTTATTCTAAATTGCAGAACTCACAAAATGTCCTTATTCCACAGGAGTCTGATGCTGCTAATGGGCTAGCCCTGGCTGCATGTATAATGTATAATCATTTCCACTTTGGCTCTCCACACTTCTAGAAATACTTCATAGTTCTGTTCAATTATTTGTCCAATTTATCAAGTTTACAAATGTTTCAAATTCCCAAGGGACAGTATCCACCTAGTGCCTGATTATTATTGCTTTAAGCATGGTCTCTTGCAGATAAGTTTTTGAAAATCGGGCCTTGTTCTGCTGCGCTCTCCTCATTTGCTCATCTCTGTTCTACTCTGAAGAATACTTTTTTTGGAAATGCCTGCCATTTGATCATGCTGCAGACAATTTGCCACACTCAACAGCATACCGGCTTCACAGATCTAGCCTAACGGTGTGTGAGGGCTGGAGCTGGCAGTGTGCTGGTAAGAACATATGGAAGATGAGAAACTGATTGCCTTTGCCGTGCGGTGTTTCAATAAAGTCATCAGATGCAGAGAGGCATTTCAAATGGCGTGGTGTTTAACACAGGCAAATGCACGGATGCATGCGGTTTACTTCCACACACCCACACTCGGAAACATCAAACCGGAATTTGCCCAATTATCTTGAGCCAGACTTTTACACCTTTTTGACACAATTCCCCTGAAGCATGTGGATTTACAAAGCTATAACATGAAAATGGATTTGACTGAATTGACTTCAGCCCTACTGGGCAAAAACTAATGTATATGTGTGTGTGTGTGTGTGTGTGTGTGTGTGTGTGTGTGTGTGCCGTTACATCAGATCTCAGTGTGGTAGAGAGTACATTGCTGAGGCCTGAACACTTCTCCTGGAGGAAGCCATTTCATTATTGCCAGCATGCTTCAACACACTTCAACACACCATCTATACACATACAGGCAGAGACATGCGCACATCCAACTACACGCACACACGCACACACACACACAGTAACCCCACGCACACACAAACACACACACAGATCACAAAACATGCCATGTCACACACAAATATCTCCCCTGCACGCCCTTTTTAATGTCCCTGCCATATTCTGGCTCCACGCTTGGTTACTCTGTTGTTGTCTTGTTACTGTTGGGGAACGAGAGTCGCTTGTCTGACAGGAAGAGAAAATAGAAAACCTTTCAACCCCTGGCCCCGCCCCCCAAACACACACACACCCCTCCTCCTCTCTCTTCTTCTTCTTCGACTTCTCCTTTTTTGTCGTCTCTCTGTGCTCCCTTGTAGTCTGCCATGCCTGCTATGCTAACAAGGCCCGGTTTATCCTACGCAGACACAAACACCCATCATGTCCTGGCCTGTGTTCAGCCCCTTCTGGGATTAATGAGTAACTCTTTAATAGAAGATATAATGTGTGTGTGTGTGTGTGTGTGTGTGTGTGTGTGTGTGTGTGCATGTATGTCTCTACAAAGAAAGGTATAACGTGCAGGAGAAATATGATGTACGTTTTGCAATGAGCAGTGACAGCAGAGCTTGATTTTTCCTTGGCTTTATGTGGCTTGACAATCTGAGGTGGGGATAAGTCCATGTCTTCTTGTACGCTGACTCAATGTTTAATCTTAAACGCCAGGCTTTTATTAGCGCGTCTGTATGAGTAACCTTGGAGTGATGCAGCGAGTCACACTATTGTTTTCATACAAGCAATTTCATTTGGTGTGTTGCATAAAAGCACAAGCTGTACAGTAACGCTGCTGCAGAACAGAGAATGTACAGTAAAGTCATTCAGCAGACACTTTTATCCAAAGCGACTTACAAAGGTGCTTGACACTATGTGGGGATCGAACCCACGACCCTGAGAGTCTCATGATGGGTTCATGCCACAAGCTGCATCCACTGAATGTGTTTTTCGTATATCTTTGTGTTTTGTATGCATGCAGTGTTCCCTTTTGTGTCTTTCTTGGACGCCATTGCCTTCATGTTGCCTTGTACCGGTACATTTTGATATCACAGGGAATGCTAACTGTACATCATTTCAACTGAGGTTGAAAACATTTTGCTCATTGCTAGTTGGGTAATCTCAATATCAGGGAATGACAATTGCATAGCATTGAATTGAACGTTGCATTACGTTTTTGCACTTTAAAACTGTGAAAATTGTGTGTGTGTGCATGTGTGAAAACCACATCTCGCTGTATTAATGTGTAGGTGTGCAGCTACCAAGGCAGTCTTCAGTCACTCTAGGATGGAAGTGAACTAGGATTTCTAGATTCTCAAGTTGAGTAGTGTATCTAAACGTCACGGCTGTCAGCAGAAATGCTTTTTAAAAAGAGGCATGTTCCATGTAAGTCGTCATTCAATGATATACGACAAAATAACAAAGTAAGGATGGATGACATTGGTTTCTCGTTTTTCATGTGTGTTACTGTATTATACTTTATTACGTGTGCACGCCACTTGTACCATTTAGGGGTGCTAAAATATTCTAAACCTGCACTAAACTCACCATCGGCAGTGTGTGTGTGTGTGTGTGTGTGTGAATAATTTAACATAGCACTCAATAGCTTGTGCTTCATTCACTTAGGCGACGCACTCGAAACCCCAAAGGAATAGGGGACCACTGTTTTAGGATCACTTATCTTGCATAAACACACCCGACTTCACAATGGCTTAAGAAGCAAACAGGTCTCAGATCAGCCCCTGATATTAAAGGGTACTTTATACAAGCGGCTCCTGGCAATTAGGGAGAAGGGTGTGGGAGCTGAGAGGAGTGGATAAGGTCAACACATTCTCATATTACACTTAGAGAGAGATGCCTTTGTGCTGTTATGAATGCTCACACTTGAACACCTTAGGAGAGAGCGAGACGATGTGCGTGAATTCACCCATATGAATACATGAAGGCGCACACACACACACACACACACACACACAGACCTGAACAGACCTGAATGGACACTCTACAAAGAGCATCAATTGAAAAGCCACTTAACAGAAAGTGACAGTGGAGGGGTGCGTTTGTCAAGATTAGCTCTACTTACGGTCAAATGTTAGCAGGGTTGAGTTTTTTGTACTAGCATGAGAGTGAAATTACCGTGCAGGAAAGTGTGTGTGTGGTTGTCACAGGTACTTACTGCACAGACTTGGAGGACTGGGACCTGAACTTGCTGAACTCGCCTGGAGCGGTCCACTCTGTACCCAGCTGCAACACACACAGAGGAGACACAGATCAGAGAGAGAGAGAGAGAGAGAGAGAGCGTCGGTGTGAGAGAGGAGAGAACGAGAAGAGCATTGTTCGTCTGAAAAAATATCTCTTTAAAAAAAAAAAAACACCTCTGTGAGACGAGAGCACCGGTTTCAGAATTAGCAGACGTCCACCGTGCTGGGAGGACCCCGTCTGAGTTAGCGCCACATGTAAGGGAGTTAGGTCACCGACAGCTGCACCTTGCCAGCTCTGTTCTCAGCTCACAACGGACGTGTGAATTGAAAAGGACATTGCAAAAAAAAAAAAGCCAGATAGCCTAGTACCTGTGTGTGTTATGTCGGGACAGCCAATGACGAGTAATTGGAGTAAAATGAGAGAATTTGCCCAGAAGCGACAGGGAGAATCAATCGGCGAGGCGAGTTCTGATGGGCTAAGTGAGCAAACAGACGAGAGCTAATAGCTATAAACAGAGGGAAGATGAGTATGAGCGATTCTCTGCCAACGCCGGCTCTAAGAAGCTGGCTCATCGGGACCCCCGGGGGTCTTGTTTCAGCCCCGCAGTCGTATCAGTACCCATTCATTTCCTCAGCAAGCCGGGGCAACTAATTAGGGCCCCTGCTGCTGCTGATCCATAATGAAAGAATGAGGCTAAGATCACAGTGGGCAGGCCTTTAATTGTTTGTGTTGGCCACACGTCTGGTTTTGAAGCCGGTCAGGAACATTGTGTGGTGCCGTGACAGATCACAAGAGCCGTTCTGCTTGTAAATAGCTGCTGATCCTCACTCTGCCTACCAGAACATTTCATGCAGAGCAGAAAAAGCACACATACAAGATTATGGACACACACACACACACACAGACAAACCAGGTCTGCTTGATGCATTTCAACTAAAATGGCACCTCCGAATGTGTTTACTGGCATGGGAAGAAGAGCTGCTATGGGAAGAAAACCTCCAAACAGGCATGTAATGTCTGTCCAAAACCAACCAGGCCGCTGGCAAAACGAAGGCCTCTGAGAGCCACTGTGAAGCAGTTGGCTGGAGAGGAACGCGACACAATGTCCGCCACTGTGCCTTCATTCTGAAGCCAACGGCGTGCTGCTGCCGTAGTACATTTCCACACCAACAGTCCCCTCACATAAACCTAGGGCAAAGAAGAAGGCAGACTGGAGAGAGTAAAGTCACTGGGTGAGGTTAAGTTTATTTGAGTGAAAAAGTGTGGAAAAAGTATTTAGCTCCCGCAGCTCCCGCGCTGTGGTTTGTTACGTTTACAACTTTCCTGGCAAAACAAAATCAAAACACATTCAAAACTAAGAACTCTTTCCACACACGTTTTCCAGTGTTAAAACGTGTTGATTTTTCAGGGACAGTGTTGATTGGAGAGTTGTTAGTCCACTCGTCCAGTTGATGCTCAACACTATCCGCTGCACCACAACTGTTCAATCAACACTTCCGGATGTGGACTGACTGCCTTGATGTATGCACCCTCACAGTTAAATTAACACTGACAATGTTGCCGTGCATCATTTTCTTGGATTATTTAGCAAATGTAAATGTCTGTTTCTCCCAAACAGATGCTGGTTCAGTTCATTGTATTCTCCGGATCATAACTTACATCTCCCGTTGGGTTTCTGTTGTGGGACGGTGCTGTCAGCTGATCCTGGCACTCTTACAGCAACTCTTACACTTTAATGAACTTTAATGAACGTAACCCCAATTTAATAAATACTGTGATTCTTTTAACACCGGCGTTAAATTACCTGAGTCACTTTTACTACTGTTAATATTGCCTTGCACTGTTCTGTGTTTTTTATTGTCCATGCAGCTCTCGTTTTAACTCTGGGATGCTCGTAAAGTTCAATTTAAGTTACTCTAACGTAATTCATTTTCTAATAATAATAGTAAAAAGAATCGCTGGCTGTTTATTTTAATTATCTTCTGTTCGGCTTGTTCTGACTGGCGGCGGAGGCTGACTAAATAAACCAGCACAGTAGAATCTCATTTAAGCAAATCTGGCCCAGCAGCATCATTAAAATAACATTTATGTCACTTCTATGTGCCGCGGTTGCTTTGGAGAAGCAGCCAGCCTCCATCGAAAAGTGGAATTGCTTTGACAAATTATAGCTGAATGGGGCCGGCACCTCAGCAGGACTTTAATATCTCAGCAACGCAAAGGGGAAAAACGTCTTAAAGACTCGGCAGCGGCTTAAGACTTTGAACTGAATATAAACGGGAAACTTGTGAGACAGTTCTGTTGAAAATGTCACTTCCGTGTTTACATTCTCTCAGCAAGTGATTTTTTCCGCTGAGCCGCTGTTTGCCGGATGAAAAGGGATCACACGGCAGAAGCGGCACTGCAAAAAACAAGTCATGTAAACTATTACTGAGTCTTACAATCTTATTTGGCGTAAAATCAGTGAAAGAAATCTGCCAATAGGGATAATTTCAGTTGTTTCCAAAGCAGATCAATGACAAAATTCCAAGTACAAGTGAAACTGCAGTGGAAACAAGCAGAATTATCTCATCCAGTTAACTGAACTTTTCACTTGTGTTAAGAAAAATAAGATTTTAAGGCTGAATCTGAACGTAAATGACTTGTTGGGATTTTTTACAGTGAGAACGAGAGCTTCACCCACTGGGTGCTCGAACCAACATTACATTCAACCTCACCTGGAACATCTTCGTGGACTTCCTAACCAAAAATAGCATACACAAATGAATCATGCAGTAGTGAAAATACAGTTGGCGAATTTTGTGCAATTGGTGAAATTTACCCATTGATACATCAAATTACCAACCTATCAGGAAAGTAGATGTTTTGTTGTTTTCTCTCACTTGAATGAGCCACTCGTTTGAACATCGCTGTAAAACAACTGCTTTTGATTTTAAACAATGAATGCGTAGTTCCACTCGAGGCAAACAATCAAACTGTAAATGCCAAAGAGTAAAAGTACTTTCAGGGTTTTAAAAGGTGTTTTTCCCTTCCTTCTCTTTCTGATGATTAACCAACTGTGTCTGAACAAAGGCGGTGATGGAAGACATTGTTACAAGGACAAAACCTCTTACAGAACCTCTCTCAGTTCATCTTTTCTCAAACTGGCACATTTTCTCTGAGGTACGCGCACACACACACACACACACACACACGCAAACACACAAACATACACACAGACGTGATTTCCCACTGAACAGTGACTCATTTCTTATTGTGAAAGGCATATCCTCACCAGAGTAGGCGCAAGGTAAATCACAGGGAGAACAAGGAAGCAGCCAGCCAGGCAGTCATTATTGAGGGACAATACACAATCGTTCACACACACACACACACACACACACACATACGTTACACACAAAGCCTCTCTCTGACAAATTGTCATATTTTGCTGCTACTTCAGAAGTCTCCTCAGAGAAATAAGAGAGGGAACTTGGGGACCCAATTTCTCTAAACTAAAAGCAGACAAACAACCCAGACATACAACAATCTTGTTCTAACTTAACACCCTCCCAACAATCTCTCTCTCTCTCTCTCTCTCTCTCTCTCTCTCTCTCTCTCTCTCCGATGTGAACTTTACCCACATGTGGGCACCTTGAGAAAACTCATTTCAGATGGCCAGTGGCCCTGAAATGTTGAAGTGAAAAAAAAAGGGTCAAGAGAAATATGAGAGATAAAGAAGCTTAGTGGAGCTGTGGAGTCATTACTCGTCTCTCCACCGTCTCCTTTTCATCTACACAGTCTCTTCCTCTCTCCATGGAGAGGGAGAGAGAGAGAGAGAGAAGTACTAGAAGGAGAAATAGTGGGACTGCGAGGTGAATTCAATGTGCTATTCTCTCTCTCTCTCTCTCTCAGTGTAATACAAGTTAACAAGCTAGATGCCATGAAATATTAGCAATAACATTTAGCGTAAAAAATCTTTTTGTTTTTGTTGCTAGAGGGCAACAAAATGTTCTTTCACATCACATCAGGTAAATGAAGGTTTTTATCCTCTTTGACAAATTTGAGAAATGAAAGCCCACAACACATCTGACATCACTCTCAGCTCACACGCTCCCCCAGCCAATCACTAATGAGGCTGTTTGCAAACGTGAAGTAGCTTATTGATCCTGGTGCTTATTTACTCCACTGATCCCGGGAACGCTGATAAATCTTCTACTTTGATGTGCAGCGATGGTTAGCCGGCCACAAAACCTTTCCCGGTCTTGACTTACTGGTCTAAGGAGGCGTCTACTGTGACGTGTTTCATCCAACAGACGGACCAAAACAACATGGAAAATTGATCAAAAGCAACACAGGCGGACTCTGTCTCACACACACAATTTTCACAGTCATTTAGCAGACTCTTTTATCCACTATCACTTACAAAGGTGATAGTTAACACTATGTGGGGATTGAACCCACGGCCCTGAGTCTCATGATCTACCGGCCAGAGCGCATTTTTCATTTTTCAGTCATTTTCCAGTCGTAACACTCATTATTCCTGTCCAAGATTTCTGCTCTCTGGGCCGCCACTATCTGTTGTAGCATCACTGTGTCCAGGTCAGTTGTTGTATGTAAAATGGAGTTCTTCTGTGTCTCTCCTGCTGAGAAGGAGCAGCTACTACTGCTGTCCGCTGTAATATTGATCACACCTCCCTGACCCAGTTTCCTGTGTCTAAAACCAAACCACCAAAGCCACCGCCACTTTTCCTTTGTTCTCTGGGATTTCTATTTTGGTAAGGAGCCCGCGACATCATAAAACATAGATCTCACACACACACACACACACACACAAAGCCTGTGTGCTACTTCTAAGGCTCTCTCACTGTCAGATGAGCCCGGCTCTGTGGGAAGCACTGTGGGAAACTGGCTGGACATTCTGATTGAAAGAAATCTCATTACAGATTAGCTGTGGGCACAAAATATGATTAACGCCAAGGCAGGGCAATGAATGACGCTCACTCACATTATGAACGTGTGTGTGTGTGTGTGTGGATAGTGTCCCAGCAGGGCCGAGGACTCAGCGTGTGAGTGTATGAGACCAAGAGGGTCCCTGGGGTAAAGGGCATCTGTAGACACCCTGCATGGAGAGGACAAGGAGTTGTGTGTGTGTGTGTTTGTGAGAGAGAGAGTGTGCTGTATATGCTTCCCATCTGTGTATAAGTGTGTTGGAAAGTCCCTGGGGACCATGCAGACGATCTCATCATTGCATTGAGACTTCCTGCGAGGAACCAGGAGACATCAGACACATCCGGAGTGACTCATTCCGGCGCTACCCACGAAATGCTGACGGGGGTCTCCACGGAAACGCCACGGAAACGCTGCAGCTCTCCTGCCTCTCGTCCCATCAGAGCTAAATGTCTGATGGCAGCAGATTCCATATATAGCTGGTTCACCACCAAGGCTGGTGCCACTGTGGCCACAGACACGAAATAACAACCCAATAAAATACGAAGTGTATTTTTATGGCTGTGACTCAAAAATAGAGCAGAGATTATAAGGGGGCTGTGTATTAAGAGTTTCAACTCTGATTGAACTCAGACGTTTTCCCTTAAGTAGTGACTGACTGACATGAAGATATTGTTGATCTGCTGATTTAAAAGTGCCATCAACCCCCTCATTTCACATGGCATGACGTATACTGTATGTTACCATGGCAACATTTTAAATTGTGCCTTATTGATGTAAGTCGACCTGGCTAAACATGCCTATAGGTTATGGGGAGAATTGAAACAGTAAATGAAAAGTGGAGGAGAACAGTTGCTGTGCCCCCCTTTAAGTGTTTTTATAGTTTTTATAAGTTGAAGTCTTAAAGGGGGTTCAGCCGGCTTGGCAGTAAACCTATTTTCAGATTAATGAAGCATTGCTTTGCCTGCTTTGGGCATAAAACCACACAAGTAAAATGTGAAAAGGCAGCAGTACGTATACGTGACATTCTCTTCAACCAACTTCTTAAAGCTTTGCAAAAAAATGAAAATGAAGATATTTCAGGTCTTCTTATAAAAGAAAAGAAGAGGAGAGGAAATCTTCATTCCCATCTTCCATTTCTAACGTTTTTTTTTTTTTTTTTTTATCAAATCAGCCAGACAGATGGATCACATAATGAGGAGCGGAGGAGATAGTTAGATTTTATCTGTGGAACACAATGTGCCCCCGAGCACAAGGGAGGCAGCGAGGCCTGTCTGTCAGCTAATGGCAGAGTGAATGATCCCTGGCCGTAGCACTGCTCCCCTGCCATTACCTAGATGATATTTCTCCACTGCTAAATGTCACATCAATATTCACCGCCGGCTAATTAATCTCAGCTCCCGGGGAAACCTGGTGACACCTCGCATCCTGTTAGAATACAGATGGCTATGGAGCCGGACCTTTGCTCTAAACACATATTTGCCCACGGACGCTTATACGGTTGCAGTTCAAATACTGTGCAACCTCGCGCAGCCATCCGTCTTAAATGTTTTAGTGGGCTTCGCCGGCGAAACTTTATTAGTGAAGGCAGGAGCGGCACGGCTTGACTTTTACTCAATTCTAGCCAGAGGGTACTTCAAGGATATGAGTGAGCTGTGTTATAGAGGTGAGTGATAGCGGGTGGGGGTTAGGGTGGTGACACGAGGTGAACGGGTGATTATGAAACACAACCAAGGTCAAATCCTCTCAATCTCTCTGTACTGTTGCTATAAGGTTGAGCTCTGGTAGAATAAAAGGGCGGGACTGGATGTTGTAACTAACGGCAGCAGTCCAACCTACCGATGGGTTTGGATTCTCACAGCACCATGGATAACTTCATTTATGGAGGAATCATTTTCTACATTACTCTGGTAGAATCAGACCTGTGTGTGTCCATTTTAATAGATGCCATTTAGAACCATGACCTGAGCCTGAACGTCACATTAGACATAAGGTCCCTATGTAGTCTAATGAAAAGGGTTTGGCTTCCCTGTGCCTACTGTACTGTGGAAGCGCTTCCCCAGAGGTTTATATTATACAAACCCTTTTAGCTACTGAAGTCGTGACATTGAGGAACTATTTTAGGCCTCCAGTGAATCAGTTTCTTCCCGGAAACTGGAAAATTTGTGTTGCTAAGCAATACAAGTCAAAACTGTGGAACTGCATTCATTGTCAAGCAAACGTCTAGCTACTGAACTGGTTGAACATCAGAAAGCATGAGGAACACTTCAATGGCGCGACTCTCTCTGTGCAAACGGTTCAGATATTTGACGAGAGTGAGGCGCGCCGAGCTCAGTGCTCACCTGTCCTACATAGACCAGCAGCCTGGCGTTGAGGGGGCTTTCATCAGGACTCAGCCAGAACTCAGAGTTATCGTCAGATGACACCGAGAACTGGAAATCACCTGGAGGGGAAAAAAACATGATCAAAGTGAGTGTACATGTATATGTGTGTGTGTGTGTGTGCGTGTGTGTGTGTGTGTGCGCGCAGATATGCATGGCTCCTTTTAAACCTAGCATTAACATGCATCTTGGGCATTTGGATTATATCCACATGGGGCAAAACCTCATGAAAATCTGGGTGTGAATCTCCAGAGGTGGTCAGAGGCGATGCTACGCTAACAACTAAGTGTAACCGCCATTGCATTTCCAACCCACATTAAACAACTATGGGAATGGAAATAAACGTGTGTGCACAGATCAAACCAGGAAGTGCGTGTAAAGCAAACAAGTGGCAGGAACAGTTTCTAAGAGAACCTATTTCAATGTGTATAGGCACACTCAGGTAGAAACATAACCTGGTTTGATCGTATCTAGACATCATTTGGACATGAGAAGCATGTTAGCTAACAGGTGTTGAGGGACCCTATGTGTGCATCTGACTAAACACAGCTTTACGAGGAAGCAGCAGCCTTTTCACTAACACATTAAAAGCCTACGGAAAGGATCAAGGGCATGTGACCTTGAGCGGTCTGGGGCTTTTTTCTAGCCTCTCTAATCCGTGGAACTCCAAGCGTACTGGCTGGAAAAGTATTTACTGTGTGGCAAACTTGGCTCGTTGACCGCTCGATCAATGCAAACTGGCTTCCAGAGGTTTATGAGTGGCAGTGAGCGGTGAAGGGTGCTGGCAAGTGTACTTGTTAGGATCCTGGATTCTGAAGGCTGCGTGACCTTTTGAGCCCGAGGCCGGAGAGATCCTTAGCGCCCACGCAAGCTGCACAACGAGCCCGAAATGAACGCTAATCTATAATCTGTAATATCTGCGTATTCTGCACATTGTGTAAAGGGCACTCAAGCGTTAAGACTTTTCAGTTACCATGGCAACTGGGGTAGGGTAAGGGGAGGAAGGGTGCTGCGATGAGATTTAGCTACAGTATGAGGTCTCAGGCACTTGGCTTTAATGAAAATGTGAATACGCAGCATAGTGGCTGTAGAGGACCGAGGGGGCTGAGGACGTGTCTACTCTCAAGGGCCGTCGGGGCCCGTGGGAGGGGGCCGACTAACACGACCAGTTAGTTACCATCTCTGTAAGGGTGAAGGAAGCCAAATATCCTCAGGCCGTAGTTCTTCCACTTAGGAGCCACTGCCAGCTTCTTCACCGTGGTTCTCGTCTGCAATAGAAATGAGCTTTAATAGACATGTTCTATAGGAAACAGGTATGTAACACTACTGTCATGCACATAAACACATAAAATACAAAAGCAGTAATAGAGAGAGAGAGTGATCTGCTCTGTCAGAGGCAAGATGCTCAACCATACTTACATGTGGGTAAAGGGGGAAGTGCAGATTCTTTCTGAGTTGGGCTATAGAGGAGCCGCACCAGTCCTCAAACACATGCAGGTTGGCCTGGCTCTTATACTGCGAACACACACACACACACACACACACACACACACACAGAGGAAAGGAGGTTAGTGCATACAGCAGTATTCCCCTGGCCATTAAAGAGGCAGTGCAGCTACCGGAGCTGCCACCCTGCCAGCAGCGTTGGTTTTAGGAGGCAGGTTTTCGTGCGCCTCTGTCTCTCCACCCTGCAGGAGAGAAGACGTCGTGGGGAAACCCTTGAATACACTATAAAGGCTTGCATGAAAGTTGCAACATCCTAAGAGTGTGACCTCCGACTGTCTTGTCCTCACTGTACTGGAAAAAAGAGTGTGTGACTGTGGAAGGAGTGGAAGGCGAGTGTGAACTGAGAATGTCTGGAGCGGTTTGTCAGAGCTCATCCGCAGCCCAGAGTCTGACATTTGTCTGAATTACACAGGGAAAACACAGGACACAGCAAGGACAGATGGTGAGGCTCCACTGCCCCGGGGAGTAGTTTCAACACACACACACACACACGCACACACCACTCACTCACACACCAGAATATAGGACTCTCCGATGATTTTTGTGTCAAATTTAGGCAGGTTTAGGAGGCGAATGCATTGAGTCACACACACTGCAGAAGAGTGCAAACAGCAAGGTAGAATATGTGTGGATATGCACTTATCCATACATCACATACACACACACACACGGGGGGGGATGTAATTTCCCTTCCATGTGGTAGATAAGAAAAATAACTACACATGCACACATGGTCACATAAAGATACACTCTCTCACACACACACACACACACGGGGGGGGATGTAATTTCCCTTCCATGTGGTAGATAAGAAAAATAACTGCAATAACTACACATGCAGATGCATAGTCACATAAAGATACACTCACACACACACACAGGTTATGAGGTTGTTATGCAAACTGATTGCTTTTTGTCTGTAATTTATGACCTTTGAACTACAGGTTGCCACACAGGACGATCAACCAACTGTACCAACGCACTCAAACACACTTGCGTATATACACACACACATACACGCCCCGTTATTTGAAGCATGAAGGTGACTATGAAACAGTAGTGTGATCAATGTTTCACCACTTTGCCCTCGTTTTATTCCAATGCAGGAAGTGCTTCAGTGTCGGAGAGCGGTTGCCGGTTCCATAATCACCTGTGTGAGCCGTCAACCAGTCAGAAAAGCGATATCCCACTCAGTGACCCACGAAGGCAAATAAAAAAACACAAGCAGCCGCAAACAAAACCGTTGTCCTTTCATCCCGGAGATTACAGGGGTGAGGGAGAGGAGCCTTTCAGGGCATGGTAAACACCTCTCCGCCTTGCCACCCTGCCTCCGCGGCTTCGCTTAAGGAGATGGATGTTGATGGAGGGTGTCATGTTCCATCAGTATCACACGGTCGTTGTAACAGATGGGCCCCGACCTGAAGGGGTCCTTTTTTCCCCGTTTCTATACCGGCGACGCGGCGGTCAACTAAGCGCCCTGCACACTTGACAGCAGCAGGGCAATTATGGCTCATGAATTTTCCATGAGGTATTTGTTGTCTAAACATTTCAGTCCAATGCTCCGGGACTGCTGATAGTGCTTCTCGTGTTTACGTCGGTGCTTTGTGCTTTGTGTGTGTGTGTGTGTGTGTGTGTGTGTGTGTGTGTGTTTTATTGTTATGACTCAATGAGGTCATGCAAAATGAATGCTTCATGTGAAAAAAAGCAAGTAGAGGAAAGGTAATTGCAGGGTAGACGGAATGAAACTGGAGAAAAAGAAAGGGAGTCAGAAAGGTGCACGAGGAAAAGCGATGGTGAAAAGGGAGTGGCGGTAAAGCAGAGGAGGAGGAGGAGGAGGAGGAGGAGGAGGAGGCACTGTGAGGTTGGAGAGATTTAGCAAACGCCACTAGTCCCTGTGTAAATATGCCTTATGTAAATCTTTTAATAGATTTCCTGTGGGTTTTTAAAAGCAAACCTTTCCTGGCCTTCCCCCCCCCTCCCCCCCTCCCTCCCCCCCTCCCCCTTGTCAAAATAGGAAGGCAAAATAGGCTTTAAAAGTCTCTAATCATACACGCCCGTATCCCTGCGTAGCCCCGGAGAGATGAGCTTGCTTGCTGCTGGGGGGGGGGTCCTAGAGTATAATTGGCTTTATTTTGGGTGACAGCGCCACTGTGAGAGGTCTGACCGTAACAGGATGTGACGGGCGGAGCAAAAGAAACTTCTCCGTAATTTTTCTTCACCCTCGCTAACTTAATCTCACCTTCCCTCTCCCGACTCTGCCAAATTCCCTCCGTCTTCCCAATTATGTCGTTTGGCTTTCTCCTCCCGATACTCGCCGGTGCTTCTTCTTCTTCTTCTGTCTCCTCTTCCCTCAAAGACTTCAGTCCCAGCCTCCCTAATGTTGTCTGCCTTCTCTATCTCTCTCTCCCCCCTTTCCCTCTGACCTCTCCATTTCTGTCTCTCCATCCTTCCATCTCTGTCTGTGCGCTGCCAAACGCTGTCTATTTCTTCACTCTGTGTCTTTAGTTTCCCTGAGCTCAGCTGTCGGCTGTCAGTTCCCGGCGCGGCCTCTCTTTTTCTTTTCTCTCTCTCTCTCTCTCTCTCGCTCTCTCTTTCTGGGCGTGTGATAAAGTGACACTCTCATTAACGGAGTTTGTATAGAGATGGCAGCGTGTGTGCACGTGTGTTTTTCTGTGTGTGTGTATGTGTCGGTGGAGGGGGGAGGTGGACTGGGCTGTGGTGGCGTGTGTCTCTCCGAGCGACAGCTTTCTTAGAGCTTGCCAGCTCCCATTCATATTCAGTAATTGGCTGAAGAGGAGAAAAAAATCACTACGACTGCCTGGCTCCCGATCTTCCTCCGCTCCCTCGGCCCCACTCTCTCTTTTGTCGTCCCACTAGAGACAGACAGAGTGCCGTGCTGCCCTGTCACCGTGGACAAGTGATCTAGTAATCTACCTCCAGATAACTCAGGAAACAATAGTAGCCAGGATCAAAGCACTGCGAGGCAGCGCCGGCCTGACCAGCCTGCACTTGCACACATTGGAAAAAAAGTAGATGAGCAGCAAGTGAGGACCGGGGGGCCACAGCGGGATGCGAGGAGCCCGAATGAAACCGGCTCTGTCAGGCAATGACATGGAGTTCCTCTCTCCCTGGTTTGTTCTTCAGGTTACTTTGATGCCAGAGCAGATGTTAACCAGAGGTAGCGTGTCCCACTGAGCTGGTACATGGTTATCATGGACACAAAGTGGCTCTCTGTTGGACTACTTGTTGGCAGCCGAAGAAAGGGAGGAGTAGGAAAAGCTGCTTCTGCTCCTTTTTCATTTTTTAAAATAAAGGAGCCACAAGTTGGCTAAGACTATTTCCAACATAGCTAATGAAAGTTTCTTAAACTACACGCAGATTATGTCCAACTATGTTTAAAACAGATGATAAATGCAATCAGAACATGTTTGTAAAGTAATGTAATATAACATAATGCAACATAAAAATGCTGTCAGTGCCACTACCAAATTTTATATATTTTTTAAATTAAACTTAAAAATAAACATTATAACATGTTGACTGTATTTAAGACATTTTAATACATTTAAGGCCTCAAGTTTAGATAATAGTTTAGATAAAGACCATGTATACACTAAAATAATTCCCTCTCTCTATCTCTTAAAGGGGGGGTATTGTACTCATTTTGGGCTATTTAAACTGTTCCTGGGGGTCTTTACAAGACGTTTGTGAAGTCTATATCAAAAAAAAATCCTAAAACCAGCTTCTGTGGTGTGTGTTTCAGTCTCTCATTTTCTCCATTGTAAAGAACAGGCTGTTTTGAGGGCGTGGAGGTTGTATGTAATGAGCACTGCTCTGATTGGCCGCCTCACTGGCGGAGCACAGCAGAGCGCCCATGCTGCTCAAGGTAAACAAATAAGCTTGATGCAGAAATCTACCATAACCATGGCGGCCGCTCCAGAACCAACACTGAGACCGTACATGTTTGAGCCGGAGTCTGACCCAGAATGGGAAGAGGCAGCTGAGGCGGTTCCACTTAGTTTCTCAATGATAACAATTCTGTGTAATATTGTACTTTCGTGCCTTGTGTTTGTGTATGTGGGTGTGTGAGCGACACTCTCTGCTGTAGCCGGTCTGTTTATGGCTCATGTCCATAAGCTTATTGAATACAACTTGCAGACAAGCTAGGATTGACAATTTTGTTGAGCTAGTTAGCCAATATATTATTGGATGCAATCTATTTGCATCCAAACAACCAAACGCGATTGTACTATGGTGGCTAAAGTTTACCAAGCCTGACACGTTCGACAGACTTATAAAACAGACACTGGTCCCAACAAATAACTTTAAGATGAGTCCTGACTTCAACCAATAACTTTACTTTTACTTTACTTTACTTTTAATGACTCCAGCTTTAGTTTTCTTACTTCTTCCACGCCTAACAAGCCCGTGTCTAGCCCCGCTAGCTCATTAGCTAACCAGCAGTGAATATACTAACCAGACTAATTTGGTAAATTAAATCAAAACATGGTGACACTTACAGATTCCAATTTTGCAGATGGGTCACGTACCTTATGAATTGCTCCATCTTTAATTAGATGCTAATCCTGCCGTTGCTCAAGCAGTCTGAGGACTGATCATCACACACAGAAAAAACTGTAGCCGTTGCCGTTAAAAATAAAATTAATCCACTCTGTCCTGGCATTTTCACGTGTTGGGAGACTGTGCAGGGATCTATGTTGCTGCCTGCATCCTACAAAATAATAACTGGAGAGTTGATATATCTGTAGATATGTTGTTGTTTTAGCTTCACTCGTCGCAAAGTAATGGTGCATTCCAGTGTACTCGGAAAAAACGGTGTCCAAATGTGATATGCGCCGATTCTATTCACTAATGGCGCTGTAGTAGTTGATGTTGAGTTTAGATGCTTGTAACATTCTGAGACTTACCATACAAACATGAGCTCGCTGCGGGCGATTATGTTTTCCCGAGCAGATGCACTGGAACACATTTAGATTGGAAGTTAGGAATACCGACTCGGAATAATCGATTTCCGAGTACAGTGGAATGCACCATAAGCAACGGCTTGCGGCGCTGCTGAGAGCTGCATTTTGAGACGAGGTAAATGGGATTGGTTGTTCACCTGGGCGTGGGCATGCTCTGAGAGGGGCTGGATTATGTTAAGAAGCGCCCGTTATGATGTCCAAAGGGGCTACTTTCTGAAACGGCCTGTTTTTCTCCTATCTTTGGCACCGTTTTTGGAAAAAGGAAAATACAGAAAAACGGGTTGACTTCCAGATTTCAAATTTTCTCAGCTGCGTAGGTAAATGATTTCCTGTGTAACATGTATAAGCGCCAGGAATAAGCCGGTTTCCATAATATGGGACCTTTAAATAAGCATCCCTTTGTCCTTCCACCGTCTCTCTCCATCTCCATCTTCATCTCCATCCACCTCTTCCTTCCTCTCATCATACACCAGCGGTCCTAAGCTGCCATGTGGCCTTTTCACGGCAACAGAGCACACAGAGCTCTGAGTACAGTTCAATAAGATGGGGGGAGAGGGGAGGTGGGGAAACAGGGAGCTGTTGGCATCTGTTGAATGTGAAGAGCGAGGAAAGAAAACAAGAAAACAGTGAAGAATGAATGCAAAGGGAATGATGGTGGATAGGGAGGAAGAGGCAACAAGGTGGCTGAGCCAGAAAACTACTGACCAACAAAGAGGGGTAGAGAGAAACACACACACACACACACACACACACACACACACACACACACACACCATTACTGCCTGCCTATCTCTCAGACCACACAACATGTACGCCTTATACCCACGCCGAGCTTGTCTTAAGCATATCTCTCTTCCCTCTCTTCTCCAATATCTCCTCTCCCCCCATCCATCTGGACGCGCTATCAACCCAAGCACAGATCATACTTTTCTTTTTCTTTTTTTTCCGCCTCGCTTCTCCTCCGGGACGCCGTCTCTCTTTCTAGAAATCTGGTGCAGCCTTCTGCGTTCCTGCTGGCAGCCTGGCACTGATAAATGGCCGCCCGGCACACCCACAGACGAGCAGTCACACCAACTGACACTGTAAATCCCCTTTGGATGAGAAAACTGAGACGTGATGTTCCCGGCAAAAGCACATCGGGGGCATATATACGATACGGCTGAGCTCACTCCCCTGAGGCGTACTGGGGGGAGAGACGGCGTTGAAGCACAAAGTTTGAATGATGCATCATTACGTGTACCGCGGTCAGACGGGGGCGGGGGTCGGCGCGCCAAACTGTATGTGCTGAGTGAATAATCATGGGATGGATGTAAGGTTGCATGTGTGGTTTTCCCACCGTGGCTTATCTATACCTTACACACACTTCAGGAAATCTCTTACTGATCGTTTACTGCGGGCCATTTCGATAGGTCCTCCCATCCTTCTGCCCAAAACCTACGTTGAGTACTGAAAGAAATAGGAGAGAGAGAGAGAGAGAGAGAAAGTGGGGTAGGTCAGTAGAAAGAGAGAGAGGCAGGCGGTTCTCAAAGGTAGAGATGTGAAAGTAGAGATGATATGGAGGGAGATAACGAGCGACAGTGGAAGACGAGGTTCATGTGATCTAGATTCTAGTCTCATCAACCATTGTAATGAGGGTTTGTTTAATCTGCCATCTGTCCTACAATTACATGTATTATGCTCTATACCATGACGGGACATGTATATGTATGACTGACGTGAGAGAGAGCGCGAGAGAGAGAGAGAGAGAGTGGAGAGGGAGAGAGGGTAATTTTTCCATCTCAATTGCCACAAGCTGTCTGTCATTCCACCAACCCTAATGAGAGAGCGGGATGGGAGCAGCAACATCCCTGCCTCCCGTTGGCCTACTTGCTTGTTTAAGACGCCGGAGAGGCACAGATCGAAAGAGAGACCTACTGAAGGAATACAAGAAGGCAAGAAATATATTGCCTATATATATTCTTCTTCTTCTTCTGTGTCCTCCCCCAGTCTCGTCACTCTCGTGTATTGTCGTGGGATGCCGGGGAGGAAGACAGAGAAACAGAGAGAGACAGAGAGAGAATGAGCGAGAGAGAGATATCACTCCTCCTCCGTCTCCACGTCCTCCTCGAGTCTTGTCACTCGTGCGAGGAGCCAGCTGTGACGAGTCCCGTGGCTCTGCTGTGTGCCACGCTTCCTTCTTGAGTGGTAAATAATAGGCTGTCCAAACCTGCAGTACCCCCCCTGAATAAAAACACATACACAGTGTATGTACACACACACACACACACACACACACACACACACATCCTTCATCTCCGAGATCTCAATCCCTCAGTCCTTGTCGTAAAAAAAGTTTTTTTTTATATGAGCCAGAAAAGCAGACAATTGAGTCAGCCAGTCAACCGTCAGCCATCAACCTGCTAAACTCCATCTCTCCACATCCTCTTAAAGCATCAATCCCCCAAAAGCCTCTTCATTTGAAACCAGGCTTAATACATTTCTAAGCTCCTGAACGAGATCCTAAGATGTCTGTGTGAAACATCTGGCATTTGATTTATGTTACACCTGTTGCTATCGGTGGCATAAATGTCGGACAGTGTGCCAATTCAACATGTGAGGCCCTTGACTAATTTGATCTTAATTCCTATAATGAATAAAGTGTCGCTAATCCCTCTTACCATCACTTTTCTTTCTAATTCGGACGAAATAAAATTGCTCATTATGCTCAAATTCTGTCTGGATCCATGTCGGCTTTGCTGCAAATCACTGTTTATCCCCTCATACTTGGCTGTCCTCTAGTCTTAAAATGTGGGCCAGCTCTCTCTCTCACTCTCTCTCTCTGATCTCTATCCCGCATCGGTGTCCTTCTCCATGTCCACATCCTTGACGGATACGTCCACTCTACATCTGTACGTCTTTGCTAATCCAGCCAGTCACCTCTGCCTGAGCTGACGGGGCCGGGGCACCCTCGTGTCATCATTAGTGGGAGCACACACCTTGCTGGAGCCAACACAGGTCAGAAGTGCACTTGTTCCAGGGCAATCTCTCTCTCTCTCCCTCTCTCTCTCTCTCTATCTATCTCTCTGTGTGTGCGTGCATGTGAAAAGATAAACAGATACAGCATTCTTACATTTCACAAGTGCATGTGGCTGCTATGTGCTTCTGCATGACCTCTGCCAGCCTGTGACAGCTGGCATATGGCAGCGCTCTACCTCTATCCCATGCCTCTGACAGCGCCAGCACAGTAGCCCCTCAGACCTCTGCCATCTTGGCCGGGCACCAGGGAACCAAGTTATAGTAATTAGGGCACATACTGTAGCTAGCGAAGCAAGCAGAGGAGGAGCTGCTGTGGTCCGTGGTTTCTGACAGACTTGGCACGGGGTTGGGTTAGGAGTCACGCACTGAAACGAGTGAGTCATTCTGGAGGATACGAGTTTAAAAGATACGTACAGATTAAATAACAGAATTATGCAAGAGGTGGAGACGATTCAAAGAAATGAAATGGCATGTTGAATTGAAAAAAACGACTGCAATGAATTCCACAAGTTAGCTTTGATGCTAGTCGAGCCTAATGCAAAATGTAGTTGGTGCACATGCTGCAAAATTTATCTCCCCCCGCCCCATTGAGGTTGCTTCAATTTTCTTATCCAAATCATAAATAAGAAATTATGTTTGGTCAATGAAATCATGTACATGCCTCAGAGCTCAAAAAAACACAGTCTTCACTGAGTTTGCACATACTGTATAAAATTATAAAACACAAAAAATGAATTTACATCCCTGCGATCACACAGTCCAGATCCAGAAGACAGCTCGCTTGGCTGAAGTCCTAGTTTGGCTTTATCATGTCATATGTGTCTTCTCATCCTCTTAAGTGTTAAATAATGCCAAAAGCTTCATCCACATTTAGATCCCCGGCCCTGCAATATTCATGCAACAGGTGTTTCCAGGCCAGATGGCATGTGAAAAGGAGATATCATCTACAGGTGGCATCCTACATGGCCAAAATGCCGATACGTGTAGAAAATATGTATGGCAATTCCATCCCCATCTCTTGGTTTGTTTTATTTTGCTGCAAGTAAATAAGATAAAAAACATATCAGCAGGTTGTGTAATGTATGTGTGCTTCTCAGTACACTGCACAAGGCTTTTTAATGCATTTATTCGTTTGAACGGATGAACTTGGCCTTGGAGGACAACGGCGTTTGATGTGTGCCGGTATGCAGCTGTTTCTGCAGTGGGGGCATCGCATCGTATTGCTGAGCACAGGGGTAAAGACAAAGGCAGAATAACTCAAAAAAACGGCTTACCCAGGAGAGTCTGAGTGGAATATCACAAGAGCCACTGTAAAAACGATCTGGCCCTTACTGTACTCTACACCCCTGTAACGCCGCCTGAAGATTACATGCATTATACTTTATGGAGGCGTCACGACGGGGAGCAAGACGGGGGGATGCTAGAAAGAGGGAATCCTATGAGGGTTTGAACTGAAAATAACTTATGAGATAGTGATTTCCTATTATCATTCTCATCCCGTGTGTGTGAAGGAGCCCGTTGCACTCAGCTACAGTGCAGTGTGCCCCAGAACTACTGTACTTCGGTGTTCAGTGGAAATGCTTAAACTTGACCACAGGTAGAAAACGACTAATAAATCATACTCTGCAAATTGCACACAGGCACACACAGGCGCACACACACACACACACACACACACACACACACACACACACTGTTTAATTAAACTCTGCTGAGCAGGTTACAAATCTAGAGCCGCTTTCCTTATCACAGATCCGCTGCTTAATTGCCCTGTCTGCTGCTCCCATTGTTACAGTGTGTGTGTGTGTGTGTGTGTGTGTGCGTGCCTGTGTGTGTGTGTGTGTAAACTACATCAGTAAGTGAGCTGAAAAATTGGAATGAATCACATCAAATTGTAATCTGCAGGTCATAGGTGCCTTAAACTACAACACACTAATGGTATTGGATGAAATATTATCACCCGCACGCGTTAATGTATCATTAAAACTAGAAGGCGCATTATTTTTGTTACTCCTCATCGACTAATATGAGACAATAATGAATGAATGAATCTCTGTGACCTCAAATATCAACTTAAGGACAACCGAGAGAGAGGACAAGCATCTGCACCTAAATTATACCCCACAAGAAGCTTACACCAGCACTCAATTACCAAGGCCGTGATGAAGGGCCTTTAATAAAACCATTTTCACAAAGGTTAATAACTGATGAATGCTCGGTGCACGTGTGAGTGGCCTTGCCAGGTTGAAGTGATGAGTCACACACACACAAAGCAACTGAAGGACCTCATCTAAATAATAATGATGTACCCCCCTTCTGGAAGATGAAAGAAAAAAAAAGGTTGGTAGGAAGGAAGACATGCAAGACAGAGAGGAAGAGCGCAAATTTTTATGGAAGGAATGAAGGAAAGGAAAGGAAGGAATGAATGAATGTAGGAATGAAAGAAGGACGTGGAAGGAAAGAAAATTAATGTAAATTGCTGTAACATTTTTATGAAAGGAAAGGAAAGGAGAGGAAAGGAGAGGAAAGGAAAGGAAAGGAAAGGAGAGGAGAGGAAAGGAAAGGAAAGGAAAGGAAAGGAAAGGAAAGGAAAGGAAAGGAAAGGAAAGGAAAGGAAAGGAAAGGAAAGGAAAGGAGAGGAAAGGAATAACGTGGTGTGTTACCTCAGGGTTCCATGGCAATTTCTTGTGGTGCTGGCTGAGGAACTTCCGGATGTGGGTGTGGTCTCTGCCATTGGCCCCTCCTGTAATTGGCTCGTCATCCTTCAGAAAGTGGGGCAGAGAGAGAGAGGGACACAGTCAGTTCCCTCTAAATACCAGAACCAATCAAAGGAAAGAAGAGCAACTGATGCAAGGACAAGGGAAAAGGTGCAGTGGTTTTCTCAAAGGTAGAGATAAAGCTACAGAATAAAAGCTGTCCAACCACTGATCCATCCATCCATCCATCCATCCATCCATCCATCCAACCATCCACCCATCCATCCATCCATCCACCCACCCACCCACCACAGAGTGAGGGAGCAGTCCCATGGCCCTTTTCCAGCTACATAGCTACATAATTGATCAGCCATTATTAGCTAAAACAACAACCCTCTCTAATTCATGGAAGCCTTTAGCAGCATACACTACACATTATGCTTAGCTACTAAGAAATGGATGGCTAGGTGCTCGTGTGTGTGTGTGTGTGTGTATATGTCTCATATTCACTTGGGTGGGGGGGCTGAGGTGCTTTTGTCCTGAAACAGACACACACACACACACAAACATCACGAAGGACCAGGCCAAGGAAACAAGGGGTTATGTGCCCAGAGGGCTACAATTAAGACCCTGAGGAATCCCCTTTTCATCACTCATCCCTAATCCAGCGTTTGACTTGCCAAAGCCCTAATCTCCAACATACTCTAACCATCCACTCTGCCGGCCAAGACCTCCTCCCCAGGGAGCCTGAACTCTCCCCCTGATCTGGGATTTACCCCCGGCACTCTGACCACAACATTGTAGGGCTCTTTCTCTGCTAAGAGGCATGTTAATGTTAATGCCGTGGTGCGGCGGGGCGGAGGGGCGGAGACAGAGCAGAGAAGAGCGCCAGTACTCGGCCAGCTGTAAGGAGATAAAAGCCTGCTGGACTCCCAGAGGAGGAACTGACTTGCAGAAGCCGTTAAATGAGCGGCAGAGTGTCCTCCATTTAGCGGCGATGTCAGGGAGAGGCACACCTCCGCCGAGACGAGCAAGAGAGGGTTTTCAGCACCCCTGAAACGAAACGAGGGGCTTTTGTCAGGGGGAAGGCGCCGCTGTTTGGAAAAGAATTAGGGGGGGGAAAAAAAGAAATTCTGAGAGTGGAAGGAGAAAAGAGACGGAGATGCCGGATGCCAAACCTTTGATTACTTTTTTTTTTAACTTCCCAGGGAGAGAGAGAGAGATGAAGGAGGGCAGGGAGGTAATGACGAAGAAATGTGACAAACAGGCTCCGGTCTCATCTGCCATCAGAGGGATAGAACGTGCCTCAATATTTGAGCACGCCCGTATACTCAACACACGCTCACCGAAGGACAAAACAACATTCACATTTCATCAGCCGTCGTCTCAAATGAAACGAGACAATGCTCCTGGAATAAAAGAGATGGATTAAGTCAGTAGGAGCCAGACAGGGAGGAGGGACTCAGCGGTGTGTGGAGAGTTCAGGAAGATGTAAAGGGGGAATGGGAGAAGGAGTGGTGGTCCTTGTCGTTTCAGTATGTACTGTGAGTCTGTAAGTTGTCAGTATGTCACCAGGCAAATCCAAGTACATTTATTGCACGTTTAAGAATTTTAAAAAAGTGTCCAGTGTCCTGAAAAACCCAACCCACCGGGCAGCGGAGTTAGGACTATAATAGACAACACTTTGCTAAAGCGCTGCCTCAGCTGCGTCCAACTCTGCTTATCGATGCAATAGTAAAAGGTACACTTAAGCACATTGACCCAAGGTTGCACTACATCCTCCATCAGCTATATCTCATCTCATGTATCGGCTTAACACCCCCGGGTATCACAGAGCTAAATGTTATTTATTATTATTTACAGCGTGCTGCAAATACCTGCCACACTTGGCACGATTTCATTTCTGATTTAGGATGATTATGAACGTATCGATATTATCCCAGCGTTATCATGTTCGCTGATAATTCAAGTTGACGCTAACGGGCCTGTAATTGCATTGAGGCATGATCAATTAGACTGATGAGACTACTTCTTTATCACGCCATTTACCTTGACTTTCAATCACATAAGCCTGATAAGCGATCTACGAGAAAGAGGAATGAATCAGAGAGAGAGAGAGGAGAAGATGAGAATAATCATTCATCATAAATAACTAGACTCGTTTATTTCTCATCCGTGTGTGATGCATGGAAGAGTTGTTTCTCTCAAAAGGATTGATTGGTCGATCGTCTGATCTGTGTGCTTCTATCATATATCCGTCCATCTACCCATCCATCCAGTCGAACACCCCCCTCAGTAGTGGGTCCCAGTCTTTTAAATGTGCGAGGTGTTTTGGAGGTAAACTCCCCACGTTCACAGAGCGCAATTCAAACGGACGACCTTGCTGATCCTGGCCCGGGGAAACAGCTGGAGCCGGCACCGTGGAATACCAATGAGCTTAATTAATCTCCCTCGTTAAACACAAACAAGCACTAGTCTGGGGGGAGGAGGGTGAGGGAGGGAGAGAGAGGTAGGGAGGAACAAGCAAGAGAGCTGCGGCTCATTTCTCAAATCTCTTCACCACCCCTCCCTCCCCCGGGAAAGAGCTCGGCCCAGACAGCTCCCGTAAGTCCACAAATCACATTTTCATTTCCCCGCGACCCGCAATGTGAAAGTTAATAACCGGCGTGGAATGATTGCATTATTCTCCATTTTTCATTTTTCCGTGTGAAGCGCGCACCGAGATCTACAGTATGTTAATTATTCCTACCGTAATAAGAAAACAGACGGTCGCCGTTTCTCATCCGGCGCCATGTCAGTGGATGTGTCCTCGTATTAATACGTGGCTGGAGGCCGACATGTCTGGATGAAATCAACTGTAGCAATCACTAGTATCAATGAGTCATCACCTGGATGTAATGCTGTGTGGATCCTCTGCTCTCATCGGTGTTCACCATCATTTCAACAATTCAGAAGTTATAATTTTGCGACCCTGTAAATGAATGACGTTGACTTGATACTCAGACACCAAAATATCGTGCATCAGCAAACGCTGGATGAGAATATTCCACGACCGTGAACCAGACAAACCAGACATCCCAAACTACGTGACAGAGACTCAGTGCTCTGAGTCGATTGAGCTGTCACACCATTTCTGATGCAAAAGCTGAGAGACACCTACTGAGTACAGAGAAAATTAGCTAGCAGGGAACAGAAGAAGAGAGGAAGGGAGGGAGAGAGAGAGAGAAGACAAAAAGTGGTAGACTAGACAAAGAGAGGCAAAAAAGAGACATAGAGACAAGTTCAGAGGATGGGAAATAACAAGAGACAGAGATGAGCAGAGACAAAGAGAGGAGAGAGAGAGAGAGAGAGAGAGAGAGAGAGAGAGAGGACGACCAATGGACCAACAAAGAGAAATGGAGAGACTGATGAGAAAACACCTTTGATAGGTAGAGCCCAGTGGGTTGTGCCAGTCTGGTCCAGAGCTGCCAGACAACAGAAAGCGCCCCTGGCATGGCAGCAGCTTGGCAGAGGGAGCTCACCCGTTAATCAAGCTCCCCACAAGTCCCTATAGCAGGGCATGTGTCCTACTGCGGACTGCTGGGAGTCCCGTGCCTACTGCTCTTTACAGCGCAGACCAAACACACCAGTGCCCCGCTGGGTCTCACAGGGCTCTGTGAAGTATTACACACTCACCAGCACTCTGGCTCCGGTCTGTGATGTGACTGCAACTGAAAATATGGGTTTTCAACTCAACAGTCCTCGGGATATAGCGCATGAGGCTGCAGTGATCCCTGTCGGCAGCGATATACGGTTTCCTCTGCGGCGCAGTTATGAAAATAAGAAATAAAAAGGGTCATTCTTGGCGCCATCTTTATCTTCTATGAAATGATGCTTTTGTAGGAATAAATATTGCTTAATTCAGAGATAGAGTGAACCTGGAGAGCGTTACAACTGAAGCCATGGTAACCTTTGGGTCATTCACTTAAAATACACGCTAGACAACGTACTGTGCTTTATTAGATAATGTGTGTGCTGTGTAAGAGCGGTGCTGGGCACACTGCCATCAACCACTCCACTCGATAAAGAAGCCTGCAGCACATACCGACACGCCGTATTCTGCACGGTCCTCAACTTACCCAAGGTTAAAAAATGTACGAATCTTACAAATGGAGTGATTCAGCTCCGACGACAAAGTGTAGGTACACCGCATTCATTTGGCACGAGGCAATTAGCTGCTTCCAAATACATGGGAGGGAGATATGATGCTGGAGAAAAAATGGTAACAAAAGAAAAGGATGAAAAAATAATTGTGCGAGGGAAAGGACCAATATTCTGCTTCAAGAGTCGTCTCTCTCCGGTCTCTTTTGTTAGCCGGGAAAGCAACGCAAGCCGCAGCAAGGAAACACATAATGGGTTTCAAAGTGAGAAAAAAAGAGAGCGAGATTACGTTACTCCCGTTTATTCCTCTAGTTCATACCTCGGAGGACCGATGACACCTCATTCAAGAGAGGGGAGGCAGAGAATTGCTGTATTACCTTCCGCCGGAGCCTCGCGGGATTTGGAAAGGATGCTTGTGAGAGTCCCTGGCCACAATCATGGCAAACGAGTGCACGAGGCACGCAATGGTTATGGGAAACATCTTCAATTTGAAACCATAAGCACCTGTCTTATCAGCACACTCACCATGGCAACAGAAGACCTGCCAGAACAAAGCTGTATGAAAGAGCCCTTGAAAGAGCGGCGTGTCAGCTCGGGTAATGTTTGTCGAGTTTCTGTAACTGTCAATTTGATCAATCTGGTAGAGGTGTGTGTGTGTGTGTGTGTGTGTATCTGCTCTTCAAAGACAGACATGTGCTCCAGCAAACAGTCCAATTTATTGTAAAAGCCCTCTTCTTTTTCAGATTGGACTCGTCCGTCGGTCCACTAAATAAGAAAGCAATTCAGATGAGAAAGGAGATTCAGTCGGAGGCCCGTGGATCTGGAGACGTTAGCTAATGAATGGGGATCGTCCTGGGAACCTGCTCCGTGATCAGCGGATCAGCACTCATACACTTAGTGGCTGGATAAATCTGCACCTTGATCTCACAGTCAGTCCTCCTAGTCTATTTCAGTAGGAGTGCGGCTTTGAGAGCCCCCGATACATTCACATCCAAATCCCCGTTCCTTTTAACAAAGTGGCTGGCATCGTCGAGGAGAAATCAGCCCGAGCGTATTCAGTTCAACTATTGCAGAACAAATCCCAGCCAAGAGAAAGAAGGAGTGCAACTATTTTTGTCCCTCCGCTTGCATTATTCATGTAAGAAATTACACGCCGGTCAATGGAACGACGGCAGAAGAAGGTTGAGCGAGGAAGAGAGGGAGAAAAATGGAACATAAATAAGGGACGACTGCAGTCGATAATAGGAGTGATAGAGTCAGTGGCTCCAATTCATTGTTTGGAAGATTAATGGGGCAGAGATGAGTACGACAGGGAGACAATCAGACGCAAAAGACAAGGCGAGGAGGAGAGAGAGGGAGGGGGGCGAGATGGACGGATGGGTAGAACAAAAACTGCAGACAGTTGAGAGAGAAAAGAGAAAGGATGAGCAATTACGACACTGCATGAGTAGTTACAGGCCATCGATTGTAGCGTGGTGATGATGGGTATGTTCATGCGTGTGTTTGCGTGTGTGTGCATACGTGTATGTTCCTGTGTGAATAGACTGAAATAGAATAATGACTGCTTGTACATGTGTGCACTCATGCACGCACATGCATTCATAACAGTGCATACGGCGGTGGAGGTGTGTGTGTATGTGGGAGTGCGTGGGTTATTGATTTTAGTCCTTGGGCAACGGGGCTAGCATTTCTGTCATGCTTGAGTCCAGGTCAATGCAGCAAGTGTGCACCGACAATGGCTGTGAGGAGCAGTGCAACCACTCTGGGGATCAATGGTGGTTTGAACATCTTTCTGTATAGCCTCACTGCTGGCCACTCTGGTCTGAGGACCTCTACTTTAAAATCATGACTCATCTGGTCACTAACAGGACTCAATATTGCCATTTCTTGAAATGTTAATACGTTTTGCACAAGGAGCTGCTACATTTGATAAGGTCTTTCCTTTCCTCTGTCCTGTGTAAAGAGTATGCAGAGGGCAGGAGTGCATTTTATCGTGAGTTAAAGTGACATTCCTTTATTGCCATTTATGTGGCATATCAGCTTTACGCTGCAAAAATAACTGCTAGTTACACCTGTGCATTCGCACAAGGTACAGATAAATGAAAAACTGATAGAAGATTATGCTGCATCATGTATCATGATTTGTGCTTGCAGTGCATCAGATTCATTTGCTGGTTCGGGACAGCCTTTTGAATTAGACTGGGAGGCAGAGAGGGAGCAGGCGAGGCTTAAGCCCTCTTTTTGACAGCCTGTAATCTTTACACAGAAATTAGAATCGTTTGAGATGTGCTTAGGTACAGCCTCAGGCTAAATACTCTGCCTTAAAACGGCTAAAGGTGCCTTTAATCATCATAAATTCAATGTAAGTAGAGGTCGTACAAGATGGGATATGAGTAGGATCAGTGGAAAAGGAGAAGTGGTTGGAAAAGGACAAAGAGCGAGATGGAGAAAGTGAAGAGAGCAGCCATTCGCGTCGGAGTCGTCTAGACTCGTTTCTATAATCTTTGTTGGAGAAAATAAAGAAGAGCAGAGGTTTGTCATCAGCATTAGGCCTGGGTTGTCTGTCCAGTCTGATTACTACTGATGGGATGTGACATGAAGCAGCTGGCAGACAGAAAAGGCAAACAGTTCGCTGTCAATCATCGCTGACCTGTTTGGTACTCATTATGGCCTCATCAACACTGAGCCTCCTGGAGAAAAACTGAGGTGGGCTCACAGATGGCCACACAGACAGACAGACAGACAGACAGACAGACAGACAGACCAGACACCTACACACGTGCGCATGCATACCACCAGGCCACAGCTAGGTGACGCCGGCTCGTCCTTGTGGATGGGCACAGTAAAGGTACTTTCCTGTCTTCGCTGATTTCCCTGTGCTCATGTAAGCCCGTGTGTGCTACGAGTTTGTGTATTTGCGTGTGTCTGTGTGATACATGGCAGACAAAAAAGTGTATCAAAACCCACAAAACCCTAGCCAGAAGCCTCAGCACATCTGGCAGTGGGACCTCAGAGCGTAAATGTCACATATTAAGCGAACTCCCTCCTCCCACACTCGAGCGATCGGCTCCGCTGGCCTAAAACCAGGAATTTATCATGGAGTAACCCCCCCTGCCACACAGACACACACACACACACACAAACACTTCACAGCTCGTCGTGTAATTATGTATCTAGTTAGTGAAAACGAACACATTAAAATGCTGGAGTAAATTATGAATGAAATATAGGCCAGGGGAGGAGGAAGTTTAATTACAGAAAACACTAAGAGCTGTTATGGAGCCTTCAGGCTGCAAGTGACCTTTCATGACCTCCAATACAATCACAAATGAATAGGAATTCTCATGCATCTTCCACACACACACATAGACGGTGAATATACTTCAACTCTCATATCTAAATATACCTACACGCGCACACGTTTCATTTTCAGGCTTCAATATTTCAGCCTCTGGCCCCCCCCCCCCTCCTTCTCCACGCTCTCTTCTCCACAATCAGGCAACAGATGAGCATGAAAAACATTGGCAGCTGGACTCAAAGCCCTGGAATTATAACCAACTAAAAATACAGATATACTCAAACACACCCAATGTGTATGTGTTTGCCTGTAGCTTGTGTGTGCAACTGCCTGTTTACACTTGTGTGTGTGTGTGTGTGTGTGTGTGTGTGTGTGCAAGCGTGCATGTGTGTGTGTTGCTGTCAGCTCCACACCGGTGATAATATCGTGCCACAGTGTTATCATCCTTTCTTAATGCGATCTTCAGGTCGGATCAGCGAGAGGGTCATTGACCTATGATTGTCTTAGCATATCCATCCCTCCTCCTCCTCTTCCTCCTCCTCTTCCTCCTCCTCCACCTCCACCTCCTCCTCCACCTCCTCCTACTCCTTGGCAATGGGAACAGAGCTGTAATATGGCTGCCTTGTTGTTCCGTAATTACAGGGGATTTAATGGTAAATGTTTGTAGGCTGGCACTGATGACAGGCAGCTCTTCAGTTTCATATAGTCCATAGAAATTAAACACAGCTAAAATAGAATAGAATAGAGTAGAATAGAATAGAATGGGACAGGATGAAACGACATAGGATGGGACAATAGAATAGGTGATGGATTCTAGCATTTCAATTAACACACACACACACACACACACACACACACACACACACACTCATTATACTAAACCTTGCTTCAGGAGAACTAGTTGGGATCAATAAGGTAGCAGCAAGATCCCTAAGACGTGGTCCCGTCTTCATTATCTCTGACAGTAAATAAAGACAACACAGAGCGAAGACCCCGACTGTTATTAGGGAGACCGTACCGAGGTTAGCCACGCCCACAATCAATACTCACACCTTCTTATCTTCCTCCCCTGCTGAATAAATACATAGGATAACAACGCCGTCATAGAGGAAGTAGAGAGCACAAACCTCCAACCTGCTGTTACACCCACACACATCATTCCTAACACTTAAATTCGAAGCTAAATTGATTTCTTGACGCTGCAAACACACCCTTGGGTTTTGGGAATGAAGTCGCCATCTCCTTTAGTTTCGTGGGTACGGCTGAAATTCAATATTCATCTAATGGTCGAAACTCAAGAGCCGGATCACCAGCAGAATGTAATGAACTGTTCCTTCGCCCCAAGGCCTTTCTGTCCACCAGATTTCACGGACATCCCATCATACGTTTTTGAGATATCCTGGTTGACTGACAGACTGACAGACTGACAGGCAAACGAAAAAGGATCGAAAAACATAACCTTCATGGCGGGTAAATGGAGAAATGTGTTGAAACCCACCACAAGATATATTGACCATGTATTGTATGTTACGGCACATCAGGCAGTGATGCAGGTTCCCCACCGTTACCCAATCACTACACCTGACATTTCTGCTGACCAGCACTACACCTAGCTCTCTATCCTTTTTTTTTTGTTGTGTTTTCCTCCCTCCATCCCTCTTCCTTGGGCAACCGGCCAGCTCTCGCCTCCTTTCTACTGAGCAAGGCTGTTAATTCAGCGCGACCTTCCTTCTCTCCAGAGTCCAGAGTGAGCAAAATGAAAGCTTCATACAAACCGGCGCCTCCTCCTCAACTAGATGCATGAAGCACCACTTATTGTCTAAGCTCTTTAAGTGCTCCTCAGAATGTTTGCCAGCCACTCCACTTCAAGTCTCCTTAAAGGTACAACCCAAAACTAGCTAGGATGAATGGCTGCGGCGCTCCCGTAACTATCCATCACAACAAATCCTCTCCGAAGCTTTTCCCTTCTTGACTAAAGACTGATAAATAAGATTTTTCTTTCGCGAAAATGTGACTCTCAAACACATTGAGAGAGACTTTAATAAAAAAAAGAAACCAAGTCGGTAAGGGAAAAGATTCAAGTTGGTAAAGTTTGACAAAGCAAAGGCTGTCATGAAAATAAAGCTGAAAGCTGAAAGGGTTTTATTTGACTTTTAATTTGGGAGGCTGGCCAGTGGGAGACAGGACGAGATGAGAAGAGCCAGCGGCCACGCCAGGCTCCATTTTTCCCTCGGTAAATAAACACTGTGTTGTGCCAGTAAAGCCCGTGGCACCAGGGGATGGCTTTTACGCTTTGTTTTTTTTTCCCTTTTCACCTTTTCATCCTCACCCACTTCTTCTTTCTCTCCCTTTTAAATTCTGCTGTCACCCCCAGGCTTGGAGAACATTTCAGACTCCATCTTTCATCTCAAAGAAAGCTACGCCTCTGCAGCTCTGCGTGTGCGCGTGCATGCATGCGTGTGTGTGTGTGTGTGTGTGTGTGTGTGTGTACGTCAAATAACCAGTTTCTTTGACCTTTATGGGGTTAGCATCCCACAATATCTGCTTCTCGGCTGAAGCTACCGCCTCTCCCTCACCCTCTTCCTTTTCCTTCCACCCTGCCTCCTCCCCTCCGTAGTCCGCTCAGTGAAACTCAAACAGACAGGACAGAAAGTGAGCAGCTTTGTGGAGCAGGGCAGCAGTTTAATAAACTGCGTCAAAATGAATTTCTCTCCACCTCTCTCCTCCACAGCACGCTCCGTCACCTGCACACCTGTTCAGAGATTTCGCACCCACCCACCTGTTGGCCTGTCTATCCCGATCACACCGCCTCTATGCATATATCTTTCCTCTATCCGGCGATCTCTCCTCGTCAAGAAATGTCTTAGCCTCTACGCCTCACCGCCACTTTATCTTCACTTCCTTTCACTTCTCTCTCTCTCTCTCTCTCTCTCTTGCTCAATATTGTGTAGTGTCAACTGCAAACGTCCCTCATCCCCTTGGTCTCCAAAATGAGACACAGAGTAATTAATATTGCCCCCGCTGCTTGGTGTTGAATGTCCCCGTCAGCCCACTGTCGCCGTCTACATCCGCGGCAATATAGCGCTTGCACGTCGCCCGACGGCCCCTTTCAGCTTGCCGAGTCCAAACCGGTGAACCGAGGTCACATTTATCCAACTTTATTCAGAAACTTAAACAGCTAGGCTGACGAAATAAAGCAAAGATGAGCTTTTATTTTCTCACAGCGTGTCAGTTCTGGGACATTTTTGGTCAATTTGCTCTGGGGTACAGGTTGTGGAACCACAACCAAAAAAAATAAATCGTCAAAAAATACTTGCAGGAACATCGGCGGGGGCGGGAACACGGTGCTACTTTTTCTAGTGGCATATTTCTAATGGCTGGAGTCCCGTGGGTCAAGACAGTGGGCGGATGCTGAATCTGTTTATACTGTAAAGGCCCTTTTATCTCGTGTCAGCTCAACAGTCAGGTTTCACAAGGATGCGTTGTGTGTGTGATGGAAAGTCGCCATGCATTTTTCTAAACGTCTGAAAGCAGCGCCGCTTACAGAACGGCGGCATTTTAAGTGTTTGCTGATATAAATAGCGCCTTTTATCACCTATACACTGTTTTGACAGCTGGATTGCCTTTGCTGCCTTCGCTTTAACATTTCATCATTCCACTTATAAGCCCTCTGACATCAGCTCTATTTCAGCATCCCCGGCTGAAAAAAAAACTCACCGCCATCTCGGTTTGCACGGGCATTCAATGGTGTCTGCGTGCATTAGTGGAGATGGATGGCAGCAAGGAAAAGAGCAATGCATCTTCATCATCGCGTGCCACTGTTTCTCTCTCACCCATCCATACCCAAAGTCCCAAGCTGCCCCTTTTTTTCTGCACCCTCCATGCATCTATCTCAGACTGCCTACTCAGGACCTCTTCCCCTCCTCTTTTACCTTTTCCATCTATCCATCCATCCATTGATCCATCCATCCAATCTCTGGACACATGGGAAAGAGCTGGAGAGGTAATTTAAAGTTCACTCAAGGACTCTGTGTCATTGTTCCTCAGCCTCCATCGATATGAATCCCGCCGACCGAGGCGTCCGTGGTCATTTCATCTACCCACAGGTGTCTTGTTAGATAACGAATGACCTGTAATATAAGGTGCGTTCAACAAGCCCACCCTGTGTCATCGTTCACTCCTACACTGCTTCGAACCAACTTATCTACTCTGGCTGTTTCTCTTACAAACAGATGCTTTGTTGGAGACAAATCAGTGTAGAGATATGGTGGCATCGGTCATTTGGAACTTGGTCACGGGTATTGCATTGGGGGTAGATGTCTATATGTAACTGATGTCCTGTCTTGTGTCTATCCTGAGCACACTAGAAACCTAGAAACCTTGTTTGGTATGGCAATTCAAAGTATAACACCAATATCCAATCAAATGATACGTCGAGAAACTTCCAAGAACTCCACAGTGGAGCTTGGAGGAGACGGAGGATGATTCAGAGGACAATTACAATCACAGCTTTGATCAAATCTGCCAGAAAATGAAGGACGTTTTGCTCACAGTAATCACAAAAAAGTGAAATCTTGCAGCGACTGATTAGAAACCCTCCTGACCCTGAGAGAGACTTGCTGCAAGCCCACAGCTCTGAGCTGACTACAGGCAAACACTGGACTCTATGTGTTTTTGCACATACCCCTGTGAGTGTGTATATGTGTATGTGTGTGTTACAAACTTCAAAGCAGTGGAAATATGCTGGAGTCTCCCCTTCAGTGTTAACAGTATATTAGGATACTTACAAAATGTGTTAAAGCGGTTTAAGGCGGGGCTAAGACGTGAGCTGTGACAACCTGCTCTGTCTGAAGAACCACCAAACACAATCAGTGGAAGTTAAACGAGGAGACACAAATGAACATGTAAGCACAAAAAAAAAACGAGATGCCATTCATACTCAATTTCCAGCTCACTTATAGAAGTAAAAGGAGTAAACACACACACACACACACACACACAAACACTATACAACATACAGACCCATGATGAATGAACTGTGTCATTTCTCTGCAGCCATGGCTTAACTGTTTCCCAAAGGAAATTTAGGCACAATGGAGCAGCAACACACACCAGCAGACAGGCGAATGCACACACACACACATACACATGCACACATACACGCACGCACACACACACACACATATACATCCACAAAGACTTTTGGATCAAAGAGTCAGAGTCAGCCTGCAGCCTGCTATCAGCTCTCTCTCTCCCTCTCTCTCTCTCTCACTCTCCCTCTCTCTCTCTCTCCCACTCTGAATCCTTGCAGTGTTTATAATTTTAGATGTAGTCTTTGTGAAGCAGACTCTTTGTTGTGGTTATCAAGATTGTTTAGGATGGTGAACAGAATGGGCTCGCCTGTTAAATTAGTTCTGCGGAGAGAGAGAGCGACAGCCGAACTCCTCTTCTTCCAATTTTGAACAAGCACACTCCAGACACGGCCGAGACACTCACTCAAACTACTATCATTGATTCGCTGGTTGCAATTAACATAGTGTTGCTCCTGTCCGGTCTGGTGCAAATTGAAAAGGCCAATAAAAATTGGTTTTCTCCCGCCAGCTGCCGTCTCACAAGAGTCTGGAATGGCCGCCGCGGATCCATCGGTGCCTCCCAGCCAGCGGCATCGACTCCCGCGTCGATACCACGCAAACTTCTACCGGCTCAAGTGAGGAAAAATCAAGGCAGTGGGTTGTTTAATGACAGAATAAATCCAGGCGGACGCTTAAAGGAATTGATGTCCTGACAATAACAACAGAGCCAAACAAAGCGCTTCAGCAGCTCCGTCTGTCCGCTACTGTAGCTGGATTAATAGACTGCTTGCTCTGCCTGGGCACGCCATTACCCCGGGATGAGATACATAAAGAGTTATCACCTTCCTTCCATTATCTCAGCCTTTCATTCATTTGCATTCTTCTCGTAGCGCCGTAATGCTAAAACAGCGACACATGCAAGTTGTCATGGCAACACATATAGTCGAAAGGACTCGGGGTCTGATTGCGTGTGATTTGATTGGATGAGCTAGTTAGATGTGGCTCGGTGCGTTTACACCTATCGCTCAAAGGTCAAACTTCTGCGGTATCTATGGTTGTCATGGCAACATGGTTATTATCTGTCAAGTACAACATGTTATTGACGACAATATCATCATCACTATAATTATAGGATTATAATGGGATTATAATGGACTTTTCACAAAAATGGATAATAAACTACTTTTTTCTAACCCATTACAGGAGGTGAAACGAGGAGGAGGAGGTAGAGGTGGAAGGAAAGGAAGAGGGTGAGGGAGGAGCAGTAGTGGAGGTGGTAATAGAGGCATTAATGGAGTTGATGCACGAGGGCAAGGAAGAGCAGGAGGAGGTGCAATGAGCAGGAGGGGGACAAAGTGGAGGAGGACGTGGTATAGGTGGATAGGAGGTTTCCAAGGAAGCGTTGGTATAGGGAGGTGATTTAAAAGAAGCAGGAGGTGAAATAATTGGTATAAGAGGAGGAGGGGAGGTGGAGAAGGTGAAGGTGAAGGAGAAGGCAGGTGAAAGTGAGAGGATGATGAGGCGGACGAAGGAGTTGAAGAGGAAGGAGAGTACAAGCTGGGCTTCCAGAGGCAGTGAGATGAGCTCCACGCCTCAATGGTGACATCAATCAACAGGCTCAGCAGGAGGAGGACAAAGTGGAGGAGGAGGTGGTATAGGAGGAGAAGGGAGAAATATGGGGAGGTTTCTAAGGAAGCGTTGGTATAGGAGATTGAGAAACAGAAGGAGAAGGAGAAGGCAGATGAAAGTGAGAGGATGATGAGGCGGACAAAGGAGTTGAAGAGGAAGGCAGTACAAGCTTCCAGAGGCAGTGAGGCAGGTCAAGATCCACGCCTCAATGGGGAGATCAATCAACAGGCTCCGAGTATCTGGCCTCAGCCCGGACCGCATCGGCACAGCAGAGATCAATGAGGAGCGAAGCCCACGGGCCGTTTCACCACAGGAGACGCTGCATTATAGACTGGACACACACCCCAGAGGGAGGGAGGGAGCGAGGGAAGGAAACAGGGAAGCTGGGGAGGGAGGGGGAGAAGAAAGGGATAGGGAAGGTCGTAACAGGAGGAGAGGAGCAAAAGAGAGAGACACACAAAGAGAAACACCAAAAGAGAGACAGACAGAGACGGGAGCAAACAGGGAAATAAAAGAGGCCGACACAAGATTTCAGATTAAGAAAAATCTGAACACATTTCAGCCGTGCCAGTGAAGGACCACCTAAATCAGAAACCCATCTGGGCCGATAAGCTGGTACGCCTGCACAAATGTTAGCCTGGGAAAGATCTACTCAGAGCAGGCAACACTGTCATCTGTGTTTGTATCTGCCCTATGAATAGCACATCCAAGTCACGGTAAATCAATGAGTTACACGTCTTCTAATTTATCTCTCCCCATATATTGGTTCCTGTTTTGCCGCCACTCCCAGGTGAAAGAGTGGATAGTTAAGTTCAAACCGCAACACTTGAAAGCTGGCACCTATGAAATAAAAGAGGAAAACAGAAGCAAAAAAAAAAACACAAAATACCCTCAAGAGTCTGAAGAGATATGGCACTCAATCTGATTCTGGCAAACAGGGAATGGTGATGAAAGCAGGAAGTGTTCCCACGGGAACGCAAATGAATGTGCTGCTCCTCGTCCTTGAAATCAAAAGAGGACCCGGTAGAAACGCAGCATAACCACACCAAGAATTTCATTTCCACACCAATTACTCACATCACCACATCGCTGCATCCATCTATCCATCCATCCATCCATCTAGCCATCCATCCATCCATCCATCCATCCATCCATCCATCTAAGTCTTTCCTTATCTGCCGCTCGTTGAGTAAACGCATCAGCGGTTGGAGATTTGGCAGGAAAAGATAGACAGAGAGAGAGAGAGAGGGATTCTTTTTCCCTTCTTTTGTTAAGCTTTTTTATTCCACTAGGTTTCTTATCCCTGCTGTGTTTCCTTAACTTCTTGGATAGAAAACTGTCTTCATGGAGCATCAGAAACATGGAAGTACACGTTTCTTTTCCTCAGGAGCAGCACCTGCTTGTTTAGCGTCTGGCTGACATACCACTATCATCAAGGAAACACACACTCCTCCATAGATGACTGACACTGCCCAGTCCTGTTCTATGATCCAGCCTTCTAAAAGCACTTACAACACTTAGGCACTTAACCAGGTTTGTGTTGCGGGGGCTAATGTGCTCTCTCTCTCTCTCTCTCTCTCTCTTCCAAGGCCTTTGACCATCTAACAGCTCTCTTTGCTCTGAAGGATCCTGCTCTGATCAAATACCCATTGCTGTTGCTGCACCGCCGGCTCTACAGAGACAACCGTATGATGTGAAAATATCTCAAGTACAACAGGTAATTATTATATATCTATCAGCTCATTCATTTTCTCTACCCACTTAATCCTGTTCAGGGTGTGCAGGAGGCTGGAGCCATACCCAGCATGCACTGGGTGGCAGGCAGAGAGAGACACCCTGGTCAGGTTGCCAGTCCATCACAAGGCTAATAGGCACATGATGACTATGGGCATTTTAAAGCTTCCTATCCACCTGACCTGCATGTTTTTGACATGTGTGAGGAAACCGGAGAACCTGGAGGAAACCCAACTGAACACGAGGAAAACATGTACAACTCCACACAGAGGGGATTGAAATCAGGTCCTTCTTTGCAGTGAGGCGAGAGTACTAACCAACACAGAGCCGCTTGCGTGTTTGGTGGATAAAATCGTTAAATTAGAGACGACATAGAAAGTCTGAGCAATCTGCCGAAGTTGCAGAGAAAGCGACAGCAAAAGGTAAAGCTTGTAGTTAGATTTAACACTTTACACAACCGTGGTAACATTTCATCAACTTGTCATTGTTCTTAGGTCTCATTGTTTGGCTGCAAACTTTTAATTTCTCCATTTACTTAACCTTTATCTATTTCATTATTTTTGTGTTTCTGTTTCAACAGTAAAGGCTTTTCAATAGCAATAAATGTGTGCTAAAATAAGATTTCTCACCAACTGTAATTTTATTTCCTTAGTTGCAAGTTATTAAAAAAGTATTTCCATGTTAGGCTAAGGGGGAAACACTGAACTATGAGATGGATTTGCAGCGCCGGCCTCATCATAAATTCACTTCCCACGCCCTCATCAGCAGTCCACCTTGGCCACTCTCAGCGGTCATCTCGCATGTCAGTTGAATGAACAATACCCCATAGAGAGAGAGAGAGAGAGAGAGAGAGAGAGAGAGAGAGAGAGAGAGAGAGGAGGAGAAACAGAAACAGACCAGTGGCGTGTCTTGTGACCCAGTGACCTCCTGCCAGCATGGCAAACAGCGTGAAGCTGACCGGTAACAGTAAACAGCCACCCGGTAACAGCTTCGCCCCAGCACAAAGATGGAGCCGAGCCAGCCGGGGGAGGAACCGGAGCGAGTTAGGGATGAAACTGTGCTTG